>CM065809.1:132302000-132902000 GCA_033398695.1 Orobanche coerulescens
TAATTCATGATTACAACAACATCAATCGGAAAATCCCCAATTAACCGAAGTCAACCCCAAGGGTTCTTGAAATAATTCCGAAAATAACCATTAAATCCGTAGGAATATATTTATCCAAGGTAGATAATCCATATCTAACATATTCCAATGATAATCCAAGCTTACACGAAGAAATCGGAAGGAAAACCCAAAAATCCGAAATTCTAGATCCAAGAAATTAATACCTTAGATTCGATGTTTTGGAGATGATGAAGTGATGATTAATCCAACCCAAAGACTTGAAGATGATGATGGAGGATTACACCTTGAAGAATACTCTCCAAATCGCCCAAATCGCCAAGAACCGACGAGAGAATGAGAAATAGATGACAAATGACGAAGTCTGACTAAACTGTCCAATTTATAGGCAGTCCAGGTTAGCGTGCGCTAGCCCTTATGCATAGCGTGCGCTAACGGGTAATTTGGGTAGTCCAGTACCCACTGTCCGAACACGGTAGCGCGCGCTACGTACCTTTTTGTAGCGTGCACTACGGCCATACTACTAGCGCGCGCTAAAACCCATTGTTAGCGTGCGCTAACGAAATATTTGATGCCCAGTACTGGAGTCCAGAAAACTGTCTGTTCTCTGATCTGACCTCGATAGCGTGCGCTACAACCATTATTTAGCGTGCGCTATACAATCGGTTGCGTACGCTAAAAACAACACATAGTGTGCGCTATGAATTAATCCAATGCAGTCCAGTAGCCACTGGACTCAACCTGATCTGTCCTTAGCGCGCGCTACATCACATATTAGCGTGTGCTACTACAACTCACTAGCGCGCGCTACTTACCATTCGTAGTGTGCGCTACTTATAACTCACCTGCAGTCCAGTACCTTCTGGACTGCAGCCAGGGTAACCTTAGCGTGCGCTAAAGCTGAGTGGTAGCGTGCGCTACCTATACCCAATTAGCGTACGCTAAAAGGAGTACGTAGCGTGCGCTACTCCTCACGCACAGCTCGCAACGAAAATGACAATGACGATAAACACGGTACGAAACTCCAATCAGATTAGTGATGAATGACGATTGATACACGATACAATTACTCTGAATGATGAATACCATGACTGAATCTGAGTGACAAATGATCAATAATGAATGAAATTACTGAGTATCAGTTACTGAATGATAAATACTGAATGATAATTACTGAATTACAACCGGGTATTACACCAGTGACCCATGAGACGTTACTGACAGGGATGCTAGTGAGGAGAAAAAGAAAAGTAAGAGGAGTATCGCTGACAGTAGGTCACCACACGTTGTAGAGAAGATGAATAAGAAGCCCAAGAAAGCTTCTAAGACGAAGTCTACAGTGGCTACAGTGGTCACTGTAGATGTTCCAACTGTTCCATCCACTGTACAAACCCGACAGGGCGCAACCCCTTTGGAAGAAATAGTTGCTGCACAGCCACCAGATCCCGAGCCAGTGGCGGCTATGACGGGTGATCAATTATTTGCCAAGTTAAGGGCTCCGGAGAGTCGACTGCCCCAATGGAGACAAAGGCCACTTCTGCTGATAGGGTACCCACTCCTGTACAGGATCCCTCTCCCCACAGGGTACCATCTCCTATAAGGGATCCCTCTTCGAAACAGGCTCACATACCTATCGAGGATCCCATCCGCACAGTAGACCCAACTACTGTACGGAGCCCTTTCCCATCACTTCTGATTAACGAAACTCTTATCCAGGTACAAATAGAACAAGCCTTTGAGCACGTCGTGACTTGGAAGTCACACAGGGTCGCCCTGTACGATGACCTGTACTATTGGAAGGAGTGGAAGGAGGAAGAACTTTCCGTTCTGGAGGTCATGGACACCCATAATATCGAAGTCTTGATCCGTTGGGAGGATCACTTTTGCCGTGAGTGGATTTCCAACTATTGCTTAGCAAAAGAGAAGTCTCGATTGAAAGGGAAGTCATAGTCTAGTGACAAAGCTCCATCTGACAGCCACAAATCCGACCCCGACTCGGACGCCGATGATGATGCCTTACAGGACGGTCTGACGATCAGACGTGAAGAGGCAAGAGAAGGAGATATGGCTCGTACGCAAGACCAACAGGGTCAGGGGACCCCAAAGAGACATCAATACCCTACCCTGCAACAGGAAGCTACCCAATACAAAATACAGGAGGAATCAGTCCCTCATGTTTCTCCCGAATAGCAAGTAGTTCCTGAACAGGCAGCCCAGCCTGTATTGGATCATGAAGATGCAGCCCGTGCCATATGCCAAGAGGAATCAATTCCTCTTCCAGAGCAGCGGAAGCTGAGAGTCGGCAGGAGGATTCAGTCCCTCCTATACTTCCGACTTCTAACGATCATTCTAAATAGGAGGAATCAGTCCCTCCTGTCGTCGAGACTGTACATACAGTACCTACTTTCCGAAGCTCGTGCTTCTGCTATTCCATCTCAAGATGCCCCTGCATCTCCCATCTGCGTGAGCTCTAAATCTAGTTCTAATGACGGTTTCTTGCCAGAAGACAGACCACGACGCCCTCGTCACAATGTGGTTCTCCGTCAACTCGAAGAACCAGGGGATTCTAAAATCATGCACCCTAGCACCCTACGCACCGAGGCCCGTATCGAGAAACTCCATGCCATCGTCCGACAGACAGTATTCCCACATGATGCAATGAAGATATTGTATGACGTCAGTAAGGAACTTGATTGGATGAGAGAGAATGCCCAGGATGAGCTCCCCAAGTTGAAATCTTCTATTAATGACGTTGAGGACGCGTTCCGCCTGATGCTTACAGCATTATGGCAAGTGATTAATCAACTCAAACAGCATCATGAGAAAATCTTTCGGCAAGAACAATGGAAGCTCAGGATCACCGAAGCCAAAACGATTGCCGCCCTTCAATAGACCGGTTCCAGACTCAACGAGCACGATCATAAGATAGACGCCATGTCTCTGGTACTTGATAATTTGGTTGATAAGGTCAATACTTTGATGACCAAACAGAATGATGTAATGAAAATCCTACAGGAGATTCACTCTAAGGTATCAGATATTGATGATGCCAAAAAGGGGGAAGAAGCCAAAGAGGCTGGAAGGAGATGCAAGTTAGAGAAAGAGAGAGAGCTGGATGCAGCATTGGAAGAAAGTGTCGCCGCTGTTATTGGTAGACTGATACGGGTCCAGTTGTAATGCCCCAGTCTTTTATGCATGATTTATTATAATCTCAAGTGCGACATTAGGGTTTTGCATTCATAAATAAAAAATTCTGACTAATGGAATAAGTTTAGAACTATTTACACGTATGTCATAGCCATCACTCCTGTAAAGATGGTTTATACAATGATATATACACCGGCACCATCTTTTATTCCAGCGTCATACGAGAATCGAACAAACATATGCCACATAATCACAAATCTCATTTAAATTTCACCCCGTAACACTGAATCACACAACTAGCTCGTATAACACGAGGCACAACATGTAGTAGGGAGACACATCCACAGATCGCACGAAGATGATGGTTGCACCATGATACTAATCATGACCGAGATCACAGACAACACATCGCGACACGACTCAGTCAGACACAATTTGACAAGACAAGACTCGACAATACACGACTGGACCCGACAGCCTAGGTTTCCACAACCTAAAGGTCTCGTACCATAAATGTAACACCCCCAGAAACTATTCGGGAATATCACACGTCGCAGACCATATCCATGAGAATCTACCAGGCTAAATACAGAGCAAGACATCAAATTTCATGCTGATGTAGCTAAATAAGGAACTATTAGACCGATTTGGTCTTTCATGATTAACATACAAGTCAAATATACATATCTCTTTCAGGACTCATTCCCATGCAGGGGTCAAACACACTCACAAGCAGAACGATACGACAGCGGAATAGGTGATACAATGAATTCCAACTAACTGCACTCAGAACTGGCCTTCATGTGATTATTATAATTTGTCTTACATCATCCTTCGTAAGGACCCTGTGTTTAGCTCATTATTGACCTGCACATACTGGGATGCAATACAAGCATCCACCCCCGATTACTCGGGGGTTGGCAAAATTCCACAATTTTGCTAGTGCAAGTATAAAGTACAAATACGAGCCATACACAACACATTCTGAGAATACAATAACTTGCATAATCCACATCTCAGTCACAACAAAAGACTTCCTGATATATCTCATTTGTATAAAATAACTCAAACCGTAAAATTATAAATGAAACGAGCGGTCACTTCTCCGGAGTTTTAAACATTACGAAAAAATGTATTCAAAGTCTCACAACGATGGACAGACTATATGCACATTTCGGATATCAAAATCTCACAACCGAGCCAAATATCAAGATCCTATGTAATGTACCTCAACATCGAGAATAAAAACATTGTGATATTCCGTACATATCACAGTTATCGAAAACATCAACATCGTCCTCATAATAAAAATCATACATGGTAACCCACGGCTGTACCCATTAGTATCGGCCCTCAGAGGCCCCGTCGGACCCTCCCTAGGTGGGAAACCACTTCCGCGGCCATACCCATTAGTATCAGCCCCCAGGGGGGCCGTCGGACCCTACCTAGGTGGAAGAAGAACAACACACACACACACGTTTCCACAATTCATAGTTGCAAAACCACAAGCCTCGAAAGTCAAGCACAATATATATAATCGAGGTACCTTGCTAGAATGTCCAGTTCATCCAACACATACTCACGACCAAGTAACGATACAGTTAACACTAGAATCCAACGATGCAACTAGTACCAATCACATAGCAACGAGAAACAATACCTTTTCAACCATGTCGAATGGCACAACCTCCTCATAAAGGAGATACCACCTTTATCACACAACGTCACATGATCATCAATAAACACATGTTTCCACGCACATACCTTAACGAAAGGTTAGACTTTAAATCTACAAACGACATAATCACACAAAAAGACACCATACGAAAGTAAGGCATTCCTATATCCAACACTAATACACATACTTAGACAAGCACATTTAACAACGAAACATAGAGTCATCTTTTAAGGAAAATCTTTATTGAAAAACATAACGATTCTTTTGAAAGTTAATTATAGACAATCATTCAGCATATATCATCGATTACCAACTATTACATCCACAAAACACCTAATGTATGGGCAAGATACTTGCCTCGAAATCAAGAGTGAACAAATCGATGAACGGGCGCAACCACGGATTTTCCGACTTCAGCGAGCAATCGGCAACACCGAAACACTACGAGAATAACTCCACAACGACTAACAATATTCCTCAAAACCCGACTCGAACTCGCTGCAGGACAACAAGAACAACGAGAGTTCAAGGGTTCGTTCCAAGGAAACCAAAATCATGTTCCGGGTGAAATGAAATCGATAAGTGAGTTTCCAATCCAAAGATTACAACAAAACAACAAGAATTACATAACCAATTCATCAACCTCAGATTAAATCAAGGAATCAAGGAAAACTCCCCAAAATTATTCAACTAGGGTTGTAAGAAGAAAATACCTCGATCCGAAAGGAAAACAAGTTAGATGATGTGATAAACATGAAGAAGACTCACCAAGATGAAGATTGATGATGAAGATCAACTCATATCGCCCTAAGAGACTCGTTCCGATGGATAGAAGTGAAAGGGGAAAGAAATGAAAGAAAATCGGGAAAAAAAGGGCTGCTATCCAGTACTTATACCGTATAGTTATTAGCATGCGCTAAACATGTCATTTGCACGCGCTAACGGGTCAACATTTCTAGAATGTTCTGCCCAGCGCGCTGCTAGTTCGCTAGCCGGTACACGTAGCATGTGCTAACGAGTCACAGGTCCAGTCCAGTAGCTTATGGTGAGTCTCGCAACATGAATAATATCATTAAATGAACTTACGAGAAACTCGAAACAACATTTTCGGACGAGATCCGCAAGAATCAAACTCAAGTGCGGAAAAACCGCTTAAGAACACGGAACTCAACAAAACGATACCGAAACGAACTCGGATGACAAAAAGTGCAGAATTAATTATTCTCACAATGACGATATGGTCATGAGCGAGTCATCAAAATGGACTTCTGCCGATATTACCGGAAATCAAAATTGCGGATATTACATACTAACCTCCTTAAAAGAAGTTTCGTCCCGAAACTTAAAATAAAACATCAGGGTAGAATGCAAACAAAACCAAAAAGTTCATGCAACAAATATCAATCTCTACATGCATTACAGCACAATGTACGACACACAACTACATCGCTGGACACCACCGGGCCCTCCCGGAATAGGAACGAAAACCCGATTCCCGAACATCTTAGCAACGGTCTCACTGGGGTATCGACACATCCTGGGGTGTAGTTGAGAAAAACTCAACGATCCTACGCTCACGGACAGGCAGCGGGCAATACCCTGCCTCCATGGCGGTCTTAAACTCAGCCCATGTAGGTGTATGATCTGCAGGCACTACAGCCTGCCACCAGTCCGCAGCTTCTTTGTCGAGCAAGTACTGAGCAATGGGTACCCTCCTTTCATCCGAACAAGCTACCGCATCAAATGTTCTGTCAAACTGGAAGAGCCAGTTCTCCCAACCTAACGAGTCAGAAGAACCCACAAAACGGGGCGGCTGCATCCTCACCACATCTCGTAACTACTTACTAGCCCCGTTATCCCTATCTGGGTTCTCATTCTGATGTACGGCCTGATTCATATGTGCCAACTGGTCAACCACCTGACGAAGGATGGTGGCGGCGCCAATGTCAGCATTTTCCCCAGTTGATTGCCTCTGCTCACGCGATTGGTCATCTCGACCACCTGTACTGAGCTCATTGGCGCTCGACAACGAGCGAATCGCCCTTTCATGCTCCTGATTCCGAACCCTACCACGACCACGCTCTCGACCTCGACCCCTCAGCATACTGAACGGACAACCATTCAGAATAACACGACAAACAGACCTCACATACTGAAAATAAGCCGACAAACAGCAACACAATACAATATTCACACCAATTCATTACTCGAATACACGAACTAACACTGCAATAATAGAACTTAAATTCATAAGTAACTCGCACGGTTACACCAACAGAGGTGCACGACTTTTACCAAAGCAAACACGGTCAAGACCACATACATGTCATTGAAATCAGGCACTTGTCACATTTTTTAAAAATAAAATTTTTCCCGAGTTATTTGTTCAAATGATAATATTTTAAAATTTGTGAGTTTGAAAGGTTTTGCTGAAATGAAATTTGTGAAAACATTTTGAATACCTCGTCATCTAACCAAAACCATAAACTCATTGTCAAAACTGTTGTGCTTGAAGTTATTTACAAAACAACACGTTGAAACTTCAATCTCTCGATAAATGATATCCTCAAAACGGCCTTGTCAATATATATTATTATCATCGTTAACGACATACATGATATTCACATGACACCACTCCAACCATCACAAATAATAACACCCATGATAATCCACTGTCATGCCTCTCGGCATCGACCCCCAAAGGTTCGCCAAACAAATCCCGGGTGGAAAACCTCATGTACTCGCACTCAACATTTCCACGAATTAACTACCACATCTGTATAATGACATGAAATAGTACGATCAAATCATATTATACAGTCACAACACTTAAGTGTACAGATTTTCTAGCAAGGATGGTAACAGTCAACAACACGTCAGCGATACTCATACAGGATGACTAACCGAGTGCGACATTACCGATAAAATAGTTAAAATTCACAGTCGTCACTGGCGGACCATACGACTATATCTACTGAAATCAATTGATTGGTAGAGGGCGTGGATACAACTATAACAACAAGGTTATCACCGTGATAGTCAAAAGCTTACGGTCGTAACAACACGTTGTTTACGACCGTAACATCCATGAGCTTACGGCCATAACATCTATGAGCTTACGGCCATAATGGGAAACAAATTACGGCCGTAATCACTAGCTGCAGGATAGCAGGAGTGTCCTAGCAGCCCCGACACAGCTCCAAAGATTAAGGATCGATACCTCACAATGTATCCCGACCTATAGAAAACATTATAACATTCTCCGACAAGTATAACAACATAACAAACTTGTCGTAACAACTTAGTCCCAACACACAAACACATAACATTCAAATTCCGAAAATTAGAGTCATTTTGCAAAAACAGAAATTTTCCAAAGATCCTTTCGATCGCAATAAAAATGACGGTGGTATTTTGCAATGTCCGAACTATTTTAAAACACTTTTTCCAAATACCGATTGATGGTGCTATTTGAAAATACATGACCAACTTGTCACAATTCAACCGATTTCAAAATCCACACAAACCGTTGTTTAACCGCACCATCAAAATATTTTCAAAAAATTTTGATTTCCACAAAAATGCTCAAACCAGTAGTCTTTCAGGAAAAACATTTTCAAACCTACCCGCAGCGGGCATAATTACAATAATCCAAAATAGTTGAACTTAAAACCACATGCTCAAACGGCAACCAGGGTCGTCAATTCAATCAAATGCTCTAGTGGCACCAAGTTTAAACACACAACAAAATCATTCATCATAGTTTCTCACAAACTCTATTGTCGATACCTTTATAAAACCGATCAAGGTTTACAATTTTCACCCCATACCACCCCAGACGGTGGTTAGAAAGTAAAACAACAATACGCCCAGTTTTATACATATACTGTGTGCCACAAGTATTAAATACAACTATATTACACAACACCGTGCAAATAAATTATGCACCGCAATTAACTCACTTAGATAAAATCATGACACACAGGTACCTCGCATAAAAGAGGAGACTGACGTCCACAGGCCGCACGGAGATGACGGTCGCCCACGATACTAATCTCATCCGACAACATATCTGACACGTTGTGACTACACACAACTCAACTTGTCACCCGACATCTCGAATGATAAAACCACACAATATTCGACAAATCACGACTCGACTTGACCCGACAGCCTAGGTTTCCACAATCTAAGCTTTGATACCATAAATGTAATAACCCCAAAACCATATGGGAATATTACACGCCGTAGACCCCTTTTCATGAGGATCTACCAGGCTATTCCTTACAAAACGACCAAATGCTTGCCCGGCCAGGGTCAAACAATAAAATAATACAGACCGTTAAGATCACTTACACGTGAATACACAGACCTATGAGGACACACAAGGGTCGAAAAACAATACAGCGGAATACTGAAATCAACTCTGACAATATAACCAAACTCTACCAACTCTCAACTCTTGATTAGTATCGTAGCTCGTCACTTCCCGTGCCAATCCTGTGACTGCTCCTCTGAACCTACAAGCACCTGGACTCAAAACAGACATCCACCCCCCGATTACTCGGGGGTTAGCAAAATTCCACTATTTTGCTAGTGCCAGTATAATACGATACGAAATGCAACAAGTAAATAGCAACCACGAATTTACTATGGATATCAACTATCAAAATGTTCCCGAGAAGATTTAGAATTTCGGAAATGAACAAGAAGTATTTAAAAAGGAACTCATTAGCTCGGGTATTTTTAAAATAAAAACTATTTTAGACCTCAAGTCCCAATTTACAAAACCTTTTCAAAAACGTTAGGGCCTCAGCCCGATTCTCATTTCAAAACACACTAGATAAGATACCATTTTGAGTCTGTGACCCAACTTCAACATGTTATATAATTAATCACTGATATACAATCACCGTTCATACACCTCATGTTCCGAACTCCGGTGGACTAATTGGACCCTACCCGGACCACACACATTATTCGTACACATCATGTACCGAACTCCAGAGGCCTCGTCGGACCCTACCTGGAACATACACGTTGTTCGTACACATCATCTACCGAACTCCAGAGGCCTCGTCAGACCCTACCTGGAACAAACCTTGTTCGTACACATCATGTACTGAACTACAAAGGCCTCGTCAGACCTTACCTGGAACACACGCATCATCACAACATGATCCATATGATCAACTCAACATATCACCACAAGCAACACACATTATTATCAATATGTCAAACCATTCAACAATATGCCGTAATACATATTCAAATATGTAATCAAATCAACACACAAATATCATAATCATCACATAATTCAACTATGACCAATCACGCACGACACGAACCATATGATTAACACAACCAACATAATTCCACGACATTAACCAAATGAGACCATCATCACACTTATAAAATCACGCGAAGCATATTCACAAAGGCAAAATAATTCATCATAAATCTAACACGAAGTCTCTATCCACAAGACATAATTCGTATAGCAAGATACTTGCCTCGATTGTCGGCGCTCGAATATTCCTACGAATACGGCATAACCCGAAAAAACCCCGAACACCTACAATCCTTCGGCAAAAACAACAAATATACGATTACAACGAGAATAAAAACTGAAAACAACGGAAATCTCATCAAACTATCGAAAGGAAACTCATAGGGGCATTTAATCGAACACTAAATGTTCAATAATTCCCAAGAACACTCGAATCGTCAATCGAGTTAAACAAACTCGATATATGGATATACAATCCATAGAACACGATTAATAACATCATACTACACCAACTGATGTATCAAAATCGGACTAGAATCGAAATCAAGAACAAATTCTCCAAAAAGTCAACTTGAAGGAAAATCAAGAAATATACCTTGATTCGAAGAAGAACACGGATTGGATGATGATATAATCAACAAGAATCTTCAAAAACGCCTAGAAATCAAGTGGAATCGACCAAAAACTCCACTCCCTAACTTTTCCCGTCGCCAGCCGCCACCCGGGTGAAGAAATGGTGTAAAATGCGTACTCTGTATTCTTCTGCGGGTAGATACTCCAGCATCAATGTCTCCTATGATTAACTCCTAGCCATCTCCTATCGGGTTATAGTTCTGTATCCCGTACTGTATCTTGTGGTGCTGTAGTTTCGGCTTCAGTTTGTACAACATCAGCTTCAACTACCTTTGTTCTTACAGCTGTGGGGTTGATCTATAAGTCTACAACATGCTCTGTTGGAGTTTTAGGATCATTAATGGTGAGTGTCTGGATATTCTGAGTTAGGTCTTCTACTCTTTTAGGGTCAAAATGAGGTTCATCGAACATTACATGGATAGATTCATCTATTGTCAGCTTCCTCTTGTTAAATATCGTGCAAGCTTTGCTGACAGAGGAATATCCTACAAATATCCCTTCATCTGACTTTTGGTCGAAGGTTTTGAGTTGGTCTTTCCCGTTATTCAGAACATAACATCATCATCTAAAGATGTGAAAGTATGCAACTAATGGAGTTTTATTGTTCCATACCTCGTAGGCTGTTTTGTTGTGATGCTTATTGATGATACAGCAGTTTGTGTATAGCAGCTGTATTTGTTGCTTCGCCCAAAAACGTTGTGGCGGCATTCTTGCAGAAATCATGGTTCTTGTTGCTTCCTTGAGAGTCCTATTCTTTCGCTCGGAAAGACCATTTTGCTAAGGAGTCCGGGCTACTGAGTATTCGTGCTGTATTCCATTGTCGGAATAGTATTCCTGTATAAAGCGATTTGTAAATTAAGTACCTCTGTCGGAACGAATGGACACAATATTCAACCCTTTTCTCATTCTGAATCTTTCTGATCAGGTGCTCAGGCAAATTTGTTGTGGTTTCTTTCTTCTTGTTTAGAAAGATTGTCCAAATATACCTAGAGAAGTCATCAACAATAACTAGACAATATTTTTTACCTCCCAAACTTACAGGGTCTACAGGACCGTAGAGGTCCATATGTAGCATATCCAGAACTATATGAGTGGACATGCATGATTTGCCTTTCAGGGTGGTCTTGACTTGTTTGCCTTTCTGACAGGGTCCACAGATGTTGTCTTTTTGGAATGAGACATCACGTAAACCTATAACCATTCCCTATCTGGCGAGCTTGTTGATTATCTTGAATTTGATATGAGATATCCTCTTGTGCCATAGCCAGCTTCGATCTGCAGTGCCTTTGGCAACAAAACATGGAACAATGGAGCTCGTATACTTCCAGTCAGCAATACACATATTACCTGATCGACTTCCTGTGAGGACGATCTCTTTGGTCTTGATATCCTTCACCGAGAATAGTTAGTCACAGAACTGGCTAATACTAAGTAGATTGTACTATAAGACTTCAAATATAGGCTATGTCAGTGACTTTGAACTTTCCTACAAGCAGGGTTCCCTTCCCTCTTGTTCTTCCTTTGGACTTGTCATCGAATCGCACCTTTGGACCACGACCTTCTACATAATCTGACACCTTGTTGATATCCCCTGTCATGTGCCAAGAACATCTGCTGTCAAAGTACCAGATGTCCTTCTCTTTGATATCCTGTAAGCAGATAATTTAAGTAGATTTAGGTCCCCTTTGATTGTTGGGTCCTTGTATGTTGGTGCCTTTTGGTACCTATATTTGCCTAACAGCAATCGGTTTGTTGTAGGTTACTTTTGGTCATTTCTTGTGGTGTCTACGTGGGGCAGGCACATAGTCAGTGTAACCTTGGCTAATATGTATGGAAAATCTAGGGTTATTATTATTATTCCAATACGATTGCCGTCTTGGGTGTGGAACCATTTTCTTCGGCCTTACAGCTTGCCTCCTGGGTCTCTAGTTAGATTCCCAGAGTTGTTGCTGATATTGCACGGCGACCTGCTTTCTTTATGGATAGTGGGGCTACTGTATCTAATATCTAGGCGCAATCTACTGATGGAAGTACTGATGTGCAGGCCTTTGATACTTAAATACAGCCTTCTTTCTGAATGGTTGCTGGCGCTTTTGATATGCTCGGGGAGCATGCTGTTGATTACGTCATACGCTTTCGATGATATGACTTAGGTGGTAGAATTGCAGCATTTGCCCTACGTTGTTGGGATTCTGAAAGTAAAAACGAATACGCAGCAAAAAAAATAAAGAATCCCAAAATAGGATCGATCAAGTAACGTATATACGAAATTAAAATACGAAGATAAAAGGGTTAAGATCCCATACCCTTGAAGCCTTTGACAATATCTTCGTAAGTTGATATTGATCACGAACCCGATCACGAGCATGAAATCCCTTCATCTCCAACACCGAAAATACGATGCCTATACGTCACCACGCGTCGGAAGTTGCCCAGAAAAATCACCGAGACTCCGTTCTTGTAAGAACACGGCTAGAAAGTTTCAAAAGATTGTTTTTCCATCTATTTTTCTTGTTGTTCTTTCACCTCAAAATGAAGAATACAAAAGAAAAATTTTCTCTCACCTATCTCACTTGGAGCTCTCGGCCAGCAACTAAAAAAGCAGGGTTCTCTCTTGGTTTATAATGATGCCAACATCATTAATATATATCTTATGAGATATAATTATATCATATCATAATAACATGATATGTAGACATAACATGGTAACATGGTGGGATCACCCACCACATGACAACAATAGAGGAATCATCCAAGCAATGAGAGAAGGAGGGGGCGGCCCACGTGAAGATTCTTAGAAACGGGCCAAGTCACTCGGCTCGTATACCGGACGTTCGTCAAACGACTCCGTTAAATACACTCCATTTTATCTCCAATGTATTTATACTAATTAATTAATCCAATTAATCAATTATATCAAATACAAATATATTTCTCTAAGAAATATAATTTATAAATTAAATTAATTTACCTAGTAACTTAATTTCAATTCATAAGACAGCTATTTGATTTATCCAATAAATCATAATTAGATATCCAATATCTAATATTATTAGAGAGATAATAAATTCACTTTTATCCGACAACGTTCTTGATGCGCGACTCTGTAGGTCCGTCTCATCCGGCATTGGGAGGAACCAATGAGTGCGGGCAGCACTTAGCCAGCCTAATGGGCCGCACTGTAAATCCCGACTGAGAACGAATGAAAGGATCATTCCAGAACCATTTTGTCGTGAATACTATATACGTATAGACCCTTCATCAGATGTCCCGGTCAAGTCTTCGGGTCACGGAAAAGTCAAACCCTATTGTTGACTAGATAGTATACATATGTTAATGTAAATCAAGACCAACTGATTACTAGTGTACCTAATACGACTATATCAGAATGCTTTGGCCAAAGACTTATGATCTTATTTGCCATTAACCGTATAGGTAGTTCGCCTGCTCACTAATAGGAGATATAATCCTTTCTTGGCGTACAGTAAAGACTGCTACCTGCCCTTATAGTCCGCTCTTCGAGGTTGACTCAACAATTAAGCAAATGAGTCTAACTACTCTAATGACAAACTAAACGTTACAGGCACATCTTCTACTGAACCCTCAAGTCAAAGGTCCACGTATACTATCACAACCTTTTGATTCGTCATCGACTCTCCGAGAGTGAATACTGTGTGACTGAATCAAGTATGAGTCGTGTTCGAGTATAGTGGTCCCACCAACATACTTATAACTATGCTACCATGACATGCAAACATCCTAGCATCAGTTATACAAGTCTTACTCAAAACTTAATGCCAATTTAAGTTTATCGACTTGCGAACGGTTTACGTAAATAAACTTTAAGCACTTCTAGTGCATTTTCTCTTATCCGATAATGAGAATGGAATGTTCTATTTATTTACATGGACTTCACTTCAATATTTACCAAATCAAGAATGCATTTGAAATACAATAAACAATGAATGAATCATATTGACTTTTTATTATTTATTCCATAATTACAAGTACAATGCCCATACTCTCTCATACCCTGAGTGGAATTCGAGAGCATATTCCTAACAATCTCCCACTTGCACTCAATGCCACACATCATGGTATCCACTACCCATGTTCTTCATATGTCTTTCCAAGACAGCCTGAGATAATGGCTTAGTTAGCGGGTCAGAGACATTGTCTTCTGAGTCTACTCTTTGCAACGAAACATATCCTTTTTCAACCATCTCTCAAACGATGTGATATTTCTCTATATATGCTTGGTGTTGTGGTGAGCCCTTGGCTTCTTGTCTTGGGCGACAGCTCCAACATTATCACAGAATAGTGATATAGGCAGCTCCACATTAGGCACCACTTGAAGTTCTTGCACAAACTTTTGCATCCAAAATGCTTCTTTGCTAGCCTCTGAGGCAGCTTGGTTCTCTGCTTGGCAGGTATCTGCAGTAGCACTTTGCTTGGAGCTTCTCCAAGATACTGCTCCTCCATTGAGAGTAAACAAATACCTATATGTCGACTTAGAGTCGTCATTGTCTCCTTGAAAACTAGAATCGTTGAATCCAATCACCTTCAGTTCTCCACTACCATAAGTAAGAACCATATCTCTAGTTCTTCTAGAGTACTTAAGAATTTTCTTGACGGCAGTCCAGTGTTCCCTTCCGGGATTTGCTTGAAATTGACCTACCATACTCATAGCATAGGCTAAGTCCCATCTCGTACACAACATAGCGTACATGAGGCTACCAACTGTCGAGACATATGGTACCCTAGTCATCTCTCTCTTGTCTTCCTCACTTTGAGGACACATTTTTCGTGGTGAGATGAATTCCATGTCGCATGGGAAGGAACCATCTTTTTTATTCATCCATATTGAATCTTCTCAGGATTTTATCTATATAGAGGGCTTGGGAAAGTCCTATCATTCTTTGTGGTCTATCTCTATAAAGACGGATCCCTAGAATATAGGAAGCTTCTCTCAAGTCTTTCATGGAGAATGTTTTAGAAAGCCAAACTTTCACAGTTCTGAGAATTGCTACATTATTTCCTATAAGTAGAATATCATCTACATATAGGACTAAGAACGCAATGTTGCTCCTACTGACCTTCTCGTAAACACATGGTTCCTCCTCGTTTCGCACGAAGTCAAAGTCCTTGACTGCTTTGTCAAATCGAAGGTTCCAACTCCGAGAAGCTTGCTTCAGCCCATAAATGGCTCGTTGCAGCTTACACACCTTATGAATATTAGCTTTGGACACAAAACCCTTAGGCTTCAGCCAATAAATGGATCATTGCAGCTTACACACCTTATGAATATTAGCTTTGGACACAAAACCCTTAGGCTATTCCATATAGATTTCCTCCTCGAGGTATCCATTTAGAAAAGCGGTTTTGACGTCCATTTGACATATTTCATAATCGTAATAGGCAGCAATGGCAAGTATCATGCGAATCGACTTGATCATAGCTTCGGGCGAGAAGGTATCATGATAATCGATCCCTTCCATTTGGGTATAACTTTATGCCACAAGCCTGGCCTTATAGGCGTCAACCTTGCCATCCCCATCAGTCTTTCTCTTATAGATCTATTTACTTCCAATAGGCTTCATGCCAGTTGGTAGATCTACTAGAGTCCATACCTGATTGGTATGAATTGAGTCTATCTCAGATTCCATCGCTTCTTGCCATTTATCGGAGTCCACATCCACTATCGCTTGGTCATAGGTGACAAGGTCGTCCTCACGGCTATCAGGTGCGTCGTGGAGACCCAGTTCCTCGACATGTGCATAGCCATACCTCTCAGGTAAGTGAGACACATTATCAGACCTTCGAAGTGGAGGTTGTCTTACAATAGGTTCGGTTCCTGATCTCTGATCAGATGTCTCCTCAGGACTTTCATTATACTCTTCCAAAGAGATATTTCTACCCGAGCCACCTTCCTGAATGAACTCATCCTCAAGGAAGTGCGCTTGTAAAGCCACAACGACCCTATGGTCTTCTGGCATGTAGAATATATAGCACATCGAGTCCTCTGGGTATCCAATGAAACGTCCCTTGACGGACCTCGCTTTCAGTTTGTCCACCTTAGCCTTCTTGACATAGGTTGGACATCCCCAAATTCTTATGTGATTAAGACTTGGTTTCTTTCCCTTCCACATCTCATGTGGAGTGATAGAAACTGATTTGGAAGGCCATCTATTAAGGACATAGGCAGTGGTAAGTAAGGGGTACCCCCAAAGGTAAATTGGTAAATCAGTGTAATTCAACATGGAATGGACCATGTACAACAAAGTCCGATTTCTCCTTTCTGAAACACCATTTAACTGTGGGATTCCTGGAGGCGTAGATTGTGAAACTATTCCATGTTCCTTAAGGAACTCATCAAACTCTGTGCTCATATATTCGCCACCTCGATCCGACCGAAGTGCTTTGATATGACATCCTGTCTGTTTTTCAACTAGGGCCTTAAATTCTTTGAATTTAGTAAAGGCTTCGGATTTATGTTTCATCAAGTACACAATCCCATACCTAGTATGATCATATGTGAGTGTTATGAAATATTGATATCCATCTCGGGCTGTTTCCAAAGCACCACAAACGTCGGTATGTACTAACCCAAGTTTTTTAGCAGCCCTTTCAAAAGTCCCTGTGAAGGGGGACTTAGTAATCTTGCCTCTAAGGCAGGATTCACAAGTTGGATAGGGTTCTACACCCAATGGACTTAAAAGTCCGTCTTTCTGCATTTTGTGAACCTTGGTCTGACCAACATGACCAAGTCCATTTAAGAGCTTGAATAGTATCTTGCCTGCCACATTTCCTAGTTTTAGTGTTCATTGCTGATTTGAAAGTTCAGATGATACAAAATATTCAACAATGTAGCTGTTCCAACCAATTTATTTCGAAAATAAATTTTACAACTACCATTGCCAACGAAGAAACAAAATCCTTTCTGGTCCAAGATTGGAATGGATATAATGTTTTTATGCCCCTTGGGAAAAACAAGTACTTCATCTAACGTCAAAATAAAACCATATTCTAAACCCAGTAGAAGTGATCCAATATCGGTTGCCTCAACACTTTGTCCACTTACGATAGTGATCATCACTTCCCCAGCTTCAAGTTGCCTACTTCATTTTAGATCCTGATTCATAGTACAAATATGAGTAGTAGCATCTGAATCCAGAATCCATGAAGCGGAATATACAGTAGCGTAACAATTGGTTTCAAAAACAAAAAGTTACATACCTGATGCGCCATTAATCTTGGGACAAGTCCTATGCCAGTGGCCTAGCTCACAGTATTCAAGACATTTGTCCGTAGGTTTTGGACCGCCTACCCTCTGAACCTTTTGGGCCTCGCCCTTTCCTTTTTGCACCCCCTTCATGGGTTTATACTGCTCGTAGGTCTTTTTCTTCTTGTTCTTGGACCTCCGAGCCCCAGAATAAATCACAAGACCGGCCTCCCTCGGCTTAGTCTTCATGTTAGACTTTGCCGTCACCAGTTTATTCATTAGACCAGCTAATGTGCATGAAATCTCATTACAGTTGAAATTCATTACAAACTGCATGAAGGAGTCAGGTAGAGATTGAAGGATGAGATCAATCTGAAGGGATAAATCCATATGAAAGTTGAGCACCTCGAGCCTCTCAATCATAGAGATCATCTTGAGGATGTGGTCTCCCACTTTCTCCCCTTTTTTCATCCTAGCACTGAATAACTGCTTCGATATCTCATATCTAGTAGTCCTACTGTTCTCTCCATAAAGCTCGGTCAAGTGTGCGAGAATCTGCCTAGCAGAAGTCATTTTCTCGTGCGCTCTCTGCCGCTCATTAGTCATTCAGTCCATTATAAAACCACGGACCAGCACGTCATCCTTGACCCATTTTTCATGGACGTCAATCTCTTCCTGATTAACCCTAGTCCGGACTGGAGTCGGTGGAATGTCAGCCTCCAAGACGTATCCCAGAGACTCCATACTGAGTACAATCCTCAGATTCCGCAACCAGTCAACAAAATTGGGGCCAGTTAGGAGATTCTTTTCAAGTAATATTGCAAGTGGGTTTTTAGCTATTTTAGAGAGATATAGTTACATTTCTCTGCATTGATATAGATAAGATTAAATTAGTGACTTGTTTTATTATGACCGAGTATAGAATTTAAGGGCTTGTATAATTATTGTCTCGCCTCCCACTAATTTTATCGTAATTATACACTCCCATGTTATAATCCGGAAGTCATGGTAAGATCGACTTCTTAGTGGTGATCAAGTTCTTTACAAATTTTAACAGACACAACCTGTCAGGTTTCTTGCAAATTAATTTCGGTAAAGTGGTGTCTAACACCAACCCATCCAACGAATGATTTGATCTTCTTTTACCCCTAGTCTTCATGCCCTTAACCTATCAGGTTACTTGGCAATCCAGACTATCTAAGTTGTTGACCATCAACGTCTATTAATTTGACTATTCTCACCCGGCAACCTATCAGGTTTCTAGGGGCGAAATTTATCACCAACCGAAGGCATAATGCACTCAAGAATTTTTCAACCTCTACCAAATGTACTACCCCGATAACTCAGAAGCATAGCACACCAGCTTGGGTATCAATTTTCTACGAGTTTGATGGAGGGTAGGAAACCTCGTAACTTTTTTCAAATTTAGTCTATTTTTAGTCTGGAGAATTTCGCGATTAATGTTACACTTTGCACAGTAATTCATTTATAAGCGCGTTTGTGTGTCAATCATTCAAAATGAAAAACAATAAATAGCAACCTAGTTACTACCAACATATAGCTCATGGACCTTTTCCTAAGTACTGGGCCAAGCGAATGACCCAATAAAGAAAAATAGAATAGTCTTCGATTCTTCGTCTTCTCGGACGGTTGTCTTTGGTCTTCGTCATAGCCAAATAAATAATTACATCATAGAAAAATGCAACCTATTATACAAATTTTCTAGTAAAATAAATAGGCCCAAAACGACCTTTACAACCCAATCGAATCAAATAAATTAAAACTAAGTCTACGAGTTATATCACCATCACATAAGGATTCCATACAACATGTAATGGCAATGAAATTAAACAATTAATTTTAATATAATTAATCTAATTAATCTATTCAATTTTGATGGTATTAATCCAATTAATACTAATCGTCATTTCAATTCGTTCGAAGTAATCCGGCCAAAAATGGTATTTTTTGTTTAATATATTTCCCATTTAAAATAATATTCTAAATATTCATTTTAATCAAATTAAATCCAATTTAAAATGTGGGAAAATATTACAACATAATAAAGAGACTAAGCGAAGTCACGGACAAGTCGGAATGGGCCCAGCCCGCAAATGGAGCCCAAAAATGGGGGCTGGCCGAGGGTGACCCGCTGGAGCGAGTCACCTGCCTGCTACTATTCGGGTAGCAGGCGGCCCTGTCCGGCCACCCTGCCAAGCACCGCCTGGCAGTGACCCGGGCAGCCATGGGCTGCCGAGTCCGATTTCCGTTCGGCTCATTTTTTCGGCTCATTTCCAAAACGTGATGCTTCTAATTTTTATGTAGGACTTATAAATCAATAAAATAAAATTTTATAGATTTATAATTCACATACAATCATAGAAACAAAATTTACAACGAATAATTAAAAATCACCAATTATATCAATAATGATTCTAAATTATAAACATCAACCAATAGCATTCAAAATGCACAAATAATCGTATATACGGTATCATTGACCTCGCTCTGATACCACTGTTGGGGTTCCAAAAGCAAAAGCGAATACGCAGCGGAAAAAAATAAAGAATCCCAAAACAGGATCGATCAAGTAACGTATATACGAAAATCAAAATATGAAGATAAAAAGGTTAAGGTTCCATACCCTTGAAGCCTTTAATAATATCTTCGTAAGTTGATGTTGATCACGAACCCGAGCACGATCATGAAATCCCTTCATCTCCAACACCGAAAATACGATGCCTCTATGTCACCACGCGTCGGAAGTTGCCCAGAAAAATCACCGAGACTCCGTTCTTGTAAGAACACGGCTAGGAAGTTTCAAAAGATTTTTTTTCCATCTATTTTTCTTGTTGTTCTTTCACCTCAAAATGAAGAATACAAAAGAAAAAATTTCTCTCACCTCTCTCACTTAGAGCTCTCGGCCAGCAACTAAAAAAGCAGGGATCTCTCTTGGTTTATAATGATGCCAACATCATTAATATATATCTTATGAGATATAATTATATCATATCATAATAACATAATATGTAGACATAACATGGTAACATAGTGGGATCACCCACCACATGACAGCAAGAGAGGAATCATCCAAGCAATGAGAGAGTGAGGGGGCGGCCCATGTGAAGATTCTTAGAAATGGGCCGAGTCATCCGGCTCGTGTACCAGATGTTCGTCAAACGACTCTGTTAAATATACTTCATTTTATCTCCAATATATTTATAGTAATTAATAAATCCAATTAATTAATTATATCAAATACAAATATATTTCTCTAAGAAATATAATTTATGAATTAAATTAATTTACCCGGTAACTTAATTTCAATTCATATGACCGCTATTTGATTTATCCAATAAATCATAATTAGATATCCAATATCTAATATTATTAGAGAGATAATAAATTCACTTTTATCCGACAACGCTCCTGATGTGCGACTCTGTAGGTCCGTCTCAGCCGGCATTGGGAGGAACCAATGAATGCGGGCAGCACTTAGCCAGCCTAGCGGACTGCACTGTAAATCCCGACTGAAAATGAATGAAGAGACCATTCCAGAACCATTATGTTGTGAATACTATATACCTATAGACCCTTCATCAGATGTCCCGGTCAAGTCTTCGGGTCACGGAAAAGTCAAACCCTACTGTTGACCAGACACTATACATATGTTAATGGAAATCCAGACCGACTGATTACTAATTTATCTAATACGACTAGATCAGAATGCTTTGGCCAAAGACTTATGATCTTATTTGCCATTAACCGTATAGGATATTCGCCAGCTCACTAACAGAAGATAGAATCCTTTCTTGGCATACAGTAAACACTGCTACCTGCCCGTATTGTCCGCACTTCGAGGTTGACTTAGCAATTAAGCAAATGAGTCTAACTACTCTAATGACAAACTACACGTCACAGACACATCTTCTACTGAACCCTCAAGTCAAAGGTCCATGTATACTATCACAACCTTTTGATTCGTCATTGACTCTCCAAGAGTGAATACCGTGTGACTGAATCAAGTATGAGTCATGTTTGAGTATAGTGGTCCCACCAATATACTTATAACTATGCTATCAAGACATGCAAACGTCCTAGCATCAGTTATACAAGTCTTACTCAAAACTTAATGCCCATTTAAATTTATCGACTTGCGAACGGTATACATAAATAAACTTTAAATACTTCTAGTGCATTTTTTCTTATCCGATAATGAGAATGGAATGTTCGATTTATTGACATGGATTTCACTTCAATGTTTACCAAATCAAGAATGCATTTGAAGTACAATAAACAGTGAATTAATCATATTGCCTTTTTATTAATTATTCCATAATTACAAGTACAATGTCCCTACTCTCTCATCCCCTGAGTGGCATTCGAGGGCATATTCCTAACACATGCGGGGCAGTTGTTACCTTTACGGGACTCGAGGTCTCTTTAGGTACAGGAATGGGTACCACACACCTAACGAACACCATACTAGTTTTCTCTATATTGGAGAATGAGTTATATTCTAAGCCAGTTTTATCATGGGCATGTTGCCCGGTGCTTAGAATTTCTTCCATCCGTTTAGAGGATTTCGCGTATGATTTCATCTCCTTGTCTCTTTTTGAGAGATTTTACTTTGGCTTCAAGCAAAGCATAATCAATTGTCTTGCTTTCATTATAAGACTTCGTCTCATTTAAATCCTTGGCAAGTTGATGATTGCTTTCCATGAGTTTTTCAAATGTGACCTTGCTATTTTAGCAATCAATAGACATACTTTTGTAGTTATTTTTCAGCAAGTCATTTTCTTCTTTCAGCTCTAAGTTCGAAATTTCGAGCTGTATGTTTTCTCGTTTCAAATTCTCATGGGCCTTTTGAATGTTTTTGAATTCATTCATCATGTTTTCAAAGGTATGAGATGCATTTACAGGAATAGTTTATGTTGAGTTTACCTCATCATTGTTGTCCTTATCGTCCTGTATTTCTTTGGCCATAAAGCACATATATGCTTTATCTCTGATCTCATCGTCGGAGGAGTCACTATCAATGATTTCCTGAAGGCACTCCTCGGTCTTGTTTGATGCAGGCGAGGCTTCTGATTCACCAATCAGGGCCTTGATCTTGTTTTTCTAGACACGCCTTCTTACATCCTTTTCTTGTTGCTCGGCTTCCGGAAACTTTTGCACTTTCTGGTGCAGACACTTATTTGCATAGTGTCTAAGTGTCCTACAATTGTAGCACAAGTTAGAATCACCAGAAGTATGAGATTCGGAACTTATCTTGTGAAAAGGCTTGGGACTGAAGGGAGTCCTTCCAGATTGTTTGATGAATTTTTTGAATTTATGCTTAAGAAGGGCCATTTCATCTTGTCACAGGATATCATCATCACTGTTTGTAGTCTTGTGGGCGGATTTGGATGTGCTGGGTGCGGAGCTGTGTCTCCTGTCAGATACAGCAGTCAGTGCTGTAGTCTTAGCAGGTGACTCTTCGACCATTTCTCTCCTGTCAATATCGTACTCAAAAGCTTTGAGGTCAGAGAAGAGGTCAAAAATATAAATATCATTAAGATTACATAGCACACGCATAGTTGTAGTCCTAATGTCCCACAGGTCAAGAAGTGATCTAAGGATTTTCAAATTCTTCTCCTTTTGGGTATACACTTTACCCAGAGCTTCAAGTTTACGGAATATGCCATTGAATCTGAGGTCAATCTCGTCAAGCGTTTTGGAAGATTACATTTCAAAATATTCAAATTGCTGAGTAAGTTTGGAAATTTTCTTTTCTTTTGAGAGCTCAGTACCCTCGCAAATCAGCTTGAGTTTATCCCAGATTTCCTTAGTTGTCTTACAGCTCTTTACCTTCGAGAATGTGCCTTTGTCGAGAGTGACAAATGACGCATTCTTAGCAATGTTGTCGAGGTTTGCGCGGTTTCGATCTTCAGTTTTCAATTGATCGTGCTCCTTTTCGAGCATTTCTGCATGAGGTTGGCCTTCTATTCTTGCAGTAGGATTAACCTTCATTATCTTTATAGGACCTTCTTGTATGACGAACATCATCTCCTAATGAATGGCAGCACGATGGGCTTCCATCCTGATTCTCTAGTCATCAAACTCGTTAATCGAAAATAAAGGAACCTTGTTTATCATTGAGGTATCCATATGAGAAAATAATAAAAATAAAACTGTTTTAAAAAATAAGTGATTTTTGGAACTGATTCAGTTAAAAATAAGACTGATTCTTTTTAGAATCAACCTCTCTGATACCACTTGTTGGCCACTAAGTATATAATTAACAACTTAGAATGAGATAGTATGATAAGCTGTATGATTTTCGAAGTTAGATGTGTAGTGGAAGTTTATTAAGTGAGTTGCAGTAAATACAGCAACTAGGTGTTCTCCTATTTGCTTGGTGCGTACAGGGTATTACGATGTATACTTGAATAAATCACATTTATGAAAACAATAAAGACAGAAGGTAAATAACACAGTTTAAATTAGTTCGAGGTAAAACACTCTACGTCCATTGGTGCTCCACATAGGAGTAAATAGTTTATCTAAATCACTACGTACACAACTACGTGACTTTGACTAAACCTGTCTTTGTATCGTTCACACAGATTGATGCAGGGACTGTAGCTTTCCGCCATTCACACAGATTGGCTTCAAGCTCTTTCTTGACTCGCTTCTACACACATAGTTTGAAGCTTCGTCTATAATGCTATTCTTACCACACATGTCGGAATACGCAAGGATCTTTAGTCCACACAGGGCTAATGATAATCTCAATGGTAAGGGGTAGAAAACTCTAAACAACACCTTGATCTTTGATACAGTCTGTTGTAGGCTGTGCGGTACTTGTTGAGGACTTAGTATATTTCTCGTTGTAGATACTTCTGTATGTTTGCAAAATATACTTGCTCTTGATATAGCTTAGATTCTCAGAATCTTGTCAGAGTATGTGCGAGTATGAATGAATCAAGTATTCAAAGCCCTCTTGCTTGGGGATATTTATAAACTTTGGAAATGCGTCCGTTATAAATGTAGTCATTACTGTTGGTGAGATGTTGACATCTCTGGTGTAACACCCCAAACTAGGCGGATATTACAGTGTCGTGGACCCCGACTGGGACCCACCAGGCGAATGAAAAAGGATGAATTACACAGGGTAAATGTAGTACCGAACCACATTACAACATCAATTACTCCGATTAGGAGTTTCATACAACACACCCAGGATAAAATAGAATACATGTGTATCTTATGTGACGATAAAATACACAACACTGAATGAAACGAGTATTCAAACGGAATGTCTGCAGCGGAATAAATAAAGGAAACATAAATGACTGAATAAGTGACTGAACAGACTGGGGCCCCCTTCTAGTATCATTGGGACTCCTCGCCGTCAACGTGCTCTCCCTGTGCCTTTGCCTTGCCATGACCTGAGAAACAAATATCCCCAAACGGGGTCAGTTATACAGAACAACAATCCTCAAGGGTTGAAAATACACAATCATGATATATCTGAAGTTATGAATTATCCTTAGTTATGAATTACGCTGAAGAGGAGTATCATAGTACGCCCGTAGTGTTCTGTGCAAGTGTACAAGACGAATGACCGACACACCCGCCCTGTACCTAATTAGTCTAACGGAGGTAATCTGTTACCGTGTGCATAGTCCAATGTATCACTCCCAATACATGGCCATAACGTGCCCGACTAAAAATTCCACACATCCGCACCCGGCCACGCAATATGAACCCAGAAGGTCATATGAACAAGGATGACCGTCATCAATATCAATGAATAAATATTAATCATCAAAGTCAAGAATGACTCACCGAGATGAGAGTAATAATGAAGTGATTGATAGTTTCAATGGAATGATTGGAACCGCTGCCTCGTTAATGAAGTGATTATTCAACAATTACAAGTCTCAATATGATTAATACAATGATGAATGAGTTATGATTATGAATGATCAACAACAAAAGGAATGAATATCCTTTTAACCGAGTAAGAATTAACTTACACAATACCGGTGACAATTATCCTTCCACGAACGACGTCCTAATTGAGATATCGGTCGCTCGAACAACCTTGAATTATACAATATCCAACAACCCGTTCAATATACGAATCAAACACGAATATAACGAACTCAAAACGTCGATACGATTAAACTAAATTCATTGGGGCATTATATCGAATACTTTGTGGCCAAACTCCGATGGTTTACAATCAAACCTCAATATACCAATATCAAATCCCCCAAGAAGTGTTTTAAACCAACAAAACATCTCCAATACGATCAATGATCCGTAATGAATATCCAAAAACGTGATTATAACAACAATTAGTCGAAAATCCCCAATTCCAACTCGATATTCAAGGTGTTCTTGAATAATTCCTCAATAATCCAATGAATCCTTATACAAACTCATAATCATATACATATCCCTTCATATAACATGATTATAACGTCCAAAACATCATAACTCAACACAAAAGTCGAAATCCAAGGTGTTGAAGAATATTACCTTTGAAGATCCAAGTATTTTAATCCGAAGAACACGCGTTAGATTGATTATTCGGGCTTCACGATCGAAAGGAGATGAAGAAAATCAAACACTCAAATGATTTGTGAAGGAAAAACCCTCCCTCAAGCTCTCTCTCTCTCTCTCTCGGTTGTAGGTGAAGAAAAGGGGAAGAAATGAGCTGAAATGCTCAAAAAATGAATTTATAGGGGTTGACTACCCTGCCGGACACGGCCCGTGCCGATCGGCACGGTCGTGTCGCACAGCTGGCCGACAAGGACTCGACCGTGTCCTGCATGACACGGTCGCGGCGCGGAGGGCCTTCCGATAGTGACCCGTCCGACAGCGACTCGGCATGACTCGACCGTGTCCTGGGACACGGTCGGGCGTGTGGGCAGTCGGATTTGGCTTATCCGGAAGAGTTCGACTCGGCCGTGCCAAACGACACGGTCGAGTCCTGTGGGCAGGTACTTCGGCATTTCCGGACGAGTACGGCACGGGCCGTGTCGGACGACACGACCGAGTCCGGTCGGCATGATCGCCAAAAGTGAAAAATGAGCGGGTGAGCTAAACGACCATAACTCTCTCGTCCGGACTCCGATTGACTCACCGTTTGAACCATTGGAAAGCTAACTCGATGCTCTATAATATTGCAAAGATTTAGAATTTTTGGAGTTACCTAAAATTAATGGTGATCTAACAAAGTCGAACTCATATGAGGAAAGTTGAAACAATGAACAATAACGATACACAACTCGAAGTTTTTCCGAACGGTGAACACGGTGAATGAACATGATTGATGAATGATTCTAATTTAGTGAAAATACACCGAGTGACAATTACAGATCGATAATTACCGAATGAAAATGAATGAATTACAACCGGGTATTACATACACCCCCCCTTAAAAGAGTTTCGTCCCCGAAACTAAGGGTCAAACAACTCGGGATAACTCTCCCGCATACTATCCTCGGTTTCCCAAGTAGCCTCTTCGACTCCGTGTCTGGACCACTGAATCTTGACCAAAGGAATCGACTTATTTCTCAATTGTTTAATTCGCCGCTCTAAGACTCGTATAGGACGCTCCTCATATGAATGGTCGTCGGCGATCTCGATTTCGTCGAACTGCAGTATGTGACTCCGGTCGGCAACATACTTTCGCAACTGAGAGACATGAAACACATTATGAATTCGGCTCAAAGCCGGAGGTAAAGCCAATCTATAAGCTAACTCGCCTACTCGATCCAAAACTTCAAACGGTCCAATGAATCTCGGACTCAACTTCCCCCGTTTTCCGAAACGGAAAATACCTCGACTCGGGGATACCTTGACCAAAACGTGGTCACCCGTCTCGAACTCTAGTGGTCGACGACGATTATCTGCATATGATTTCTGTCGACTGAAATGTCAACATACGACTCTTGATCAAAGCTACCTTCTCCCGGGCGGCTATAAGCATATCGGGCTCGGTGCCGATTGATTCTGACAAGTCATCCCAACACAAAGGAGATCGACAACGACGACCGTACAAGGCCTCGTAAGGTGCCATCTTAATGGAAGCATGCCAACTATTATTATACGTGACCTCGATCAACGGTAGTTGGGCTTCCCAATCGTCCTTCCAATCGAGGACGCAAGCTCTCAACATGTCCTCTAATGTCTGAATAGTCCTCTCTGATTGTCCGTCGGACTGGGGATGAAAGGCAGTACTGAGATTAAGCTGAGTTCCCATAGCACGATGAACTGATTTCCAAAAATGTGACACAAACCGTCCATCACGATCGGAAACGATACTCTTAGGAGTACCGTGCAGTCTTACTATCTCCTTGATGAATAACTGGGCCAGTCTCTCGGGACCCCACGTATCCTTGATCTCAAGGAAATGAGCTGATTTAGTTAAGCGGTCCACAATCACCCAGATCGTATTCATGCCACGACGGCTCGTCGGCAAGCTCGTGATGAAATCCATAGAAATGTCTTCCCACTTCCATTCGGGAATAGGAAGAGGTTTCAGCATACCCGCCGGTCGCTGATGTTCAATCTTAACTTGTTGACAGGTTAAGCATCTCGAAACAAATTCTGCGACTTCTCGCTTCATATTACTCCACCAGTAATTTTGTTTCAAGTCTTTATACATCTTGCTAGACCCCGGGTGAACAGAATAAGGGGTAGCATGAGCTTCTCTCAAAATCGAGTTTTTCAACTCGTCATTCGGCGGTACGCACAACCGGTTCTTAAACCTCAAAAGTCCATCCTCGTGGACCACGAATCCAGGGGCTTTCCCCTGAGCCACATCCTCACCGATGCGCAACAATGAAGGGTCTGAACTCTGATTCTCTCTGATTACCTCCTCAAGTGACGATGAAATCTCTAACATACAAAGTTGTCCCTGAATTCACTGAAGCCAGACCTCGATCTCGGGTCGAAGGAATTCTTGCTGAAGCTCCTTCTGAACTGTTAAACGAGCAAGCATCTGCTCCTGAACGGACTTACGACTCAAGGCATCGGCGACAACGTTCGCCTTGCCCGGGTGGTAAAGGATCTCAATATCATAATCCTTGATTAGTTCTACCACCGCCTCTGTCGCATATTTAACTCCTTCTGAGTAAATATATACTTTAAACTTTTATGATCGGTGAAAATCTGACAGGTGACGCCATATAGGTAATGACGCCAGATTTTCAAAGCGAACACCACGGCTGCTAGCTCCAGATCATGAGTCGGATAATTAACCTCGTAAGGTCTCAATTGCCGTGAAGCATAAGCAATAACCTTCCCATTCTGCATGAGTACACATCCGAGACCCTGTCTAGACGCATCACTATAAACCACAAATCCCTCCTTCCCCTGCGGTAAGGAAAGTACAGGTGCTGACATTAACCGGCTCTTGAGTTCCTCAAAACTCCGTTGACACGCGTCGGACCACGTGTATCTCTTATCCTTCCGCAAAAGGTTCGTCAAGGGTTGAGCGATTTTAGAAAATCCCTCCACAAATCGCCGATAATAGCCCGCTAATCCGAGAAAACTTTGGATCTCCTTAACATTCTTCGGAGGTAACCAGTCTCGGATAGCCTCCGTCTTCTGAGGGTCGACACGAACTTCGTCCGATGAAATTACATGTCCGAGAAAAGTCACTTCGGGCATCCAGAACTCACATTTGGAAAACTTTCCATAGAGTTGCTCTCGTCTCAACACGTCGAGAACCTGATGAAGATGAATCTCGTGTTCCTCTCGGTTACGAGAATAAATCAAAATGTCATCGATGAAGACAACAACAAACCGATCCAAAAAGTCGATGAAGACACGATTCATTAGCTCCATGAATACCGCAGGTGCATTAGTTAGCCCGAACGGCATAACTACGAACTCATAATGACCATAGCGTGTTCGAAACGCCGTCCTCGCGATATCCGACTCTCGAATCCGCAGCTGATGATATCCAGATCTTAAGTCGATCTTGGAAAATACTGAAGCTCCCTGAAGTTGATACAAAAGGTCATCGATACGGGGTAAAGGATATTTGTTCTTGATCGTCACCCGGTTCAATTCCCGGTAATCAATACACAAGCGAAAAGAACCATCCTTGTTTTTGACAAACAGCACTGGTGCTCCCCACGGGGACGCACTAGGTCGGATATAACCTTTCTCGAACAATTCCTCAAGTTGATTCTTCAACTCCTGCATTTCGGTCGGGGCCATCCGGTACGGTGCCTTCGATATCGGAGACGTACCAGGCTCCAACTCAATCGTGAATTCCACATCTCTCTGTGGAGGCAAACCAGGTAACTCGTCTGGAAAAACATCGGCATATTCCCTTACTACCGGAATATTCGTCAACATTATTGGTGACTTCTCGGTTTTGGTCATATAGCACCGATAACCAACACATCCCTGATTGAGTAACCTCACTGCTTTCATCAAATTAATGACCTTACCAGAACAGCCGGGATTACCTCCCTGAAACACACATTCGACCCCATCGTCTGAAATGATAGTGATCATACGCTTACGGACACTAATGATGGCATCATGACGATCCATCCAATCAATACCCAAGATGACGTCGTCTCTCGGAAAATCTACCACGATAAGGTCCGCTGGCCATACACGACCATGAAACTGAATCGGACAATCAATCTCCCGACACGATAATTCGTCTACCATCGGGTAGACCAATGACATAAGGCTCACAACTAGTAGCACTACCCGAAGTAGTCTACTCAAACATGACTGAAATGAATGAATGCGATGCACCAAGATCAAAAAGGGTACACACACAGTTGAGATAGAATATCGAGTGTACCTGAGATCATTCGGGCCTCGGGATCATCGGTCTTCTTCATCTCATAAATCCGGGGTTTGCTAGTCCCGGCACCGGACGCTCCCGTCTGCTGACTATAGGCTCCACCTTTAGTCGCTCCTGTCGTTTTAAACGACGCTGATTGAGTGGCCGGATTCTGAACGGCTGACTGCTTCGGGGCTTGAGATGACGCTGGAGTAGGTTTGGAGTCCCTACGGCAAAAACGGGCCTTATGCCCAACAATTCCACAGTTATGACACGTGACAGACTGTCTCGGACACTTGGTGCTGACATGACCAAGATCCCCACAGTTATAACAGGTGATGGCCGAACTGGCCGCTCGTGACTGAGATTCCGCGGGTTTAGACGTCACAGGAGGTCGCTCAGAAAAAGCAGAGCCCGCACGAGTTTTCTTGAAGATTGTCTGACCGCCTTCAGACTGATTACGATTCTTCGACTTCTTCCTAGCAGACGAAGGTTGCTGCTTAGCAATTTCTTTAGCAGTAAGCTCATAGGTAAGAGCTTTCTCAATGAATTCGGCCAACGTGGTGCAATTATGATTAAGCAATTGTAATCTCATACGGGATTTCAGCCTCTTGCTGAAATACTTAATCTTATCCGCCTCGGAATGAATGATAGATGAGGCGAACGGAAGAAGTTTCTGAAATTTCTCGGCAATGGCGAGAACATCCTCGTCTGTTGAGGGCCTGGGGTGAGTAATTCGACGGCCTTGGCCTCTCTGAGTGGGGCCGGATACTATCACCCCATCACGAGAGTCTTGAACCGCTCCCAAGTACATGATCCTTCGGTGGGCTTCAACGACAACCACCAAGAATGTGCGCTCTTACCCAGGTAGTAAGCCGCAACAGAAACTTTGTGTCCTTCGGGACACTCTACCATAGCAAACAACTTCTCGAAATGCTCGAGCCAATGAATAATATCCGCCGGCTCAGACGAGCCCTCAAAAGTAGGTGGCCTCTGGCGAGAGATGTCGCCGATGATATTGCTCACATTCCTCTCTTGCCTCTGAGGTGGCGGCGGAGGAGCCTGTTGATTTTGATTGACTGAGTTATGCATCGTCTGCATCAGCTGTGTCATCTGGGTCATTTGGGCCATCATGCCCTGCATAAAAGCGAGTCGGTCAACCCGAACACCTTCTGACTGAGCGGTGTCCCGAGTACGACTCCCTGATAGAGAATGATCACGTCCAGGTGAATGAGTAGCAGCGTCGCTGCTAGATGAATTTGCATTATTCCTCGCATTCGCACGTGTATTCACACGAGCTCTCGGGATTCGGCCCGCTCCACGGCCTCGTCCTCCACGTCCTCTTCTTGCCCTTTCCATACTGAAGGAGGAAAGTCGCATAATGATTACATTTCCCGCATAATTATCACATTATGATTATGTCATGAGATGATGAAAATGAATATACATGTTCTAACTTAGTGATTATATGAATGATTTACTGAAGTGACATGATTATCTGATAAAATTCTTGAAATGATTATCTTGAATAACTTAATAAGATTGATAATATGGTCATCCAGGTCGACAACTGAGTAATGAAATGAATTGAGTGATTAATGAGTTAATATGATCGTCCTGATCATTAACTGAGTATTGAAATGAATTAAGTGATTAATGAGTTAATATGATCGTCCTGATCACAATGAATGATGATGTTTGAGGATTGTTAATTGATGAATGATGAATGAATGACTATTGCCAGAAATTATACCATGGTGTTAGAAATCTTACAGTTCTTTCGGTCTGATTGGATCGGCATTTGCACAGGTCAAACGTGACACGAAAGTCCAATGATACTAGTCTAATGACGATGACTTCAAATGAGACATGACTCGGAAGGTAGTATTCAAAACCACGCTCCGATACCAACTCTGTAACACCCCAAACTAGGCGGATATTACAGTGCCGTGGACCCCGACTGGGACCCACCAGGCGAATGAAAAAGGATGAATTACACAGGGTAAATGTAGTACCAAACCACATTACAACATCAATTACTCCGATTAGGAGTTTCATACAACACACCCAGGATAAAATAGAATACATGTGTATCTTATGTGACGATAAAATACACAACACTGAATGAAACGAGTATTCAAACGGAATGTCTGCAGCAGAATAAATAAGGGAAACATAAATGACTGAATAAGTGACTGAACAGACTGGGGCCCCCTTCTAGTATCATTGGGACTCCTCGCCGTCAACGTGCTCTCCCTGTACCTTTGCCTTGCCATGACCTGAGAAACAAATATCCCCAAACGGAGTCAGTTATACAGAACAACAATCCTCAAGGGTTGAAAATACACAATCATGATATATATCTGAAGTTATGAATTATCCTTACTTATGAATTACGCTGAAGAGGGGTATCATAGTACGCCCGTAGTGTTCTGTGCAAGTGTACAAGACGAATGACCGGACACACCCGTCCTTGTACCTAATTAGTCTCACGGAGGTAATCTGTTACCGTGTGCACAGTCCAATGTATCACTCCCAATACATGGCCATAACGTGCCCGACTAAAAATTCCACACATTTGCACCCGGCCACGCAATATGAACCCAGAAGGTCATATGAACAAGAATGACCGTACTGAATATCAATGAATAAATATTAATCTGTCAAAGTCAAGAATGACTCACCGAGATGAGAGTAATAATGAAGTGATTGATAGTTTCAATGGAATGATTGGAACCGCCGTTCCTGTTATTGAAGTGATTATTCAACAATTACAAGTCTCAATATGATTAATACAATGATGAATGAGTTATGATTATGAATGATCAACAACAAAAGGAATGAATATCCTTTTAACCGAGTAAGAATTAACTTACACAATACCGGTGACAATTATCCTTCCACGAACGACGTCCTAATTGAGATATCGGTCGCTCGAACAACCTTGAATTATACAATATCCAACAACCCGTTCAATATACGAATCAAACACGAATATAACGAACTCAAAACGTCGATACGATTAAACTAAATTCATTGGGGCATTATATCGAATACGTTGTGGCCAAACTCCGATTGTTTACAATCAAACCTCAATATACCAATATCAAATCCCCCAAGAAGTGTTTTAAACCAACAAAACATCTCCAATACGATCAATGATCCGTTATGAATATCCAAAAACGTGATTATAACAACAATTAGTCGAAAATCCCCAATTCCAACTCGATATTCAAGGTGTTCTTGAATAATTTCTCAATAATCCAATGAATCCTTATACAAACTCATAATCATATACATATCCCTTCATATAACATGATTATAACGTCCAAAACATCATAACTCAACACAAAAGTCGAAATCCAAGGTGTTGAAGAATATTACCTTTGAAGATCCAAGTATTTTAATCCGAAGAACACGCGTTAGATTGATTATCCGGGCTTCACGATCGAAAGGAGATGAAGAAAATCAAACACTCAAATGATTTGTGAAGGAAAAACCCTCCCTCAAGCTCTCTCTCTCGGTTGTAGGTGAAGAAAAGGGGAAGAAATGAGCTGAAATGCTCAAAAAATGAATTTATAGGGGTTGACTACCCTGCCGACATGGCCCGTGCCGATCGGCACGGCCGTGTCGCATACGCCTGCCGACAGGACTCGACCGTGTCCCGCATGACACGGTCGCGGCGCGAGGGCCTTCCGATAGTGACCCGTCCGACGGCGATTTCAAGATGACTCGACCGTGTCCTCGGGACACCGTCGCGTGGGGCAATGGATTGGCTTATCCGGAAGAGTTCGACTTGGCCGTGACAAACGACACGGTCGAGTCCTCGTGGGCGATACTTCGCATTTCCGATTTAGTACGGCACGGCCGGCCGTCGGACGACACGATCGAGTCCGGTCGGCAGTGATCGCCAAAAGTCAAAATGAGCGGGTGAGCTAAAACGACCATAACTCTCTCGTCCGGACTCCGATTGACTCACCGTTTGAACCATTGGAAAGCTAACTCGATGCTCTATAATATCGCAAAGATTTAGAATTTTTGGAGTTACCAAAAATTAATAGTGATCTAACAAAGTCGAACTCATATGAGGAAAGTTGAAACAATGAACAATAACGATACACAACTCGAAGTTTTTCCGAACGGTGAACACGGTGAATGAACATGATTGATGAATGATTATAATTGAGTGAAAATACACTGAGTGACAATTACAGACTGATAATTACTGAATGAAAATGAATGAATTACAACCGGGTATTACATCTGGTTGGCGGCTAGCTGAATATTTAAATTAAATCAGATCGCATTTAATGCTTCATACATTCTTTTTTATTTCGCAGTAAATGCTCTTCAGCGCATTCAGATTTGTCTCACTTTGGGTGCATTAAATGATGTCCTATCAGTAATAAATGCTGCTTTAACCATGAATACTTTATGAATAAACAAAGTGTATTTCACAATGGTTTAAAGCTTTCTTTAATCAGTCCTATTGGATGTGTTTTACTTTTTCTAAGTAAAACACCTTCAGCCTATATGCTGTATCCAACACATTATCTTTGCTTTAGACTGTAGGCTCTGTATGACGGACTGTAGATTTTTAGGGCTGTATGGATAGGCTATATGGAGTTTTCGAACAGCTTCCATACTTAGCGATATTTCGACTCTTTCGACTTCTTTGCTTTATGTTGGCAATTATCAAAACATGATAGTTTATCCAATAGCCAGGTCTACCTAGGTCCGTGACATCCCTTAAAAGCTCAGTTTGAAATTTGTCGGCAGCGTCTGGGTGTGCAAACACAAATGTCTGCTGTTTTCTGAGGTTCCATTTGAAGTTGGCCGAATAGATACCTATACAGCTAATGATTGGGCATAGATATATTGCATTGGTGAGTGGACATTGTAATGGTGTTATATGTTTAAGTTTATCGGCTGGAAACCTGACATGGCCCCACAAAATCTCTGAATAAAGCTTGGGTCTAAGTAAGTGTAAAAAGAACAAAAGTAAATGATATCCATTTGATGTTCCACTTAGGATTTAATTATTTGCATTTATTATATGCATAGAGGAGTTGTACCGAAAAACAGACATGGCAATGGTGTTATATGTTTGAGTTTATCAGCTGGAAACCTGACATGGCCCCACAAACACTCCGAACGGCGCCTGGGTCTAGTAGGTGTAACAATGCCACGAACAAAAGCATATTCCATTTATTTGAGGATTCATTTAAAATTTGTCAGTGGGGTTTCGACGTGTGCCTAAAAAATTATGTTGTCTTTTGCCGAACAGAAACGTGTATATTCAGTAACTTTTTCTACATCTGTATTCCTTTGTAACGTACTTCAGACCATATTTCATTTTGGTTGAAAATCTATACTACCTATTTGTCCAGTTTTTTAGGTTCTCAATATTTTATCAGTTACTATATTTTCTTCATTATGGAGCAATGTGTTACAAAGTTGCTTTAGGAAATGAACAAACTATCAAATCCTCCAACCTGGGTTGGATTTGCTTTTGATACTGCTGAGTGCATGAGAGCTTTGGAAAATTATCAACTAGACGCATTTGAGGATTTGAGCAGAGGTGTATCACTGAGATAGGGATACAGATTCATGAACCGAGAAATATTCTTCGTTACTAGAAAGGCACAAGCAAAATCCAGATGAATCTGACGTACTCACTTCACTAGTTGAATATGCAGAGTATGAATTGCCATTTCAATGTCCTCCAAATAGTCATGTCAAGGCCTTTGATTACGTTTGTCTCAATGTTTTAACTCCGAGGATGCAGATCAGACGTCTGTGTAGCAAATTCTATTCGAATGTCAGGGCACGGAGGATTATGTACTATACTGGAAATCGATGGGATCAGTCATGCAGCTATCTTGATGAGATGCCTGCATACCAACCACTATTAGAGGATTATGATGTGATCCACCGCCATCGTGATCTTCAACGTGCGATTGCTGATATTTTACGGTCTTCCTAATTTGGATGAATATGTTCTTAAAAGAGAGATTGGATTGGGATTTCCTAAACTCGGGGATCGAGAGAATAGCTAAATTGGGGGTATAATTTATGTGGTGGTTTGGCTAAACAGTTTCACATCTTCCCGTTTATTTGGTGGCTTATTTTTTGCCTATGCTTTTCCTCTCTAGTAGATTGTGGATGTTACATGCATTTTTTTATTTATGTTTTTGTATAAATTTCTTCTTTTATGCCACTCCACTTTTTCCCCCCCAAAATTCTTCAGTTTGTCTCCATCAATGTACAATTCATACATTTATATTTTTTCCTGTCTCGTTGTGTTTGTGTTTTGTTTCTGCAATATTTGGTTTCTTCTGTTCGTTTTTTATCTCCTTCCTACACTGGGGGGATATTTTTTTTAAACTTGGTTAGTTTGTCACCTCTGTTTATCACTCGTACAACTACTCTATGCACTTTTCAAAATGTTTTATTATATACTACTTCTTATTTGAAACAAGATATGTATTTATGTATTAATATTACATTATTTTTTATATCAGTGTCCTCGTACTTTATTTTGGCCATTACTACTATGACGGCGTATATTATATCACAAAGGCATTACGTATCAAATTTCTAGTACTTCTAGAAATCATATTGATCTTCTGGAGAGATCGTCTATAAAATAGAGAAATGGATTTCTGGCATTGATGTATGGTACACTCACAGAAGGTAACATATTCGATTGTGGGGTTTATGTTTTTTAGTAAGTTCAGATACAGAGAGGTCGTTCTGTATTCAACTGTAATCCACTGCATCCGCAAGGATAACGACTGTTTGGAGCTACGTGGAGTAGTGATTGCATCGGCTACATACTGCTCGGAGTGGTTATGATTATTTTCAGCCACACTGCTTGTATTCATTGAATCTTCGCCTCCTACTCTTGGATATTCCAACCCACAACTTCTTCTCAGGTTCTTACTATTCCCCATATACTATCTGAATATATATTTAATTTTCCTTCAACTGAATTCCAAAAATAATTTATAATATTATTCTTCAATATTTTTTGTATGATATATTTAAAAGTTTTTTAGGCAAAACATTTGGTATGACCTCGGATTTATTATTTCTTTACATTTGAAGGAATAATGACATCTTCATATTAAACATGTTTTTCTTTTCTTAGTTTATCAAATACGAGTGCTCGATTTGAGGCTGCCCGTTTTTTTAAATCTTATAGTATTATATCCTGCCATTTATAGGTTTTGAAATCTAAAAAATTCAATTAGTGCAATCTTGTTGCACACTTTATTATGTCTCTTTATTCCCTTATGTTTTCTACCAAAAATATAGACATTTTCAGTGCTGATTCAGGCAGTACTACACTTTATATTGAATGGCAAGTACCTCTCAACAACGTGCTCAACCAGATCACATGTACGATTTTAGAAATATTGAAGTTTTCCTCGCCCTCTTATCTTACAATGTAATTGTCAGATTATCATGATTTTTTTCCCTAATATTCAACAGAGACCTTCAAACATAATGTCCGACCAATGCACATTCACTACCTTCTGGTATGTTATTTGTTTCATTCTTTTTATTTCCATCATCTACTAATATTGATGCAGAAAAACGTTCACTCTCTTTTATTTTGAACATTAATCCAGAATGTGATCTGTCTGGAAAAGAATGCAAGAAAACGAGCGTGTATGCATCAATGAATGCTCAAAAGAAAGCCTTCCTTCTCGACAGTAGAAGAATTGAGTACAAACAACAAGGTATATTACTTCGTAAATGTTTATTTCTATATCATTGTTTTCTGACCTCCCCAATTTTATTGGTTAGCTTTGATTTTCTCTCTACTTAATTACATATATGCGAAAACATTCCGACTTATTTACAAAATGCATGTTATATGTTCTTTTTTATAGTCACTACCAACGTTTATACTTTAGCCGACAGCAAAAAGTCGTCGGCTAAAGTCGAAAATCGTCGGCTAAAGTGGTCAGTTGTCGGCCAAAAATCGGTCGGCCGAGGTCGGTCGGCTAAAGTTTAGCCGACGGCAAATAGGGAAGGTCGTCGGCTAATGTAACACCCTCAAGACATTCGAGGTATATTACAGCGCCGTGAATCCCTATATGGGACCCACCAGGCTGAACAGTATCATACACAACGACTCACAGAAACGATAAAATAACACCACGTCATAAAGACGCAAGACAGAATAATCCACCCGGTTCAACCGGTCAAACATAACATCATCAATCAACACAAGCATAATAGGCAACAATACAATCCGGACGAACAGGAACTCTTAAGTACTCGAGTACAACTTATTAGTTTAAAAGCCACAAAAGATGAAAAGACAAAAAGACATTAAGACGTCACTTATGCACAATCATCACGCATGGACATCATCCGTGTACTGGTCCAGCGTCCGCTCGTCCCGATGAACCTGACCTGAAATTCATAAAACGAATTTCCCCAAAACGGGTCCCCAGAGGGGTTAGCAATTACGCTAGTACAAGTAACCAAATGAACAATTTACATCTTACACATATAGTAATGCATGCCATCAAGAAATCATAGTTTCCAAAACACTCATTTCCGGAAATGCCAATGATCAAACCACATTTGTAAAATGCACCACAATTAACCGCGGACCCACAGCTTCGTGGATCCCTGCCGAGACCCCGTCGGATCTAACCCACAGTGGTTAAAAGCAAGCTCGCGGTTCCACAGCTTCGTGGAGCCCTACCGAGACCCCGTCGAGTCTAACCTGTAGTGAGCATACACACACACACAATTTCTCATACAAAACTACTATGTCAAGATCGTAAGTTCATAAGGATACTTGCCTCGATTAAATAGACGATGACACGAACGGAACGGAAGAATCAAGCACAACCGCGAGGAACCGACGAAAATGAACCTAACGATTCGAATAGCACAATCACAACCACTTCTAAACGATTATAGAAATGGAATACACCCGGAAACCCGCCTACGATTCATGTATATTCATACAAAAATAATAACGAGGGCGGACCACAACCAAACCCTCTCGATTTCGCAAAACTGTGAAAATATACCATGAATCCGTAGGAAAACTAATTATATCAACAAGATTAATCATATTCATCATGAATCCACCAACAAAACGGAACGAATCGGAAGGAAATCCCAAAACCCCCAAATTATCCAAAAGTAGGGTTCTAAGAGATTTACCGTGGATTAGGACGAAAGATTCGTGTTGTTGTTGATATAATACTCCAAGAACTCAAGAAGGATGTTGGATGAGATGATTGGAGGAAGAAATCGCCAGAGAATCGCTTCGGGATCGCCTTCGCCGCAGAGAGAGGAAGAAATGAGATTTTGTGATTATCTCGGTCAACTCCCTGGTTTATATAGCCAGTGAGTGTTAGCGCACGCTAAAACCTCAAGGTTAGCGTGCGCTAACGGGATAAGATTACAAACCCTACCTTTAGCGTCCCAGTCCAGTAGCCAGGTTTTTGGCCGTTAGCGTGCGCTACCATACAAGCGTAGCGTGCGCTAATAACCTCTCGGTAGCGCGCGCTATCGACCCATAGCGTGCGCTACCTGAACATCAGCCGAGTCCAGTAGCCAAATGCCCAAAACTCACCTGACCCGTTAGCGTGCGCTACCATACAAGCGTAGCGTGCGCTAACTAGCATCTGATTGAGTTCGCAGTAAACCGCCCAAGATCGACAGTCACACTAGCGCGCGCCATCAACAACTTAACGTGCGCTAGTCTCCCGACATTAGCGTGCGCTAGACGAGATAGCGTGCGCTAATCCGATAGTCCGCAGGCACAGGAGTTGATCGCCACCCCGGGGTTCACTCGCTAGCGCCGCTACGAAGTAAACGTAGCGTGCGCTACAAAGGAACTTCTAGCGCGCGCTATGCAGAAAAATTAGCGTGCGCTAGGTACAGAACATAAACGGTCCACTACACCAGAATACGAACGAAACATCAAACGGAACACCTCAAAACGCATCATAGCATAGAATGAATCCACGGCAACCCCGAAACGGCGGTTCCGCACAACAATTACGAGAATCAGATCAAAAGATGACGGAAAAGTTACACTGAAGGATACACGAGGGTCACTACAATCGAGAATTACACCGGAAATACAATTACAAGGGAAAGAAAAATGCGGATATTACAGCTAAAGTTCGAGTTTAGCCGACGGTTAAACAGTCGTCAGCTTAAATAGTTCCAGTTTTAGCCGACAGATTCATAGTCGTCGGCTAAAGTTCTACAGTTTTAGCCGACGGCTACATCGTCGTCGGCTAAAATGTATAGGTTTTAGCCAACGGCTACATAGTCGTCGGCTAAAGTGTTTTTTTTTATTTTTTTTTTAAATAAATACTTTAGCCGACGGTTACATAGTCGTCGGCTAAAGTGTTTTATTATATTTTTTAAATAAATACTTTAGCCGACGGTCTGTGCAAATGCCGTCGGCTAAAGTCCAGTGGAAAAAAAATTCAGATTTCGAAATCACCAAACCTGTTCAGATAACCTGTTATTCCAAATGTACAATACACCATCATACATCACAATCAACATAAATCAATTACGAAAAGCATAATTTAAATACAAACAATATCAACATGTCATGTAGCGACATCAACAAAATCACTATAAACACCAACGTTAACGAACACGAGTCTAAATAAAAAATATTTAGCAAAAGATTGGAAGCTGCGGAACTATCTCCCGACTCCGGAGTCTTCGATTTTTCTTACCACATGCCAGTCTCTTAATTTTTTCCATTTAACCTGTATAAATTTAAAAACATAAATCAATTATTTTTATACATAAACCAAAAATAGAAACCCTAGGGATTAAGAAAATCAGTAAAAATATCACACACAACATTTCCTATTAGGACTTGGAGCCAATTTGCAATTAAACTTGGGGCCAATACAAAAATTATATACAAAACTTGGGGCAATTAAACTTGGGGCCAATACAAAAATTATAAAGTCGTATTTTACTTTAAAATTTTCTTATGTTAATTTGCAGAAAGATAATGTAGCAAATCAAAGGGAGCATTTGGTTTTGTTACTTGTAAATGTACACATTCGGCAGTTTCTGAAGCCAGCTCAACAACCTAAGGTTTCTCTTAGATCAACAACATAAGGTTTGCAAATATATTTCTTTGATATATATAGTACTTCCAGCTCCACAACCCAACAAAATGATGGGGATTGCTCTAAAGTCTAAACATTTTTTTCTCAACACAATTTAACCATAAAATAGGGAGGTATTTTGTTTGCAGCAGGAGACCTCTAACCAAAAAGAAACTTGAGGTGCAGCATATAACTCATATGTCCAAAAAATTATATAATGGATGCCAAAACCATCCATAAGTATGTCATATAAGCAAAATTATGAGAAAGCAAATACCAAATTCGCATCAAAAAATGGTATATCTACTGAACAACAAAAATACCATTCTCAACTGTTCCTCACAACACTTTACACAAAAAAAAAGACCCAAATAAAAACCCATACTCAAAATCAGTCGTGAATACCATCCCATCCCTAAACACACATGTAAAATCCAACTTACTCAACGGGTAAAACTAAGTCTATTGATTACGAAAATCTATAGCAACTCCTTCCAGCCATATGACTATAATTTCCAACCCATAAAGAAAGCAACAAAAACCAATCACCTTTTCCTCCAAATATCAAAACAAGGATGCTCTAATTATAAACGGAGAGATTTCTTCCACATAAACATGAACCAGGATGAAGAAGAAAAATCATTTACAAGGATTGGGCTAGAAGAAATCTTACCTCGAAATCAAATATTAGGGGATGCTGTTGTACGATTAAGCCGAATAATTTTGAGTGACCACCATCTATATTGTTTGAAACATCATTTTTATAACTCAACTAACAAATTCATCATGTTGACGATAAATGACTTGAACAAAAATAATCAAGTTAGAAGATGGCAGGATAGCATAAACATCAATAGCCTCTGAAATAGATGTAGAATTTACTTTCAAAAAAACTGGGAAAATCGCCAAATCGTTTACCTTCAAAATCAGTCCGGCGGACGGTGCAAGGCGAAATGACGGAAAACCGGCGAAGCTCATGACTGATGACGGACGGCTGAAGGCGAAACGACGGACGACAGCTTCGATTCTGGGTGCGGCGGTCGGTGCTGGTGCGGTCGGTCGGCTTGAACAATTGATCGTGAAGAACGAATGGAACAATCGGAGGTGGTGCGGCGGTCGGTGCTGGTGCTGGTGAGGTAATTGAACAATGTGCGGCGGCGATAGGGTTTGCAGGAAGAATGGAAGTGAAGAAAGAAAAATATAACAATAAGTCCCGTTTGTCCTTATATGTATAAGGACACTTTAGCCGACGACAAAGCCGTCGTCGGCTAAACTCTAAATGCTATATTTTTTGAATTTAATTATAAATAATATATTTATAAATATATATATATATAATGATTATATATTGTATATATTTATACAGTTTTTATATAATAATATTTATATATTTATACAGTTTTTATATAATAATATAGATATATTTAATACGAAATTAAGATATTTATATATTTAATAATATTTTTACAGACTTTAGCCGACGGCTGTCGTCGGCTAAAGTATATTCTTTGAATTTAATTATAAATAATATATTTTTAAATATATATATAATGATTATATATTGTATATATTTATACAGTTTTTATATAATAATATTTATATATTTATACAGTTTTTATATAATAATATAGATATATTTAATACAAAACTAAGATAATTATATATTTAATAATATTTTTACAGACTTTAGCCGACGGCTATCGTCGGCTAAACTATATTCTAAAAATGTATTTATTATACTTATATTAATATTTTAAGTTCTTTGAATTTGATTATAAATATATATTTATCAATATATATATATAATAATTATATATTTTTATATATTTATACAATTTTTGTATAATGAAATTTATATATATATATATATATATCATTATAAATATATTTAATAAAATTTATAATATACACAATTTAGCCGACGACAGCCGTCGGCTAAACTATATTCTAAAAATGTATTTATATACATAGATTAATATTTTAAGTTCTTTGAATTTGATTATAAATATATATTTATCAATATATATATAGTGATTATATATTTGTATATATTTATACAATATATTTGTAGATGGTGATATATTCTGCACAAAAAAACATGTAAGACTTTAGCCGACGGCATGTCGTCGGCTAAAGTTTACTACCGTCGGCTAAACTTGACTTTAGCCAACGCCAGGCCGTCGGCTAAAGTATACTAGTCGTTGGCTAAACTTCAAAACTTTAGCCGACGACTAATTTGACTTTAGCCGACGACCAATAGTAAAGTCGTCGGCTAAAATACTTTAGCCGACAACAAGTTAGCCATCGGCTAAACTTGCTGACTTTAGCCGACGACGTCGGCCGGCCGTCGGCCGTTCTCCGCTAGTCGTCGGCTAAAGTGTTATTTTTGGTAGTGAGTTGCACTTGCCAATAAAGCATTTACTTCTACCAGCAGTAAAATAGTGGTCTCCCGACCGAAACAAGCCAGAGGCACATCTCTTATCCAACATGATTTGCTTAGCAGAATGGAGAACATCCTCTTACATGCATGGTCTTTGCCCTTTGCTGCTCAATGCCAGTTCTGCAAGGCCCTGCGTTATTCGAGGGAACCAAAAAGTATTTGTTGCCTATGTGGTCAGATCTCATTGGCTTTACTTAGAATGCCACAAAGGCTTTGGGAGTTATACACTTCATTGGAGTCGTCCGATGCACTTCATTTTCAAAAACATTGTCGAATGTATAACAATACTACTACTTTTAGTTCCCTAGGCATTACGTTCGATGAGACTCTGGCTAAATCTAATAAAGGCGTATACAGTCTCATAATTCAGGGAGTTGTTTATCATTTCATCACGGATTTGATACCCGTGGAAGGCCATGGCCGTCATCTACATCTACATTTCTATAAAATTGAAAACGAACTAAAAATAGACTATCTCAATGGGGAGAGATTGATTCGCATATTCCGCAGGACATTATTGAGTTGATGAAACTTAATCCCTACGCAATTTTTGTAATATTCACGTTTTTCTTCTGATATTATTAGTAATTTTTTTATCGTTTTGTTGAGGACTATTGCGTAATGGATCGGTTATGGTGCAATGTTTCCATTGTTTTTCGTGAAAAATCTGTTGTGTAATGTCTCTGTTATTTCTGTCATTATTGTTGGGAATTATTGTGTAATGCTTCGATTAGTTCAGATAGTTGTGCTGTGCATGGGAAGTTTAGCGCACGCTAAGTTTGTTGATTAGCGCATGCTATGAAGGTGGATTAGCGCATGCTTGAGATGTTTTTAACGCGCGCTAATCCAGTTTTCCAGTAAGGGCAGAATGTTTTAAGGTTCTAGACTTAGGACGAACTGAACAGGTAGCGCACGCTACGCCGTACGATAGCGTGCGCTATGTAGATTGTTAGCGTAAGTTGAATATGAGGTAACGCCTTCACCAAAAAAAAAATAGTCTTCACCAAAAAAAAAAAGAATATGTGGTCACGCACGCTATTTCGGCTGGACATTATGGGCAGAATATTACTGGACTCTGGAGACAAACAGGTAGCGATCGCTATATATGCTAATAGCGCACGCTAATGGGTAGTGTAGCGCACGTTAATTATTTAGTAGCGCACGCTAACGGGTCAAATCTGAAACTTCTAGACCTGTGTTGACTGATTAGCGCACGCTAACTATATGCATTAGCGAATGCTAATATGTGTTCATATATAGGACTTGAGCAGTCAACTTTCGTCATTTTTCAATTCTCATCCTCTTCTCCGGTGATCTAGACGGTTCTAGAGCTGTGTAGGTGTTAGGAGTATGCCCTCGAATGCCACTCAGAGGATGTAAGGGTGAGGGCATTGTACTTGTTATTATGTAAATCATTATGAGAAGACAATTGTATGTTTCTTTATTTACTGCTAATCATTGACATTCGTGACTTATATATATATATATATATAAACTAGTCCGTGTATCTGAGAGCAAAACATTCGACTCCTTATTGGATAAGGAGATCAGCACTGGAAAGGTTCATGGCTTCAATACTTAATCGTTCAGAAGTTGATGAAACTTGATTGGGCGTTAAGTTTATGTGAAGACTTGTATGACGTGTTCTTTGACTTGGAGAGTGTCTGCCGATCACTAATTGTTAATGGGAGCACACGTTATAGGTATGCTAATGAGATTAGTATACTCGAACCGACTCACCCTCGATTCATCACACGGATTTCACACCGGGACAGTCAATGATGGAATCGAGAGGTTATGTAGGTATTCGTGAACCTTTTACTTGAGGATTAGTAGGGATGTGCTTGTGACGTTAAGACTTTCATTAGAGTAGTTCGACCTAAAAAACTGGAAGGTTGGGTTCTGTAACACCCTCAAGATATTCGAGGTATATTACAGCGCCGTGAATCCCTATATGGGACCCACCAGGCTGAACAGCATCATACTCATCGACTCACATAAACGACAAACCAACACCATGTCATAAAGACGCAAAACAGAATAATCCACCCGGTTTACCGGTCAAACATAACATCATCAATCAACACAAACATATAGGCAACAATACAATCCGGACGGACAAGAACTCTTAAGTACTCGAGTACAACCATTAGTTCAAAAGCCATAAAAGATGAAAAGACAAAAAGACATTAAGACGTCACTTAGGCACAATCATCACGCTCGGCCATCATCCGCATACTGGTCCAGCGCCCGCTCGTCTCGATGAACCTGACCTGAAATTCATAAAACGAATTTCCGCAAAACGGGTCCCCAGAGGGGTTAGCAATTACGCTAGTACAAGTAACCAGATGAACAACTTACATCTTACACATATAGTAATGTATGCAATAAAGAAAACCGTTTGAAAGCACTCATTTCCGGAAATGCCAATATCAAATCACATTTGTAAAATTCACCACAATTAACCGTCGATCCACACCTCCGTGGACCCCTACCGAGACCCCGTCGGATCTAACCCGTAGTGGTTAAAAGCACAGCTCGTCGATCCACACCTCCGTGGACCCCTACCGAGACCCCGTCGAGTCTAACCCGTAGTGAGCATACACACACACACACAATTTCTCATACAAAACTACTATGCCAAGTTTGTAAGTTCATAAGGATACTTGCCTCGATTAATTAGACGATGACACGAACGGAACGGAAGAGTTGAACACGACCGCAAGGAACCGGCGGAAATGAACCTAACGATTTGAATAGCACAATCACAACCACTTCTAAACGATTATGGAAATGGAATACTCCCGGAAACCCGCCCACGATTCATGTATATTCGTATATAAACAACAACGAGGGCGGACCACAACCGAACCCTCTCGATTCCGAAAAAATCACGTAATATACCATGAATCCGTAGGGAAACTAAGAATACCAACAAGATTAATCATATTCATCATGAATCCATCAACGAAACGGAACGGATCGGAAGAAAATCCCAAAACCCCCAAATTATCCAAAAGTAGGGTTCTAAGAGATTACCTTGGATTTAGGATGAGAAACACAAGTGGATGATGTTAGTCTTACACCAAGAACTCAAGCACAAGAATCTCTGAAATGATTGGAGGAAGAAAATCGCCTCAAATCGTCTCTGGAGTCGTCGGCCGCGGAAAGAGGAAGAAATGAGATTTTGTGATTATCTCGGTCAACTCCCTGGTTTATATAGCCAGGGAGTGTTAGCGCACGCTAAGACCTCAAGGTTAGCGTGCGCTAACGGATAGGGTTACAAACCCTCCTGTTAGCGTCGATCCGAAGCTGTTTTGGCCGTTAGCGTGCGCTACCATACATGCGTAGCGTGCGCTAATAACCTCTTGGTAGCGCGCGCTATCGACCAATAGCGTGCGCTACCTGAACATCAGCCGAGTCCAGTAGCCAACTGCCCAAACCTCACCTGACCCGTTAGCGTGCGCTACCTATACCAGCGTAGCGTGCGCTAACTAGCATCTGATTGAGTTCAGTAGTAAACTGCCCAGTACTGGACAGTCACACTAGCGCGCGCTACTGAACAATTTAACGTGCGCTAGTCTCCCGACATTAGCGTGCGCTATACGATGTAGCGTGCGCTACTCCGATAGTCCAGAGGGCTGGGAGCTGAACTGCCACTCCCAGGGCTAAATCGTTAGCGTGCGCTACGAATTAAGCGTAGCGTGCGCTACCAATGGATTTCTAGCGTGCGCTACACAGGAAATTTAGCGTGCGCTAGATACATGATATAAACGACCCAAAATACCGGAATATGAACGAAACGTCAAACGGAACACCTCAAAACGCAACATAGCATAGAATGGATCCACGGCAACCCCGAAACGGCGGTTCCGCACAACAATTACGAGAATCAGATCAAAAGATGACGGAAAAGTTACCTTTCAAGGATACATGAGGGTCACTACAATCGAGAATTACACCAGAAATACCATTACAAGGGAAAGAAAAATGCGGATATTACATTCTACCCCTCTAAAAATAAGTTTCGTCCCGAAACTTAAGAAACAAACAACTAGGGGTACCTAGCACGCATGCTATCCTCGGTTTCCCAAGTTGCCTCCTCGACACCATGTCTCGACCACTGCACCTTGACCAAAGGTATGGTCTTATGCCTCAATCGTTTCTCACGATGCTCCAAAATCTTCAAAGGGCGCTCTTCAAAAGTAACATCTTCGGCGACATCAATCTCTCCATAATCGATGATGTGACTAGGATCCGGGACATTTTTCCTCAACTGGGAAACATGGAAAACGCTATGAACATGACTCAAGGCCGGAGGTAACGCCAAACGGTATGCCAATCCTCCTACTCGCTCGAGGATCTCGAAGGGGCCGATAAATCTCGGACTCAACTTCCCTTTCTTCCCGAAACGAAAAACTCCCTTCGTCGGCGACACCTTTAGCAAAACATGGTCTCCCACCTCGAATTCCAAAGGTCGACGACGGATGTCGGCATACGACTTCTGTCGACTCCGGCGCCAACATCTGCTCCCGAATTAACTCTATCTTCCGCCTCGTCTCTAAAAGCGACATCCGGCTCGGTCCCGACCAAATCGGACGCCTCATTCCAACAAATCGGTGATCGACATCGCCGCCCGTAAAGTGCCTCATACGGTGCCATCCGACCGACGCGTGCCAACCGTTGTTGTACGTGAATTCGATCACGGCAAATGTTCCTCCCGGTCACTACTCCAATCGAGAGCACAGCACGTAACAAGTCCTCGAACGTCTGGATAGTGCGTTGATTGTCCATCCGATCGGGATGAAAAGAGGTACTCAAGTGTAAACGGTACCCAACGCCTTATGCACCGCCTGCCAGAAGTGCGATACAAAACGGCCGTCACGATCCGAAACAATAGACTTCGGAGTACCGTGAAGTCTCACAATCTGCGCGATAAACACACGAGCTAACTTCTCCGGGCCCCAAGTGTCCTTGATGCCCAAAAAATGTGCTGACTTGGTCAGACGATCAACAATCACCCATACCATATTCATGCCCGACCTCGATCTAGGCAAACTCGTAACGAAATCCATCGATATATCTTCCCACTTCCATTCCGGAATGGGAAGTGACTGCAATAATCCAGCCGGTCGCTGATGCTCGATCTTGACCTGCTGACAAGTCAAACATCTCGCTACAAACTGTGCGACCTCATCCTTCATATCATTCCACCAGAAATTTCTTCTCAGGTCCTTGTACATCTTACTCGAACCAGGATGAACGGAATAAGGTGTAGCATGGGCCTCCCGTAAAATACTCTGCCTCAACTCTGAGTCGTTCGGCACACAAAGCCGACTCTGGAATCTCAAAACACCATCCTCGTGAATCACAAATCCAGGAGACTTTCCTTTAAGAACGTTCTCTCGGATTTGAGTAATCATCGGATCCTCTGATTGCTTCAGCTTAATTTCATCGATCAAAGATGATGAAATTTCTAAAGCACAAAGTTGCCCGACAGCTCCCGGCAACGAGACCTCAACGTCTAACTCGATCAAAGCCCTCCGAAGCTCAGGCTGAGGCGTAAGGATCTCAAGCGTTCGCAACGCAATCGGTTTCCGACTCAAGGCGTCGGCCACGACGTTCGCTTTACCCGGATGATAGAGGATTTCGAGGTCATAATCCTTAATCAACTCTAACCACCTCCTCTGCCTCATATTCAACTCTCGCTGAGTAAATATGTATTTCAGACTTTTATGATCGGTAAAAATCTGACATGTAGAGCCGAAAAGATAGTGACGCGCCGATCTTGAGCGCAAAAGCATTGCCGCCAACTCCAAATCATGAGTAGGGTAGTTCGGCTCATACGGCCTCAATCTGTCTCGGCGCATAGGCAATGGTCTTGCCGTGCCGCATTAATACACACCCAAGACCACGACCGAAGCATCGCTATAAACGGCAAAACCCTCGTTGCCACATGGCAACGCCAAAAGCTGAGGCTGAAGTCAAACGCTTCTTGATTCCTCAAAACTCGATCGCTCTCGTCATTCGGACGAACTTCTCGGATTTCGAGCAACTGCGTAAGTGGCCGAGCCAGTTTCGAAACCTCGACGAACCTACGGTAGTAGCCACTAAACCCAAGAAACTACGGAGCTCCTTCACATTCTTGGGCGGTGCCCAATCCAATACGGCCTCAATCTTCTGCGGATCCACACGAACCCCCTACCGAAATCACGTGACCTAAAAACATCACTTCCTTCAGCCAGAACTCACATTTCGAGAACTTTGCATAGAGTTGCTCGGTCCTTAAAATGTCTAATACTATCCGCAAATGATGAGCATGCTCTTCCTCATTCCTCGAATAAATAAGAATATCGTCAATAAAGACGACGACGCACTTATCCAAATACTCGATAAAAACTTTGTTCATCAATTGCATGAACACCGCCGGCGCATTAGTTAACCCGAAAGGCATGACTACGAACTCATAATGTCCGTACCTCGTCCGAAAAAATTTGTTTCGGCACATCGGACTCTCTCACCCGGAGCTGATAGTATCCCGATTTCAAATCAATTTTCGAGAATACCGCAGCTCCCTGCAACTGATCGAACAAGTCATCAATTCTCGGCAAAGGATACCTGTTCTTGATGGTCACCTTGTTTAGTTCACGATAGTCGATACACAAACGTAGTGAACCATCCTTCTTCCGCACAAACAGGACCGGTGCGCCCCAAGGCGAGGCGCTCGGTCGAACATACCCCGACTCAAGAAGCTCACTCAACTGCTTCTTCAACTCGGACATCTCTGAAGGTGCCATGCGATAGGGCGCCTTCGAAATAGGAGCCGCGCCCGGCTCTAACTCTATGGCAAACTCAACCTCACGATCCGGTGGCAATCCCGGTAACTCGTCAGGGAATACATCAGGAAACTCATTAACGACTGGAATCGACGAAAGCTCGACTCCACCATCCTCCGCCTTCAAGGCATAGCACCAATAACCAGTACACCCCTTTCGCAGGAGACTCATCGCCTTCAAGGCATTAATAACGAATTTCTGGTTTCCTCTCTTTCGCCCCGCGAAAGAGTGCTCGGTGCCGTCCTCGGCTAACATAGTGATGATTCTCGTGCGGTAGTTCATGATCGCACCATGCCGCTCGAGCCAATCATCACCAAGAATTAAATCCTCACCCTCGATACTCACAACAATAAGATTAGAGGGCCAAGTCCTCTCACAAATAAGTACAGAGCGCCTCAAACCTCCCGATCACCAACGATCCTATCGCCGCTAGGAAGCTTAACGATGAAGGGCTCACAAGGCGTCAAACGGTCGAGACTCAAACGACGCACACAATCCGGAGATATGAACGAATGCGTAGCACCTAATCGAAAAGCACACCGACAGATGAGAAAGAATATAAACGGTACTGCCGCCACGGTAGCCGGATCATCGGCTCTCCGCATCTCATAGACACGCGGATGGGCGGAGCCGACACCGAAGCTCCCCCTTAGAGGGCGACTCGACCTCTCCCCGACTAGCACTCGGCGGAGACCGAGGAGCAAACGATCCTCGATTCACACTTGGTTCCCTAGGCGCTGGAATGGAAGCCGGGCACCAAGAATTTTCTCCCTCTCAAGGCCAGAAGTACCTTGTGGCCCTACTGCACACTGATTACACGTCGGCAAAGGGCTCAAACAAGACGATCGATGTGGCCCGTCGACCACAATTGAAACACTTCACATCACGGAAAGGAGCACCGGTAGTTCCACGAGGACCCCCAGTGAACGAGCTGGACCACCGCCGGCGGGGAAGTTAGCAGATTGGGATCTCTGCTGACCCCCACTCTTGTGGCCCGAAAAGTTCCCAACGGACTTCTGCTTCTTCCTCTCGCGGGCCGCCTCACTCGCCGTCACAGACATATCATAAGCAAGGGCCCTACTCTGATAATCCTTCAATGTAGTGCATACGAGCCCCGACATATAGTCCCGAATCGGCAACTTCATCCGTCTGGAGAAATGGAAAATCTTGTCACTCTCCTCGACAACTTGGGTCTTCACATAACCCAACTCTTTGTTAAAATCAGCAATAGCTTGAGCTACGGGGATATCCCGTGGTTGAGCATCATAAAAAGCATGTACCCGAGCCTGTCTGACTGGCCACGGGCAATATTCAGTCTCCATCAACTCTTGAAACTCAGCCCACGTAGCAGCATGGTCTTTGGGCCCAACGGCCTCCCACCAGTCCGTAGCGTCCCCTGTGAGAAAGTATTGGGCAATAGGGACTCTACGTTCCTCAGGACAGTTAGTGGCAACGAAGACCTTAGACATCTCCTTGATCCACCCTTCCCAGCCAATCGGGTCTGAAGCTCCCGAAAACTGAGGAGGATGCATCTTGATAACATCTTGGAGCCATCGGTCCGCTCCGCCCCGATTAGCATGGGCCTGCTCAGGTTACGAACACTGAGCTATTGCCGCCATTTGGTTCACCATCTGTTGCATAACGGCCGCAATACCAAGATCGGCACGCTCCTGAGAAGAAGCATGGCTATGGCGGTCGCCGGTACTACCGGCTCCCGAAGACTGTGACGTGGCCGCCCCACCGGCTGCCCCACGTCCCCGGCCGCGTCCACGACCACGACCGCGACCTCGACCTCTTCCAGCATCCATACTGGAGTTAAATAAGTAGCAAAAGCCATACGAGGATCAGTACAAGAAAAGAACAATCACAAGTCGAGAATCAAGGGTACGATACAAGGAATTAATGAACAGAGGAAGGAAAACTTACGGACCTTTGGTAGTACGGAATCATGGCGGCGTGACGATGATGTGCAAAACAAAACACCACAAGACCCAATAAACCGACAAGCCTAGGTATCCATAAACCTAGTGCTCCGATACCATTTTCGTAACACCCTCAAGATATTCGAGGTATATTACGGCGCCGTGAATCCCTATATGGGACCCACCAGTGAAACGAGATCATACTCATCGACTCACATAAACGACAAACCAACACCATGTCATAAAGACGCAAAAGCAGAATAATCCACCCGGTTTCTGGCCAAACATAACATCATCAATCAACACAAACATATAGGCAACAATACAATCCGGACGGACAAGAACTCTTAAGTACTCGAGTACAACCATTAGTTCAAAAGCCATAAAAGATGAAAAGACAAAAAGACATTAAGACGCGTCACTTAGGCACAATCATCACGCTCGGCCATCATCCATCTTGGTCCAGTACCGCTCGTCTCGATGAACTGACTGAAATTCATAAAACGAATTTCCCCAAAACGGGTCCCGGAGGGGTTAGAAATTACGCTAGTACAAGTAACAAGATAAACAAATTACATCTAACACATAAAGTAATGAATGCACTAAAGAAAACCGTTTGAAAGCACTCATTTCCTAAATGCCAATATCAAATCACATTTGTAAAATTCACCACAATTAACCGTCGATCCACAACTCCGTGGACCCCTACCGAGACCCCGTCGGATCTAACCCGTAGTGGTTAAAAGCTCAGCTCGTCGATCCAAACCTCCGTGTACCCCTACCGATACCACGTCGATTCTAACCCGTAGTGAGCATACACACACACAATTTCTCATACAAAACTACTATGCCAAGTTTGTAAGTTCATAAGGATACTTGCCTCGATTAATTAGACGATGACACGAACGGAACGGAAGAGTTGAACACGACCGCAAGGAACCGGCGGAAATGAACCTAACGATTTGAATAGCATAATCACAACCACTTCTAAACGATTATGGAAATGGAATACTCCCGGAAACCCGCCCACGATTCATGTATATTCGTATATAAACAACAACGAGGGCGGACCACAACCGAACCCTCTCGATTCCGAAAAAATCACGTAATATACCATGAATCCGTAGGAAACTAAGAATACCAACAAGATTAATCATATTCATCATGAATCCATCAACGAAAGCAGACGGATCGGAAGAAAATCCCAAAACCCCCAAATTATCCAAAAGTAGGGTTCTAAGAGATTACCTTGGATTTAGGATGAGAAACACAAGTGGATGATGTTAGTCTTACACCAAGAACTCAAGCACAAGAATCTCTGAAATGATTGGAGGAAGAAAATCGCCTCAAATCGTCTCTGGAGTCGTCGGCCGCGGAAAGAGGAAGAAATGAGATTTTGTGATTATCTCGCCAACTCCTGGTTTATATAGCCGGGAGTGTTAGCGCACGCTAAGACCTCCGAGGTTAGCGTGCGCTAACGGATAGGTTACAAACCCTCTGTTAGCGTCGATCCGAAGCTGAGTTTTGGCGTTAGCGTGCGCTACCATACATGCGTAGCGTGCGCTAATAACCTCTTGGTAGCGCGCTATCGACCAATAGCGTGCGCTACCGAACATCACCGAGTCCAAAGAGCTAACTGCCCAAACCTCACCTGGCCCGTTAGCGTGCGCTACCTATACCAGCGTAGCGTGCGCTAACTAGCATCTGATTGAGTTCAGTAGTAAACTGCCCAGTACTGGACAGTCACACTAGCGCGCGCTACTGAACAATTTAACGTGCGCTAGTCTCCCGACATTAGCGTGCGCTATACGATGTAGCGTGCGCTACTCCGATAGTCCAGAGGTGAGCCGAATCGCCACTCCTGTGGCTAAATCGTTAGCGTGCGCTACGAATTAAGCGTAGCGTGCGCTACCAATGGATTTCTAGCGTGCGCTACACAGGAAATTTAGCGTGCGCTAGATACATGATATAAACGACCCAAAATACCGGAATATGAACGAAACGTCAAACGGAACACCTCAAAACGCAACATAGCATAGAATGGATCCACGGCAACCCCGAAACGGCGGTTCCGCACAACAATTACGAGAATCAGATCAAAAGATGACGGAAAAGTTACACTGAAGGATACATGAGGGTCACTACAATCGAGAATTACACCAGAAATACCATTACAAGGGAAAGAAAAATGCGGATATTACAGGTTCAACCTCTACGTGCATCTTGACGGGCAAGTAGCAGGTTCTACTAAATACCAAGATAGGATTCTTTCTCCTGTTAGTGAACGGGGATATGTCCTATGCGGTTATTGGTAGATGATATCATAAGTCTTTAGCCAAAGCATTGGAGCTAGTTGTATTAGATACACAAGAGCTCAGTGGTCTCGGTTTGCATTAACTCATGCATAGCGTCAAGTACAAATAGGGTTTGATTGATCGTGACCCTATAACTTGATCGGGACATTTGAAAGAAGGGTTTATACGTATACTGGTATTCATGACATAAAGGTTTTGGAATGATCCCAATCATTCGTTCTCGGTTAGGTTACAGTGTAGTCCGTGGGACTGGCTAGGTGGTGCTATCACTCTTTGATTCCTCCCATTGCTAACTGAGACGGACTTATCGAGTCGAGCATTAGGATAGACGAAAAAATAAATCGAGCTTGTTCTCTCTTTAGTTATACTAAATATTAGATATCTAATTTATTAGATATTGGATGTCTAATTATTTTGGGATATTGGATGTCTAAATTAATTTATTAGATAAATTAATTTATGGCCTAATGAATTAAATAAATTTCTGGGTGATTGATTTAATTCATAGATATAATTATTTCTTGGAGAAATTAATTATATTATTTTGTATTTGATATAATTAATTAGATTAATTAATTGATATAAGTACATCGGAACATAATGAAGTTTATCTGTTTGGACACACGATAGTCCGAAATGAATCGGACTCTCCTAATTCCTTCTAGAGGCAGCCCCACTTCCCCCTTCCTCACATGCTTCCTTTTTTGTCTTGATTCCTTTCTATTATGAGGGTGTGACCAAGACTTTTGATGAGTGGAGTTGGCATGTGATGGATTATTATCATGTGGGGGACTTTGACAGTTGAAGTGAGATATTAAGACAATAAAGAGAATCCTCCCACTTCTCTTTTGGTTAAGTAACTCACGGCAATAATGCGTGGGAGTGGAGAGAAAATTCATTTTGAGTCTTCTTCATTTTTCTTAAAGAAAAAATGAGAGAAAATATTGAGAGAAAATATATATATATATATATATATACTTAGAGTGATACAGATTATATTTGAGATTTCCAATCACTTTGTTCTAGTCGTATCCTAAGAGGACAACAAAAGTGGAAGTCATTCCGATCGTTTCTCCGGCGCGTGGCAAGTAGAGATGCGGTGTTTTTGGCGTTGGATCATCCAAAAGCTTGTTGCGGATTGGATTCATAAGAGACATTATCTTCTCAACGATTAAGTCAACGGACTACAAGGGTATGATATCGCATCTTCCTCTTTGTTCGTTTTATATTCGTATATACATAGCTTGAATCGATACTCTTGAGGGATTCGTATTGCACTTTGTGTTTTTGCTTCCGTTGCGCCTTCGTTTTTGGTGTGCAAATCCCGACAGTGGTATCGGAGCGAGGTCTTGTGATCGTATATACGATATTTATCATTTGGAATGCTTGATTGGGTGTTCTTATGATTTGGAATCATAATCGTTTTAATCGTTGATTTTCAATTGTTCATCTAAAATTAATTTTTCATGATTTTATGTTACAATATAAATCTATTTTTATTTTGAAAAACTGATTTAAATGTATAATATAAATATTAGAAAAATATTATTTTTGGAATCTGGGCGAAAAACGAGCCAAAAATATGAACGGACCCGGCAGCTTGGAGCTGGCCGGGCACTGTCGTGCGGTCCCAGGCAGTGGATCGGGATCCTGCAATGCGGTCTGGCCCTGCTCGGCAGCCGGCCGGGTGCTTCCACACAGTGGATCGTGATCGGCCCTACTCGATAGCCTACTGGGCAGTGCCCCGGGCTTGGCCCGACCGTATTTTTTGACTCTATTTTTTATATTTCGCTCGGTAATTAATTTTCTACAAATTAAATCGGATATAATTTGACTAAGATATAATTATGGTAATTTTATTCTTAGGGGAAATAATTTAATGAAATATTTTCTCGTTCGAAACAAGTTAAAATTAACGGTTGTTTGGATTAATTGGATTAATTCTTTTGGAAGGATTAATTTATATTCATTGGATCAATAGTTAGATTAATTGTCATGCCATTAATTTTAATGTGATTGTTGCATTATTATTTGAATAGTGATGTAGTTCGTGTACCTAGTTTTTGAATCATTTTTCAATTAGGTTGTAAAGGCCGTTTTGAGCCTATTTATTTTACTAGAAATATTTGTATTTAGGATGCAATTTTTCAATATAAAATTTATATGTAATGAAGAAGACCGGAGGAAGATCCATTCAAGAGGACGAAGATTCAGGACTCGAGACATGTAATTAGATTACGGTGTTTTTGGTTCTAGGAATGGTCCATGAACTACATGTTGGTAGCAACTAGGTTGTGTATGTTTATTCATATGGTATGAATGTCGACAAACGCGCTTAAATGAACTAATGTGCAAAGTGTAACATTAATCGCGAAAATTCTCTCACGACAAAAGATTAAGTTTAAAAGATTTCGAGGTTTTTCTTCCTTCCATCGAGCTTTTGGAAAATTAAAATCCAAACTGGATATGCTATGCTTACGAGTTATCGGGGTAGTCGTTTGGGGAGGGTCGATAAATTCCGAGAGTGCATTGGATGCCTTCGGTTGGAGCAAATTTTATCCCTAGAAACCTGTTTGTTTGCCGGATAAGATTCAATTGTGAAACTGATTAGCGTCGATAAACTTAACTTGTTCACGAACTATAGAAACCATATAGGTTGAGGGGAGTGAACAAGGGAAAATGAAGATAGAATCATCCATTAGATGGGTTGGTGTTGGACACCACTTTATGAAGATTAATAGACCAGAAACATGTTCGGTTGCCCTCTATTAAAATTTATAAAGAACTCGATCACCACTATGAAGTAAAGCGAACAAGTACTTCCAGATTTCACAAGGAATTGTGTTATTCCGATAAAAGTAATGGGAGCTGGGATAAAAGAATAGAAAAGACCTTAATTCTAAACTCAGATCATAATTGAACGAGTCACTAATAAATCTGTCGTACTTAATGCAAATAAACAAAATATCAACTCTCAAAATGACAATTAACCCATTTTCAATTCTACTCGAAAAGAACACCTTAAATGGTTCTAACTTTATGGATTGGCTCCGCAACCTGATGATAGTCCTCAGTATGGAGGTTGAGATACGTTTTGGAGGCGGACATTCCGGCAGCTCCGGTGCAGACCAGATCCAGTGAGGAAGATGTTTAAAACCACGAAAAGTGGGTTAAGTGTAACGCCCCAACTTTCTAGGGGTATTTATTGGGGAAAATAAATAAAAAGGTAAATTTTGACAAAAATATTTTCTTTGAGAATATTAAAATTCTCACCTACAAAGTCGAGTCGCTACACTGACATAAATTTAATTCCTTTAAATAAGGCAACATTTCATCATAGATACGAGATAAAAATTTGTGGCGGAAGAATAAATCATAAATTATAAATTTCTAGTCAACGCTTCCCCAAATAAGTTTAAAAACATTAGACATAACGAAAAACATCATATAATAAATCCTCTTTCATATGCCCTCTCGGCTCGCTCCTTCGTCCATCCGGCTCGGTTCAACCTGTGGGATCAATAAAGATGGGGGTGAGCTTCCTTCAGCTCGTGGAAATCACACTGACCATAATAATATACAATCTCATGGAAAGCATAACATGAATACTCTATCATATTTTTCCTCAACGTCAATGTATACTCACAATATTACGTGTAGCATGAATTGAGCACGCATAACACGAATATTGAGGTTGCGCAGGTGCCCCCGCAAGAACATCAAACATACACACAATACCACACATAACATGAATCGAGCACGCATTTGAACATTGAGGTTGTGCAGGCATCCCCGCAACAACATATATCTTAAGATAGCCTCTTACACGAATGCAGGTTAGCCTGATTTACAACTTGCATCATAATTTTAAACATGAATAGAATATCACATATACAGTCCAATTAAAGCAATTAAAGTGATAGTGAAAATTCCCACCTGAATAAATGATTATGTCTGACTTGAAATGAAGATGCTCGACTCAAAGTCGTAAGCCCGTAACTCCTCGATAAAGTCTACATATAATAATAATTTAATCATTATATAATATTACGATATAATGACGGAATTTAAAATATATATGCATAAAATTAGATTAATTATTAATATTAATTAAAGGTCAAGATTTTAAGGTCTTGGTCAAAATTAGGACTGAATTGAAGTTTTAAAGTTGATTGGGTTCAAATTCTAAGAGTTGAGAAGGTAACTGCGTTAAAATCGAGTTAATTAAAACTGTCTGGGGCTAAATTGAAAGCTGCTGAAAAATATGAGGACTAAATTGAAAATCCTAAAATATCGCGGGTATAAACACCCTTTTTCCAAACCTATCGGCCGACACCTCTCATTATTCATCTCCCATTTCTTCTCGTCTGTACCTAACCCCAGAACTCTCTCTCTCACCTCTCTCACTCTCTCTCTAATCCTCTCTACAATTTCTTCTTCTCGGCCGATAATAAATCATAGTAAACACACACACACAAATCAAAAACAACCGAGCACTGACAAGAAGAAACCCGCCCACTGATATGGAATCACCGGCAGCAAAATAGAAGGGCTGCAACCCTGGACCTCCAGTGGTGGTTCGTCTCGGCAGTGCACCGGCAGCTGCTTTCGATTTTTCAGTGAGTTCGATTTGGTAGAGCTTCCTAGATTCCGACATGCCCGACGGCGGACATCAGAGGTGAAGGCTCGCGACTGAAGGGAGTAGTTGAGGTTCGGTCTGCGAATTGGAGTAGAAATTGTGAAACTGGTTTGGGGTCTTGCTGCAGGTCCGAAGGTGATGTTTCAGATTTGGTGTTTGTGATTTGGGTTTGATTGTTTTCTAGTTCTGGTGCTTAAGGTCAAAATTTACAAAGAACTGATCAAGAATTGAAACTTTTGCTGAAAAAAGAAAATAAGATCTAGATTCTCACCTGCTGTTTGTTGAAGGCGAGTGTTGTGGAGAATTTTGAGAATTGTAGAATAGGTCACGGGTGCTTCAAATTGATCCTCTGCAGAAGTCCGGATTTATCTTGCTGGAATAAAAGTGGATGGAATGTTTTTCAGAAGACCAAAGCTGCGATCTGGCCTTCCCGTTTGAAGAATTATGGCGTGTGTTGTGTACTGTTTTCTCTGTATTTTTTTTGTTTTCTCTGTATTTTTTGCTTTGATCGATAAAAAAAAATGGTGTAAAGGACTTATGCAGTAGAACTTTGTATATTTATATTTGTAAATTTTTAAGTGTTTTAGTTGATTTAGGTTTGTGTATTAGATAAAGATCGAGGAATTTTGATGAAGTGAGAACTCTGATGTGGGAACGATCGGTGGGGAAAAGAAAGTTATTTAACTATGATTAGTATGGTTAATTAAATTTAATCATAATTTGGTTAACTTAAGACGCATGATTAAAATATAAATGGTATAATAATAATAATACTAAAAATAGTAAATGTAGAATAGTAATTAGTTGGTAATATTGATGATAAAGAATCTGGAAAATGATAAAGATAATAATAATATTAATACTTAATAAAAAACGGTATTCCTAATATTATTAATAATAATAATGATAATATTAATGATAGTAGTGTTAGTATTATACTCGAATAATTAATAACATTATTATAAAAAAATAATGACTACTTAAATATATATGATGAAATGACTCGGGCTAGGACTTGTGATACGTCGAAATAAATGTTCATGATTCTCTAAATGAAATTAAATAATATGAAATGCATTATAAAATTATTATAATAATAATATTACATTATGAAAATGGCGGGTGTTACATCCTACCCCTCTTAGAAAAATTTTCGTCCTAGAAAATAAATGACATACCTCGATTGAAGAAATTCGGATAACGAGCTTGAAGTTCTTCTTCGCGTTCCCAAGTAGCTCCATCCTTACTGTGGTTATGCCATTGGATCTTGACAAAGACCTTCTCTTTGTTCCTCAACTGCCGGACTGATCTGTCGAGAATCAGTTCTGGTTATTCTTCATAAGTAAGATTTTTGTTCATCTCCACGGCGGTATAATTGATGATGTGGCTGGGATCGTGCACATACTTCCTCAACAATGATACGTGGAAGACATTGTGCACAGCCGAAAGTTCAGGGAGTAAAGCCAAGCAGTAAACTAACTCTCTAATCCGTTCAAGAATTTTGAACGGTCCAATGTATCTCGGCCTCAACTTGCTCCTTGGACCAAAACGAACAATTCCCTTGGTAGGAGATACCTTCAGGAATACCTTGTCGCCAACACAAAATTCGAGATCCTTCCTATGCTTGTCGGCGTAAGACTACTGATGGTCCTGTGCTATCGTGATCCTCTCACGAATCTTATCCACCACAACAACTGTCTGTTCGATCATCTCGGGACCCAAAATTCTCCTTTCACCTACCTCATCCCAATACAGTGGTGATCGACACTTCCTACCGTATAAGGCTTCATACGTTGCCATACCGATCTTCGACTGGTAACTATTGTTGTAAGCAAATTCTACCAAAGGCAACAGTCGTTCCCAATGATTTCCTATGTCTAACATACATGCTCGCAACATATACTCAAGGATTTGGATGGTCCTCTCGGACTGACCATCAGTCTGAGGATGATAGGCCATACTAAAATTCAACTGCGTTCCCAAGGCTTCTTGCAAACTCTCCCAAAAACGCGATGTAAAACAAGTATCCCTGTCGGATACTATAGAGACTGGAAGTCCATGTAATTTAATAATCTCACGGATGTAAAGTTGAGCATACTGATCCATTCGAAAGTTCATCTTAACTGGGATGAAGTGAGCTGACTTCGTGAGTCGGTCCACAATAACCCTAATGGTGTGGTTTCCTCTTTTTGTTCTAGGCAAACCTACCAAAAAGTCCATCGTAATGTGTTCCCATTTCCATTCCGGAATATGAAGTGATTTAAGTAGTCCAAAGGGACATTGGTATTCTGTCTTCACTTGCTGACAAACTATACACTTTCTGACAAAATCTGCCACATCTCTTTTCAAACCTTCCCACCAAAAAGTCCCCTTAAGGTCTTGGTACATCTTTGTACTCCCAGGGTGTGCTGTATATGGATATTATGTGCCTCCTCCAATATCGCTTCTCCCAACTTGACAACATTGGGCACACAAATCCTCCCTTCGTAATACATTGTGCCATCATCGGACACACTAGAACCCTTATCCTCACCTGAAAGAGTACGTTCTTTCATATTGACCAAGAAGTCATCTTGTCCTTTGTTGTGTCACGATTTATCCATCCCGACAGGCGATCGACTGTAAGGCCGAGCGACCAAGTCAACTCCAGTCAAACTATGGCTAGCTCGCCAAGTCGAAGATATCAGACCACCGTCAGGCACCCATCGATCGACTCCCAAGGCGATCGTCCTTTGGCAGCTGGCGATCTACTCTAGTGACCGGCTAAGGGCAATCGACCTACGCCCCGAGCAGAGACGATCGCCCGTCAAAACCATCAAGGACTGGATCTCAGGAAAGCACCCACGTGCAGATCCACCAAAGGCGCTGACAAGATCTTGGCCAGCAGATAAGATCTTTTGCTGACAGACAAGACCTTTGACCACAGCCTGTCACCTACCTCACCTACCAGCATGCGCGCCGAAAGTTATCAGTGGGACCACCCGTGACAGCAACTCAGGACGCGTGTAAGCTCCCTATTGGACCGCATAGTTGACTGCCAGCAACTCCTGCAGACTTTGAGGGGACAGGCCCATGTGCTAAAAGACGATCGCCCGATTATTATAATGCAGAAAAGGCGATCGCCCGGCGTATCCAAGCCCTATAAATAGAGAACCTCCTCCTACTGGAAAAAGGTTGCCAATTCAATTAACCTACGGTTCGGAATTGACTCATCCTACGGTTCGAAATTCATTCCACCAACGGTTCCGAATTCATTCTGACTTACGCTCAGAACTCATTCTCTCACATTCCGATACATTCACGGAAATACTGAAGAACATACATATCATCAAGCTCCCGGCTACCTCACCGGAATCCATCTCAGGACTTCTCTATCTAAATCTCTCGTCCAGAAGACGATCGGCAGAAGCAGCAAGTCTCCACTAGACAGATTCCAAAGGATTCATAAGCCCCGGAGCCCAAGAATCCAGCTAAATACTCGCCGTGAGAGACGGTCGATCTCTCACCGCCGCGACTGTTCATCACCTTTGTTACAAGAACTCACAGAGCATCAAATCTGGTTCTTCCGGCAATCTACATGCTCACTAGCTAAGATAACAAGAATCTTTACACTTATTGTAATTGTATTCTTACATTAGTACTTGTATCCCCGAATATTGGTATTAATAATATCTCGCGAGAGCATTCAAGCCCGGGACTAACAACCCCGGCAAATCTTATGTTATTTATCTTTCTCACGGAAGTGCTGTTGCATTTGTTTGCTATCCCATCCGTTCCAGCAATATCTATCTCCGGATAATATTTTGGGTAGCAACAATTGGCGCTAGAAGGAGGGCGATCTAACCCTCACATTTTTATTTCTACCGTCCCGAAGAACACTCACTGTTCTCGGGGCATATACTTGAAGTGACACTCACTGCACTTCAAAGAAAACCTTCAGAATCATGACATCCGCCGGTACATCGAAGAAAGCCGCTCTCCGAACCGCCGGACACCATATCCCGGCTCAATCCGAACCCCAGCCAACGACAAGGGGAGCCGCAGCTACGCGAGACTCTCGATCCCGCATCCGAGAGATGGCCCCAACCTCTCACTCGATCAGTTCCAAACCGAGGAACAGATCGAGGAGGCTATGGCCATCCTGGAGGAGCGACGGAGAGCATGTGCATCGCCTGCAATAACTCCCTCGATCATCCGCCGCATGGGAAAACGGAAATTCAGCGGGCTGCAGGCGAGCGATCGTCGAAAGCCCCACTCGCGAGAAAGGCTCTCGCACGACCGGACGGATCCATATTCGATCGCTTGGGCGCAACCCATCCTCGCGACCGGGCACTCTGTTTCCAACCTTGAAAAGACGGAATCGAATCCGTCACGGGAGTTCGGCCTACCCACCTCACGGTGACGCATGTCGGCCATCCGACTCCGCCCGATCGCCAGGGAATCAGCACTCAATCGCCTCGGCTCCCGCTCCGATCGCCGAGCCGCTAACAGTCAGGCCACGGCGATGGCCGCCATACAACGCCAGCTCGACGAGATGAGAGCACTCTTGGACACTGGGGCAAGCACCAGCAAGAAGATCGTCGGGCCGACCGAGCCACTCGCGGTCCACATCGAGCTTGCCCCCATTAAACCAACGATCGCTCCTCCCAAAACACCTCTGTATGAGGGGAGATCGGACCCCGAAACCCACCTGAGTAAATTCCGAATTTACATGACTGGGTGTGGGGCATCTGATGCAACCAAGTGCTGGATCTTCCCGCTGACATTGGGCGAGCTGGCCCATAGGTGGTACGTCTCACTACCACCACGATCAATCACCTCTTTTAAGAAACTGGCGAAGGACTTCACGTCATACTTCGCCAGCAAGGTCGCCAGACCAGAAGGTCCCCACCGCATGATAAAAATCAAGCAGGGGAAGGACGAATCGACGCAGATTACATCGACGGGTAGACGAAATCATCCTCACCGCGAACCCGTCGGTGACGAGCTCGCTCTCTATTCGGTCATGGGGATTCCATCATTCTCCCATGTTTAGACATCTCTCCAAGGATATTCCCCAACTTACGCGATCTTCCGCGCTAAAGCCGCCAACTTCCTGGCCGTGCAAAGGCTACTCACCCTCCGCTTAGACGAGGAAACGCCACCTCTTGTCCGTAAGATAGCGATCGCCAAAGCAAAGAAGGCGATCGCCAAGACACCGGAGATCTCAAGGCTTTCGAGGACATGGAAGCCCATCTCCTCCATACGTTCATGTAACTCCGGCACATATTTTCTATGCCATCAAGGGGCACGAAGAGCTCAAAAAGCCAAAGGCGATAAGGGACCACGGTCACCTGGACAACAATCAATATTGTGCCTACCATAAGAGTCCCGGCCACAGCACCAACAAATGCCGCGACCTCCTCAAACAGCTCTGGAGATTGTTCGAGGAGGGCAAGTTGGACAGCTTATTGGTTTAGCCGAAGCCCCTACCTATCTCTATAGACGATCGTCCGAGTCGAACACAAAACAGGCTGGAAAGCTCATACGAACCGACCCCTAGATCAACCTCGACGACCGTCTCTACATGCTTCAATCAAGAAAAGGAGACCTCGGAAGTCTCCCCGATCTCCCTCCTTATTTAAGAAACTGGAGGACTCGATCGCCATCTACAGTTCACCATCTAACATGATGGACTAAGGCACGAGATCGCCTCCCCCGCACAACGTACACCGTCGAAGATCGGCATCTGCATGATGATCCAAGGTGGAAGAGTGCAGCCATGGTCCTGGTGGTCGATGGAACCGACTGCTTAGGCCATGCAAGGTCCCTTTAGGCCAAGATCGCCCGCCCTTCGTTTAAATACGAGGCCGGCGTAGTCTGAGGGCCCTCCAAAATAAATCAGTGGACACGATCGCTCGCCCTCAAAGGTTCATCATCTAACATGGTGAACCCGGACAATGCGACGTGCCACAACCCCCGTCTCAACGTACACCGTCGAGGTCGTCCATCTCCATGGCTGGCCGAGGTGGAAGCAGAGCTAACAAGCCGCGGGCGCGGAGTTGATTCATCCGACGCTGCCCCGCGCAAGGACTCCTCTAGACCGAGACCGCACGCCTTTCGTTTAAATACGAGGCGAAGCGCAGCCTAACAGAGGACCCTCATAATAAAGTGAGTCACGAGACACTCAATGTCTTCGCGCATCAAGACATGATCAAGGAGTCGGTCCATCGAACTCCGCGATCGTGCACGGTTCCTCAAGCTGGACGACCGTCCCCGAGGATTCGACAAAGTTGAAGACCGCTCACTCAAGGAATTGTATCCCCAGAGCATCAAATCTGGTTCTTCCGGCAATCTACACGCTCACTAGCTAAGATAACAAGAATCTTTACACTTATTGTAATTGTATTCTTACATTAGTACTTGTATCCCCGAATATTGGTATTAATAATATCTCGCGAGAGCATTCAAGCCCGGGACTAACAACCCCGGCAAATCTTGTGTTATTTATCTTTCTCACGGAAGTGCTCTTGCATTTGTTTGCTATCCCATACGTTCCAGCAATATCTATCTCCGGATAATATTTTGGGTAGCAACATCCTTGACCTTCTTTGATCTGTTCACTCAAGGTTGGTTGTACCACCAAACTAGCCAATAATGACACAACTGGATTCGAGAGTGTAGCCATCTCAAGGTTCATCCTTGCAAATGTAAGACCCCCAATCCGCTCAGGTATATTACACGCCGTAGAACCTTTCCTCAAGGATCTACCAGGCTGGTAACTGTAATACCCGTAATTTCGATTTCCGGTAATTTCTTTTTTTTTGGCGAAAGTCCGTTTTGACGACTCCCTCATCGCCGTTTCGTCATTTTGAGAATGATTAATTCTGCACTTTTTGTCATCCGAGTTTGTTTCGGTGTCGTTTTGTTGAGTTCCGTGCTTTTTGGCGACTTTTCCGCACTTGAGTTCGATTCTTGCGAATCTCGTTCGAAACTGCTGTTTCGAGTTTTCCGTAAGTCCGTTTAACTTTGTTAGACGTGTTGTGAACTTCGGTTTGGTTATTTGATCACGTATCGTGATTTTCGGAAGTTTTGGGCCATTTTTGTAATTTCTGATAGTTTGGGGTAATTACTTTCTGTTGCCGAATTTCGATCCTTCGGGTGGTCGGAATCGTGTGTTCTCTTAGTGCTCGAGTTCGTCTTTGCGAGTACTTCGTAACCGTATCTTCGATTCGTATTCAGGTTTGGGTTTCGGGGTCGTTCGGGCCGTTGGAGTTGGCCCCGACCGAGTCATGGCTGGGCAGTCTGGGCCTCGGGCTGGCACTGGCCGAGTTACGGCCGTTAGTGCTCGGAAGTTATGTACGTAAGGCCGGTTACGTACGTAGCGGGCCGGCAGATTTGGGGCAGTGACTTGGTTACGTACGTAAGCCTTGGCAGGTTACGTACGTAACCCGGCCGGCGACTGTTAAGGCCTATGATGGGTTTTTCACCCATTTTCTCACTCTCTTCCTTCTCTTCCGGGGCTGGAGGTGTAGGAATCATGGAGAGATGTTGTTGTACAATCAATCCATGAAGTCTTGGAGTTCATATCATCAATCATCCGTCCTATAACATCCTTTGATCGATCGAATCAGGTCAGATTTTCTAGAAATCTAATTTGGGGGATTTTGGGTATTTTGTTCGATTTCGTCCGTTTAATCCGATTTAACTTAGGATTTTGATGGATTGATGATTATTTAGATGTATTATACCATTTCCCTTGTTATTCCATGGTTGGATCGTATCGATTCGTTATTTTGGTCGAGTTCTTGATCGACGCCTTGAAGGTGTCCGGTAAAATGTCATAGAGAGGTTTTCGGGCGTTCTACGATTATTCTTCCTCGTATGATCGATGATTTATTGATTATATGTTGTTAGGGTCGAGTTTATTGTGAAGAACTCGAGTCGGAACCCTTCCGTTCGTTGCCTTCTTTGGGGTTCGAGCTTCCCGATCGAACCATGTTCTTCGGAGCGTTCGGTAGTGGTTATTAAGGCAAGTATCTTATTATACGACTTGTATCTTTCGACTAGTAATCACTTATGAGATTTATGATGATTTTGCTTGCCTTCGTAAATATGTTCCGTTTGAGTTGTTTGTGTTTTCCGAAATTTGAAGGCTTTGTGATAATAGTGTTATATTGGTATACGTGTTAGCCGTTGTGCAATGCATTGTGTACCGAACGTGTGTTATGTTGGTTATGTGTCGTTGAATTGATGATAGTTGTTGCGAGTGTTGAGATTGTGTTATGTGCGTGTGATGTACGATTTTGTGGTGATCAACGTGATTGATTAATTGTGCTCATTGTTGTATGTAATGTGAATGTGAATGTGAATATGTGTGTGGCCGCTAAGTTCACTCGTGTTGGTTCGACGGGACCTAGGAGGATTCGTGGCAGTGGACTACGGGGTCAGAACTTAGTGAGGTACTGAGGTCTAATCGTGCTGGTCTGACGAGGCCTACGATAACGCATGGCAGTGGAGCATGAGTTTCGGACACAGTACGTCCAACCGGGTGAGCTCGACGGGGCTTACGGTGACACGTGGCAGTGGACTACGGTGTCAGGACTGTGTCTGTGATTGTTGTGATTGATATAGTCCGTTCGGGTCATTGAGCCTACGGAGACACGTGACACTAGATCACAGTGTCGGAATTGATTATGTTTGTTTAATTGTGCGTGGTGTAGTCCGTGCGGGTCGTTGAGCCTACGGAGACACGTGACAGTAGATCACGGTGTCAGAATTGATTATGTAACACCCAGAGATATTCGGAATAATTACAGCGCCGTAAACCCTTTAAGTAAGGATTTAGAAGGCTAATTTTAAAAGAAGTGTAAATATAAGACATCAATATTGCGGAAATTCAAGTTTACAAAACCATTCAACAGGTTTAACAAGTAATTAATACAACCATATCGAAATGATATTAATAAGACACGCGTACTCGAGTACTGAAATCAAACCAAGAAAACAAATCACCAACAACAAACGAACATCACTGAACCCCTTCGTACGTCGGTACTGTGGCTGTTTCCCTGCTCCTAGGCTACCTGAACATCAAAACAAATGTCCACCCCCAAAGGGGTTAGCAAAACGATGCTAGTATAAGTATCATTTAAACGAATCAAATATGCATCAACAATACATAACATGATACATCACACGAACTTCCGCTACCAGAATCCGATAATGTGAATCCACAGGATTCCATTAACACAGCAAGGGTATTCCAATGATCCAGCGCCCTCAGCATAGATCCCAAGATGATCCCGTCGGACCAACACGAGGTGGAAATAACCCGTCCAATGATCCAGCGCCCTCAGCCTAGATCCCAAGATGATCCCGTCGGACCAACACGAGGTGGACATCCGATCCAGCGCCCTCAGCATAGATCGTACAACGTACAAAAATACAGCTCATGCATACACATATGCCAAATCATTATGTTCATCAACATGAACATACAAATACTAGATAACGAATATCATGACAATTCAACAACTTAATTTCCATGTTCAACAACACGAATAAGCCACAAACATGCTCAAAATATCAATTTTAACACATTACGATACTTGCCTCGAAGATGGCAAGAACGAAATACTTCGATGATCTCAACACACTCGAAGGCCGCCTCCTTCGATCAACGTAGCAAGCTCGAACCTTAACAAAAGAAATGATATACAAATCATCTCAAGTCGAACGATTGCCTAATAATTCGATCTACGGCCCAAAAGCTCAAAATATGCAATCTGCCTGAACCACTTAGCGTACGCTACGTACTCTATGTAGCGTGCGCTAATCCTGCCTGTTAGCGTACGCTATCGTATAAGCCTAGCGTACGCTAGCCACGAACTGACTGTTCTCTCTGATCAGCCGAATGAATCGGCTGATATCATAACGTACGTTACGTACCACATGTAGCGTGTGTTAACTTATCCCCGAGCATATCATGCTAATAAGGTTTGTGAAATTTCTTTACGTACTAAATGACTATGAGATACAAAGATACGTATAATCATCACAACACCATAGTTCATCTAGATCTTCAAGAAAGTATTCTAAGTTCCGTTCGTCCTACGTTCCAAAACGCATGATTCCAATGTGTAAAGCATAACAACTAGGTAATATCCGTCTACTGATCACAAATCGGTTTGAAAATGCTTAGGAGTCCATATACTAAAACGGTTCAAAGGTGCATACGATATATAGTGCCGATACATCAAAAGTATCCTTCTAACATGTGATGATCGATTATAAACGAAATAACTGGCTGTCAAAACATGATCAAACGCCCCTAAGATCACTACTAATATTGGTGAAGAATCACCTACCTCAAAGTAGTGAAGAACAAGGAGAAAATCGAAGAAATCCAACGTCGAAGGCTCGAACACCAATCCTCAATGATCTACAATCTTCAATCACGAGCTAGGGTGTTGATATGAGGTGTTTAGGATGTAGGAAGTTATACTCTAAGTATAAGAATTCGGATGTGGGAAAAGAAAGGACTGAAAATACGAAAAGGATGCTGTCCTATTTATAGGAAATGGTTATTAGCGCGCGCTAGTCCCTGCTCGTAGCGTGTGCTAACGGCTACTGACTTTATTGTACTCAGCACTTAGCGCGCGCTATGCACATGCCTGTAGCGTGCGCTAAGGCGTTGACTTGGCTTTTCCCGAAAGCCGTCCAGGTTCATCCCGACACAATCCGACCAAGATCTCCGGCCTGATCTCACCTACCACACGTCTCAATCAAATTGACCACGCATAGCGTGCGCTAATGTTCCCCTGTAGCGTGCGCTATGGATCCATCTTAGCGTACGCTACACATAGCCGATAGCGTGCGCTACATGCGCAGAATTGCAATTTTTAAATCACAACACGAAATCATACGCTCAACAACATCGGATTATGAAATACAGAGAAAATACTCAGATCAAAGTGCACAATTACAATGTTACAAGTTCCAAATACATATCAGAAATCTGAAGAATCATCCAACACAGGGGTGATTGGCATCTTCTCCCGTACAAAGCTTCAAATGGTGCCATCTTAATAGAAGCATGCCAACTATTATTATAGGTGAACTCGATCAAGGGCAAATGAACTTCCCAATCAGTTGACCAATCTAATGCACAAGCTCTAAGCATGTCTTCTACCGTTTGTATAGTCCTTTCGGACTGACCGTCCGTTTGGGGATGATAAGCCGTGCTAAAGTTGAGCTCAGTCCCCAAAGCCCTGTGAACCGCTTTCCAGAAGTGTGACACGAAATGACCATCTCGATCCAAAATAATGGTCTTCGGCGTCCCATGCAATCTGACTATCTCCGCAATAAATACTCGCGCCAATCTCTCGGGTCCCCATGTATCTTTAATCCCTAGGAAATGAGCCGACTTGGTTAGTCGATCAACTACAACCCAAATCATGTTCATTCCCGTTCTAGTCCTTGGCATACTGGTGATGAAATCCATCGAGATGTCCTCCCACTTCCATTCAGGGATCGGAAGCGGCTTTAACATTCCGGCGGGTCGCTGATGTTCAATCTTAACTTGCTGACAAGTCAAGCACCTCGAAACATACTCTGCTACGTCCTTCTTCATATTCCCCCACCAGAAGTTTTGTTTTAAATCCTTATACATCTTACTGCTTCCCGGGTGAATAGAATAGGGCGCGCTGTGAGCTTCCTTCAGAATAGTCCGTCTCAAATCATCATCATTGGGAACGCAAAGTCGACTCTGAAATCTCAGAACTCCATCGTCTTGTAACACGAATCCTGTGGCTTTTCCTTTCTTTACTTCGTCACATAATCGAAGGATCAGAGAATCGTTCAACTGCTTAGACTTGATCTCCTCGACTAGTGATGAAGTCAGTTCCATCACATAAAGTTGCCCTTGGATTCCTGGTGCCCATACTTCAATCCTCTTGCGGATCAGTTCCCGTTGAATACTGGTTTGGGATGTAAGTGCTTCCAACACTCGAAGAGAAACAGGTTTACGGCTCAATGCATCGGCTACTACGTTTGCTTTACCCGAATGATAGAGAATCTCCAAGTCGTAATCCTTGATCAATTCCAGCCACGTTCTCTGCCTCATGTTTAATTCTTTCTGACTGGAAATGTACTTGAGGCTCTTATGATCGGTAAAGATCTGACAATGAGTGCCGTACAAATAATGTCTCCAAATTTTCAAAGCAAAGACTACAGCTGCTAGCTCCAGATCATGAGTCGGGTAATTAACCTCGTATGGTTTCAACTGCCGAGAAGCATAGGCAATCACCTTATCTCTTTGCATCAACACACATCCTGCACTCGATTTGAAGCGTCGCTGTACACCATGAATCCATCAGTTCCATCTGGCAATGCTAAAATAGGTGCTGTCGTCAGTCTCTTCTTAAGTTCATCAAAACCGGCCTGGCATTTCTCATCCCACTTAAACTTTCGAGTTTTCTGTAACAGCTGAGTGAGCGGATGAGCAATTTTGGAAAATCCCTCTACAAAGCGGCGATAATATCCAGCAAGTCCTAAGAAACTCCGGACTTCTTTCACGTTATTAGGGGCTTCCCATTCCAAGATTGCTTCGACTTTCTTTGGGTCCACCTGAACTCCGTCGGCTGATATCACATGCCCAAGGAAAGTTACCTCCCTGAGCCAAAACTCGCATTTTGAAAGCTTTGCATACAGCTGTTCCTTCCTCAAGGTGCTCAATACCACACGCAAATGTTCGGCATGCTCCTCTGCGTCCTTCGAATATATCAAGATGTCATCAATGAAGATGACTACAAATTTATCCAAGTATTCCAAGAATACCCGATTCATCAATTGCATGAATACCGCAGGAGCATTGGTAAGTCCAAACGGCATCACCACGAATTCATAATGCCTGCATCGACCAAAGCAGACTTTGGTATATCCGATTCCTTAATTCTCAACTGGTGGTATCCTGATCGCAAGTCAATTTTCGAGAATACCCTTGCCCCTTGCAGTTGATCAAACAAGTCGTCGATCCGAGATATAGGGTACTTATTCTTGATCGTCATCTTGTTGAGCTCCCTGTAATCAATACACAGTCGGAGGGATCCGTCTTTCTTCCGGACAAAGAGAACGGGCGCTCCCCAAGGAGAAACGCTAGGTTGAATATATCCCTTCTGTAACAATTCCTCCAGTTGCTTCTTGAGTTCATACATCTCGGTTGGCGCCATGCGGTATGGTGCTCTGGAAATAGGAGCTGCTCTAGGCTCTAATTCGATAGTGAATTCCACTTCTCTCTGTGGAGGTAACCCAGGTAGTTCGTCAGGAAATACATCTGAGAACTCATTCACAACTGAAATAGACGAGAGCTATACTCCTTCCTCTTTCCTCATGGCATAGCACCAAAGTCCGTGACATCCCTGCTTCAGTAATTTCACGGCTTTCATTGCTTTGATTAATAGTCCCGAGCTTCCTGGTCTCCATCCTCGGAATAAGTGTTCAGATCCGTCATCAGCAATGATAGAAATGACTCTCTCTCGATAATTCAGAATAGCTCCATAACGGTTGAGCCAATCGTCTCCGAGAATTAAATCGTCACCGTAGATGTCAACTACAATAAGATTCGATGGCCAATCTCTCCCTCCTATAGACACTGGAAAATCTCTAGCCTCTAGGGTTCCCACAATTCTCTCTCCACTCGGCAAACCCACAACATATGGTTCACAATCAAATACACACGAGATTTTTAAACGATTTACACAGTTCAAGGATACAAAAGAATGTGTAGCTCCGGAATCGAATAAAACACTAACTGGTTGCAAAAGGATCTGAATTGTACCTGATGCAACAACAGTGTTCTGATCATCAGATTTCCTCATCTCGTACAGGCGTGGAGGAACGGACCAAGCACTGGATGTCTCTCTCTTCCCGATGTTCTGCTGCTGAAATCCACTCTGCTGCGTCTGGTTCACACTTGTCTCCTTCGGAACTGGCGCTGGAGTGCGAGTACCAAAAGATCTAGTAGAAACTCCACAGAAGGCCGCACGGTGCCCTTCTTGTCCACAATCGTAACAAGTCACAGAAGACGCGGAGCAATCACGTCGAATATGCCCTGCTCGACCACAATTGTAGCATTTCTTTGATGCGTCAAATCTGCGATGTTGTCCTAACTTCTTTCCACCTCTAGAAGGATATGGAGGTTTCCTAGCCGAATAAAAGGAAGACCGGCCCTTGCGGGCCCACCACTCTTGTTTTACGAAAAGTTACGGCCACCTTCGCTTCTTTGCCTCCACCGATTTCTCCACCGCCGCCTCTTTCATGTCGTAGGCCGGCGCTTTGTCTTGATACCGCCGCAACGTAGTACACTCGAACCTGCACATGTACCTTTGAATCTCCGCTTCATCCGCATATCGAAATGAAAATCTTTTCGCCTCCGTTCGACCAAGTGTCGCACAAGTCACCGATGATTAAAAGTTTTGATTACATCTCACAGATGCTTCGAACTCGTGGTGAGAAAAACTCTCGGATCTTTGCCTCTCTAACTGGACGAGGACAATACTGTGCTTCCATCATTAATTTGAATTCCGTCCAATCCGCATTATGATTCTCGGGTCGAATAGCTTCCCACCAATCAAAGGCCTCCCCAGTCAGAAAATACTGGGCAATGGGAACCTTCCGGTCCTCGGGACAGTTAAGACCCGCGAAAATCTTCTCTAACTCCTTGAGCCAGTGATCCCAAGTAATTGCCTCAGCAGATCCGTCAAATTTTGGCGGGTACAATTTGACCACCTCAGCAAGCCATCTTTCTCCCCGGTTATCCTCGTGGTGCTGTTGTCCCATCGCCGTCTGCATGCGGTCGACTACCTGGGCGAACTGGTTTATCTGCACCACCACCTATTGAAGCACTCCCGGCATGTTAGGATTTGCGTCGTCATTCGCTGATCCTTGCTGCCCTCCAGAATAGGAATCGGTTCGACTAGCTGATAATTCTGGGGTAGTTGCGGAATCCTCCTGTCTCATGTTACCCCGTCCGCGTCCATGACCGCGTCCGCGTCCACGTCCTCCTCTCAACATACTGTAAACACAATTCCTCAATATCCAGGACAAAGTTTTCGAAATAAAGCCCGTCAATACTCACAAAACAGTAATTAAGTAAAACGGTAGTATAAGAGATTAGTAGACTTACAACCACGGTCCGCATGACGACTTTGGCTGAACAGTGATGTTACGAACGACCTGTAAATCAAATAATGTAAACAGACCCAACTAAAACCCGACTGCCAAGATATCCATGAATCTTAGCTCTGATACCATATTCTGTAACACCCCGAGATATTCGGAATAATTACAGCGCCGTAAACCCTTTAAGTAAGGATTTACAAGGCTAATTTTAAAACAAGTGTAAATATAAGACATCAATATTGCGGAAATTCAAGTTTACAAAACCATTCAACTGGTTTAACAAGTAATTAATACAACCATATCGAAATGATATTAATAAGACACGCGTACTCGAGTACTGAAATTAAACCAAGAAAACAAATCACCAACAACAAACGAACATCACTGAACCCCTTCGTACGTCGGTACTGTGGCTGTTTCCCTGCTCCTCGGCTACCTGAACATCAAAACAAATGGCCACCCCCGAAGGGGTTAGCAAAACGATGCTAGTACAAGTATCATTTAAACGAATCAAATATGCATCAACAATACATAACAAGATACATCACACGGACTTCCGCTACCAGAATCCGATAATGCGAATCCACAAGATTCCATTAACACAGCAAGGGTATTCCAATGATCCAGCACCCTCAGCATAGATCCCAGGATGATCCCGTCGGACCAACACGAGGTGGAAATAACCCGTCCAATGATCCAGCGCCCTCAGCCTAGATCCCAAGATGATCCCGTCGGACCAACACGAGGTGGACATCCGATCCAGTGCCCTCAGCATAGATCGTACAACGTACACAAATACAACTCATGCATACACATATGCCAAATCATTATGTTCATCAACATGAACATACAAATACTAGATAACGAATATCATGACAATTCAACAACTTAATTTCCATGTTCAACAACACGAATAAGCCACAAACATGCTCAAAATATCAATTTTAACACATTACGATACTTGCCTCGAAGATGGCAAGAACGAAATAGTTCGATGATCTCAACACACTCGAAGGCCGCCTCCTTCGATCAATGTAGCAAGCTCGAACCTTAACAAAAGAAATGATATAGAAATCATCTAAATTCGAACGATTGCCTAACAATTCGATCTACGGCCCAAAAGCTCAAAATATGCAATCTGCCTGAACCACTTAGCGTACGCTACGTACTCTATGTAGCGTGCGCTAAGCCTGCCTGTTAGCGTACGCTAAGCCTGCCTGTTAGCGTACGCTATCGTATAAGCCTAGCGTACGCTAGCCACGGACTGACAGTTCTCTCTGATCAGCCGACTGACTCGGCTGATATCATAACGTACGTTACGTACCACATGTAGCGTGCGTTAACTTATCCCCGATAGCGCACGTTAACTTACGTATGTTAGCGTGCGCTAACCGTGCATGGCAGATTACTACTGACAGAAAACTGGAGCTAATGGTGATGAACTCATGAATTCTATGGTGATAATACAAGTCATCCCCGAGCATATCATGCTAATAAGATTTGTGAAATTTCTTTACGTACTAAATGACTATGAGATACAAAGATACGTATAATCATCACAACACCATAGTTCATCTAGATCTTCAAGAAAATATTCTAAGTTCCGTTCGTCCTACGTTCCAAAACGCATGATTCCAATGTGTAAAGCGTAACAACTAGGTAATATCCGTCTACTGATCACAAATCGGTTTGAAAATGCTTAGGAGTCCATATACTAAAACGGTTCAAAGGTTCATACGATATATAGTGCCGATACGTCAAAAGTATCCTTCTAACATGTGATGATCGATTATAAACGAAATAACTGGCTATCAAAACATGATCAAACGCCCCTAAGAACACTACTAATATTGGTGAAGAATCACCTACCTCAAAGTAGTGAAGAACAAGGAGAAAATCGAAGAAATCCAACGTCGAAGGCTCGAACACCAATCCTCAATGATCTACAATCTTCAATCACGAGCTAGGGTGTTGATATGAGGTGTTTAGGATGTAGGAAGTTATACTTTAAGTATAAGAATTCGGATGTGGGAAAAGAAAGGACTGAAAATACGAAAAGGATGCTGTCCTATTTATAGGAAATGGTTATTAGCGCGCGCTAGTCCCTGCTCGTAGCGTGCGCTAACGGCTACTGACTTTACTGTACTCAGCACTTAGCGCGCGCTATGCACATGCCTGTAGCGTGCGCTAAGGCGTTGACTTGGCTTTTCCCGAAAGCCGTCCAGGTTCATCCCGACACAATCCGACCAAGATCTCCGGCCTGATCTCACCTACCACACGTCTCAATCAAATTGACCATGCATAGTGTGCGCTAATGTTCCCCTGTAGCGTGCGCTATGGATCCATGTTAGCGTACGCTACACATAGCCTATAGCGTGCGCTACATGCGCAGAATTACAATTTTTAAATCACAACACGAAATCATACGCTCAACAACATCGGATTATGAAATACGGAGAAAATACTCAGATCAAAGTGCACAATTACAATGTTACAAGTTCCAAATACATATCATAAATCTCGGGTATTACAGATTATGTTTGTTTAATTGTGCGTGGTGTAGTCCGTGCGGGTTGTTTAACCTACGGAGACACGTGACAGTGGATCACGGTGTCATGAGCATGATTATTTTCAAATCAAAGTTTTGAAAGGAAAAGTTTTATGAAAATGAATGTTGGACCGAGTTCTAAGCTTGAGTAAATGTTCCCGTATTGTAAACTGCTGAGTTGTGAAACAGGATTTGGGTTAAGGCCCTAAAGTTTTTCGAAAGGTTTTTGTGAATCAGGACTTGAGGTCTTAAAGGTTTTGAAATTCTAAAAATTCCCGAGATGATAATCTTATTTTCGAATGCTTCATAGCTTATCTTTCCTTGTGAAAACTTTCCGGGAATATTTTGATACTTGATTATTATATTTGATTCACGATTATTATTTGCTTGTTACATTTCGTATGATTTGAAACTTGCACTAGTAAAACAGTGGAGTTTTACTAACCCCCGGGAAATTGGATGGTGGATGTCTGTTTTGCGTCCAGGTACATGCAGATTCAGGGGAGCAGTCACAGGATTGGCACAAGAGGATGACGAGCTGCGATACTAATCAAGAGTTGAGAGTTGTTTTGATTTTCGTTGTGTTGTCCGAGTTGATTTCAGTCTTCCGCTGTATTGTGTTTCGACCCCTGTGTGGGTAATGTTGTATAAATCAATTTTGTTGATTGAGTTGTGTGACCTCATCGGTCTGTGTGTTCGCGTGTAAGTGACCTTAACGGTCTGTATTATTTTATTGTTTGACCCTGGCCGGGCAAGCAGTTGGTCGTTTTGTAAGGTATAGCCTGGTAGATCCTCGTGAAAAGGGGTCTACGGCGTGTAATATTCCCATATGGTTTTGGGGGTGTTACATTTATGGTATCGGAGCTTAGGTTGCGGAAACCTAGGCCGTCGGGTCGAGTCAAGTCGTGATTTGTCGAGTAATGTGTTGTCTTGTCGTTCGAGTCGTCAGTGACAAATTGAGTTGTGTGTAGTCATAACGTGTCGGTTATGTTGTCGGACGAGATTAGTATCATGGGCGACTGTCACCTCCGTGCGACCTGTGGATGTAAGTCTCCTCTTTTATGCGAAGTACCTGTGTATCTCGATTTTATCTTATTGAGTTAATTGCGGTGCATGATTTTATTTACATAGTATTGTGTAATATAGTTGTGTTTAGTACTTGTGGCATATAGTATGTGTATAGAACTGGGCACATTATTGTTTTATCTTTGAACCACCGGGTGGTGTGGTATGGTGTAGAAGTTGTAAACCTTGATGGATTTCGAAAAGGTATAGACGATTGAGTTCGTGAGAAACTCCGATGAATGGTTTTGTTATATGTTTAAACTAGATGTTGTGAGACGTATTCAACTGGATTGTGCATGTTGGACTGTATTTCTTTTATCCGCTGTGTGAGTTCTTTTGTAATGGCTTTCGGTATTTTACCGACTGAGTTTTATTTTGAAAAATCGATTCCCTTAACCGAGTTTTTGGCATTATGGCCTTGATCGTTTTGGCGAAATTCTTATGACGGTATTTAGTATTTTGTAAATGGCTTTTGTGAGATTTGAAATATTACCGTCATCGGCCCTTTTGGCGTTTTTGTAAATGGTTTTTATCCTGTGGGTTCCGGCGTGGGACCCACAGGGCTATAATATTCCGTGTAATTACCTGAGATTTTTGGGCATTCTAGCCCATTGAATTATCTTTGAAAACCTTGAGTATCCTAGAAATAAATTTCGAGACGTATGTTTAAAATGAATTGTTTTCTCGTGGTACTTCCAAGGTGCCACGATATGTTTCAGAATTCTTCTACCTCGAGGACCAAAATGTTTTGAGATATTTTTCAATGTTTTATAAACACTTTTACTTAGACCCGAGGGTCGAATATTTTGAAAGTTTTCCACTAAGAGAAAGTGTCCTCATTTTTATCAAATGCGAAATGGTTTTCCAAAGTCTCGATAACGATGTTTCACGTTTGTACTTTTTTTGAAAGGTGATACTCAAGATCAACCGGTGTTTTTCTAAATTATTTTCAAAAGGTGGTTTTTATTTCTTTTTTTTAAACCTATCAATTTCCGTTTGCGTTTGGGAATGTATGTATGATTTTTGCTTTGTCGTTTTGATGTTGCTCCCGAGTATGATCGAATTGGTGGCATGAACATCGAGGCGTTGCCACGCAATTATTGTACTAGCCCTCTGTGAGAGGTGTGAACTGGTGTTTACTGTTTATCGCCTCGTGGTGATTTGCGTGTTGTCGCACGAGTGTGAGTTGTTAAAGCTTGGATTTTTGTGCGTTTATGCACATGGGTGATTGTTCATGAGGTTTGTGATTGTTGCTGGCTATTGTTCGGGCTGTTGTAATCATCGAACAATGCCGTGGTTGTTGTGATTTTAGTATGTGTTGATATTTTATGCCAAGTTGGCATCTCCGGTTTGTTGTTTTGCGATGTTATATTCCATTGTACCTAGCAGTTGTATTTTCGGTATGCCGATCCGAGGTGTTTCAACCGTGGTGTGCCGGGGCCATGCACGCACCAATTATTTTTCTCGTCACAGGATCCAGTTTTGCGAGTTGGGTTCCGAGTCTTTCGGGGCGCGAACTCCAGTACAGATATCATAATCGGCTCTGAGAGGCCCATGGGAGATTTTTCTGTCGGTTGCTTTTTGTGTTGTTACCTTGTTTCCGTTGTTGTGAGTTGCGGGGACGACATTTCTTTTATAAGAGGTCGAATGTAATACCCGTATTGTTTTTAGACTTCTGCATTTCCTCTTTCTCAGGTCTATCGACTCGCTCGTGTTCGTTGATACTTTCTGGACTTGTTCTGTATTTCGGTTTCGTCGTTCGAACGAGCTGTGATCTTGTTTTGGGTCGATCTGGTTATCGTTGTGACTTTTCCGAGTCTGATTCGATTCTTGTGAACCTTGTTCGGAAGTAACATCTTTTGGTTCTATTAGTTCTTTTATTCAAAGTGGATTGGATTTTGAACTTCAGTATTTTCGACTATGTCGACTCGTTTATGTTCGTTGACATTTTCTGAGCTTGTCTTGCCCCTTGCTTTTGTTGATCGAACGAGCGTGGTATTGTTTCGGAATAACTCATTTGTCGTTGTGACTTTTCAATTTCTATTCCCTTTTCTGTGGATCTTATGTGAAGGCACATGTTGTTGTTTTCACCGGATCATATATTGTCTTGAGTCGAGATGTGAACCTTGGAGTTGTTGTTTGAATTTTATTGTTCTTCGTGATTCGAAAGTGATTGTTCGATTTTTGTTGTCTCGATCGTTGTGGTTCGATCGTTTGATTGATCGATTTTTGTTGATCTCGTTTCGTGATTGTTGAACGTTCAGACTCCTTCGTAATTCCCTTAAGTCTGAGAAATTAGTCTCGTTTCGATCTTCCAACCCTTGGGCGGTGGAATTCCGTATTTGTTCAGCGTTTGGCTCGCGTTTTGATTGATGAACCATTGGGTTGGTCAATCGTATTGATTTTTGTTCGTTGTGTTTTGTGATTGTTCAGATAATCGACTCGATTTTATTATCTGTTTGATGATGCTTGTCACTTGTTGATTTTATTATGTCTCTACCGGTGGCGTCGTGTTGGTCGTCGTGGAGCGTGTTTTCACGCCGTATATTTCGTTGCGTTGTTTGTAACGTTTCACCGCTGGGCGTTAGTTAAGCATTCTTGTACATCTCATTGAAATATTCCTGGTGTTATATTTCCTCTCCCTGCTTGTTTTAAGTTTCGGGACGAAACTTCTTTTAAGGAGGATAGAATGTAATACCCGTAATTTCGATTTCCGGTAATTTCTTTTTTTTCGGCGAAAGTCCATTTTGTCGACTCCCTCATGGCCGTTTCGTCATTCTGAGAATGATTAATTCTGCACTTTTTGTCATCCGAGTTCGTTTCGGTATTGTTTTGTTGAGTTCCGTGCTTTTTGGCGACTTTTCCGCACTTGAGTTCGATTCTTGCGAATCTCGTTCGAAACTACTATTTCGAGTTTCCCGTAAGTCCGTTAACTTTGTTAGACGTGTTGTGAACTTAGGTTTGGTTATTTGATCACGTATCGTGATTTTCGGACGTTTTGGGTCATTTTCGTAATTTCCCAAAGTTTGGGGTAATTATTTTCCGTTGCCGAATTTCGAGCCTTCGGGTGGTCGGAATCGTGTATTCTCTTAGTGCTCGAGTTCGTATTTACGAGTACTTCGTAACCGTATCTTCGATTCGTATTCATGTTCGGGTTTCGGGGTCGTTCGGGCCGTCGGAGTTGGCCCCGACCGAGTCATGGCCGGCGATGCGGGCCGGGCGGCAGCGGCGAGTTACGGCCGTTAGTGCTCGGCAGTTACGTACGTAAGTCCCTGGCCGATTACGTACGTAGCGGTCCGGCAGATTTGGGGCAGTGACTCGGTTACGTACGTAAGCCTTGGCCGGTTACGTACGTAACCCGTGTAACACCCCAAAATCCTATTGGGTTATTACAGTGCCGTGGACCCCACGCCAGGAGATCCACTAGGCGAACATGACTAAAATACAATAAATTAACAATAAGGGAAAATCATAGTCCCTACAATGACATCCGACACAAAATTCCGATAAGGAATTTCAACGACAAAAGTGGCCTACATGGCCAAAAATGAAATGCAACAACATCCACGAACATATGTTCGGGTAATACAACACGACAACAACTGACAAGACTGGAGTACACTCCAACTGACTGACCGACAATGAACAACTCGGACTAGTATCGCTCGAATGCCTCGTCGCCATCGTCATGCCCCTGTGTCTCAACTCTCTCCTCGCAATCACCTAAAACATGAAAACATGTTCCGCCCCAACGGGGTCAGTCATCCAGATAATGAACATCAAATACATGTATAACATGATATGCATCCAAAGGCAGAATGAAACGGTACAATGATAATAATAATACGAGATGCTCACAAACCAAGGTAAGAACCGAGCATTCGCGAAATACTATGCCCACGGCATACTATTAATACCTATTCGACAAGTTAGAACATAAGTGCCCGACGGTGAATCAAAATCACAGAATACCACAATGAATTACCGGACATGAACCAAACCAGGACTGAATTAATTATGAATCACAATGCCCGAAGGCTTCAATGAAATTACCAGGACAATAATAAAGGCTTGAAAGCCGCTCAGCCGAAGCTGTCAAATATCACAATCACATGAAGCCAAAACAGCCTGAAGCTGTATCGATTAGGTCCGAAGCCACGACACGAAGCCGTATAACAATTAGGGCCGAAGCCAAGGCACGAAGCCGTATCACAATTAGGGAAGCCACGGCACGAAGCCATATCACAATTAGGGCCGAAGCCACGGCACGAAGCCGTATCACAATTAGGGCCGAAGCCACGACACGAAGCCGTATCACAAAGAATGATAGTGTGCTGCCTGAGTCGGCCAACACGATGACAGTAACACACGGATAGACACCGTCCTTGACAGTCCCAATTTAACACCTCGATTGCCTTAGGATGGCCAACCGATAACAATGATACAGCGGATGATTCCATGAATGATTAAGCGCTTCGATTGGCTTAGAATGGCCAATCGCTACGAATGATACGATGAATGATTAAATACCTCGATTGCCTTAGAACGGTCAATCGCTAACAATGAGATGGTGAATAATTGAACATTTCGATTTGCCTGAGAACGGCCAATCGATGACAATGATACGAAGGATGCCTCGGCACCTTTAATCGGTGACCAACGACGAATATGATAAATGAATAAGCCAATGCCTTAATTAGGCCAATACGGTTTTAATGACAACCCCCAACATGAATAATGATGATCTGAACGATGTCTTAGATTGACATCAATATTAACAACAATCGATACATTGATGCCGCGAGCCGGCTATCGACAATGACATTAATAACGAGTATCACAATGCCTTGAATCGGCCGTTAATGAACAACAATAAACGTTTGGCATAATTGCCGAAAGGTATCGTATCGAACGATCTCTTAATATCAACGAATTCATGAAGAGATAGTCTCGGAATGATACAACACATTCATACACATATATGATGACATTAATCTCATTGACTAGTACAACTATAAACTTGCCTCAAACCGAAGGCGAGAAAGTATTTCCACGATCAACGTCCTTAATGAACTTTCGGCCGCTCGAACAACCTTGAACAACACAAATATCAACAATTCTCTTAATACACGAATCAAGCATGATCACAATCAACTCAAAAGTCGATACAACAATACCCGAACTCATTGGGGCATTAAAACAAACGCGTTGTAGACAATCTCCAATTGTTTACAACCAAAACTCAATTAAATCCGAAACCAACTTCCAATGAATGATTCAATCCAACAAAACCTCATGAATATCATCAATAATCCAATAGGAATACTTAAATTGATATTTCAATAACATTTAGTCGAAAACCCCCAAATACCCAAAGTCAACCCGTAAGGGTTCTTGAACAATTCCTCAATTATTCACAAATTCCGAAAATTACACCAATGAATCCGTTGAAATACATGTATCCAAGATAGATAATCTATATCTAACATATTCCAACACAATATCGATTTAACACGAAGAGATCGAAAGCAAAAGACCCAAGATCCAAAATTCTAGATCCAAGAATCGTTACCTTGATTTGGAGTGATGAAACTGATTAGATGATGATTAATCCAACTTAGGAGGTTGAAGATTATGCTAGATGATTTAAGATTGAAAAGACCTTTCCGAATCGCCCAAGCTCGTCCGAAATGGTTGAGAAATGAAGAAATGACGAAGGTGGGACTGAACTGTCTTATTTATACTGTCCCAGCTTAGCGCACGTTATGACCTGATATTTAGCGTGCGCTAGTGGTTTACTGGGCAGTCCAGTGAGCTCTGAAATACCTCGTTAGCGTGCGCTACGACTTGGTAGCGTGCGCTAACACCTTACCGATAGCGTGCGTTAACCCAGATTGTTAGGGTGCGCTAACAGATGTCTGATATTCAAAAACTGAAGTCCAGAACCTACTGTCTTCTGCCTTGCACGCGTTAGCGTGCGCTACTAATGTGACTTAGCGTGTGTTACCAGCACAATTAGCGTATGCTACTTACCACTCGTAGCGTACGCTACGAATTTCCCAAATCAGCCCAGTACCTTCTGGACTGTCTGCCCCACTTGCGCTAGCGTGCGCTAATACTGAATCATAGCGTGTGTTACCTGCACCCCATTAGCGCGCGCTAAACAGAATGTGTAGCGTGCGCTACCTCTCAAGCTGAAAATTAAAACATGATGATGATGACAATAATCTCGGCTCGATCTCAAACAGTGATGATCCCAAATTACGCCGAATGGTGAACATAGTTGACTGAATATGAATGATGAACGATTATTACTGAGTGAAAAAATTCTGAGTGACAATTACTGAATGATAATAAATGAATTCACAACGGGGTATTATATATTCTCCCCTTAAAAGAGTTTCGTCCTCGAAACTAAGGGTAAACAACTCGGGATATGAACTATCCATCATGATCTGAAAACAATAATACCCAAATAGTCCTCGGGACCAAATCAATCGCACGCCCAAGTCCCCAAGACTTGACGTCTCGAATCACAGTGAACGATTTCCAAATTATCACAAAATCTTGAGTACAACGCCAAAGGGACGAATTCTCAACAAATTACCCAAATCTCAAGATTCTCGAATATGATCATCATAAAATAGATCAACAATAAATGATCCACATTCACGATACATTATTACGGATAGATTTACACAGTCATCCAAAAACAAGGTTACACCTCAAATGTACCCAACATCGATATCCTTCCATATCATCGATCTCCTCTATCTCAACGATTTAAGGTATATCCGAAGATGAACTCGCCGCTAAATATGATCTCAGAAGGTCACGAGAATGAAAGTGACTAAAATGAATGATGAATGATAAATGTCTATAAATCCGATAAGGATTAAGAATGACTCACCAAGGTGGATTAATAACGTCATGAGTGATAGTTCAAGTGAAATTATTGGAACCGTTGTTCCTCGTGAATTGAATGATAAGTTTCATGATGACAAGTCTCAACATGATTGATGTATGATGAATGAATTACATGAATGAATGAACGACAACGAAATGAATGATTATACTATTAACGAACAAGAATTAACTTGTTCAAACCGGTGATGAATGTCCTTACCTCTGGCCCTCGAGGCCTGATAGAGTCCCTTGGATGATGCACGGGATGGAGTAACGAAGCCTCTCGAGGCCCTTGAGTTCTTTTGAGATTTAATGGCACTAGAACTCTTGCAGTATTTATGTCGGTGTCCCTGCCTCCCACACAGAAAACAAACAATAGCTGGCACCGTACACCGGGTACTAACATGACCTGCTGAATCACAGTTAAAGCAAACAACAGTCAAACTCGTCGTCTGAGAGGAAGACGCTATCCCAGCACGAAGACGACTAGAAAACGACCCCTTGGACGTCGGAGCCCGATGTCCCTCTGAACGAGCCGGCATTCTAGTCCTCTCACCCGAAGAAACTGAAGGATGCTTCTGAGTAAGCTCCTTGATCAAAAGCTATGCTCCAAGAGCCTTCCCGATGAATTCGCTAAGTGAACTACAATTGTGATTGAACAACTGCATCCTCAACTGCGGATTTAGCCTCTTGCTAAAATATTTGATCTTATCCGCCTCAGTATGGATAACTGACGAAGCAAACTGAAGTAGTCCCTCAAACTTCTCAGAAATGACAATAACACCCTCGTCCTCGACGGATTCGGGGTTCAAAACCTCTGACAACTTGGCTTTACGAAGTGGAGCCGGATAATACCTCTCTAACATGAGGGTCTTGAACTCGCTCCAACCACAATCGCGATCGGTGGGTTTCACAGAAAGCCACCACGAATAAGCACCCTTAATCAAGTAATAAGCCGCTACTGCCATTTTACTCTCTTCCGGACACTGAACAATGTCGAATAGTTTATCAAAATGCTCAAGCCAATGAACAATATCAGCTGGTTCCGACGAACCCTCAAAAGTAGGCGGCCTCTGACGAGAGATATCGCCAACAATCTGATTCACTACTCCAGTCTGTCCATGAAATGGAACCTGGAATGCCTGTTGCGGTGGACCACGAACCATCGAGGTCTGCATGGTCTCCACTATCCGCGTCATATGAGTCATCTGGGCCATCATGCCCTGCATAAATATGAATGGGTCAACCCGAACACCTTCCGAGTGAGCTGCTTCTCGGGTATGACTCCCTGACGGTGAATGATTATCTGACAGTGAATGAGTCGCATATCTATCTGATGAACACATGTTAACCCTCGCATCCGCGTGGGCTTTCAAACGAGATCCCGGGTTCTGGTCCGTACTGCGGCCTCTTCTCTTGCGTCCTCGGACAGCTCTATTCATACTGGAGCAGGAAAGCCACATGATAATTATAGATCCCGCATGAATATCGCATTATGATTACGAGACGGAAAGATAACAATGAGCATACACGCTCTAACACAATGAATGCATTAATAATGCAATAAAACGATCGTCGACATGACGTCGGAATACGATAAGATTGCATGAAAGATCAAGTGAGGTGACAAGACTATCTGATGAAATTCCTGAAATGATTACCTTGAACAAGTTAACAAGGTTGAAAATTTGTTTCACAGATCAACAACTGAACCGTGAGATGGACTGGATGGTTAATGAATTAATTGAACAATGAGATTGGTAGTGATAATGAATTAAGCGGCGATGAGATTAAGCGAGTGATGAATGAATTGGGAATCAATGAGATTGGTGAGTGATGAATAAGTTGATTGAATAATGAGATTGGTAGTGATCGGTGAATTAACAGTGATAAATGAGTTATCGAGTAGTGATATTGGTAGTGAGGAATGAATTAGCGAGTGATGAATGATATTGTGGGGTGATGAATGAATTAACTGAGTGATGAATGAATTATCTGAGTAATGACATTGACTGAGTGATGAATGAATTAACTGAGTGATGAATGAATTATCTGAGTAATGATATTGACTGAGTGATGAATGAATTAACTGAGTGATGAATGAATTATCTGAGTAATGATATTGACTGAGTGATGAATGAATTAACTGAGTGATGAGATCAAAATTATGATTGAGGATTATTAACTGATGAATGAGTTGATCCTTAATGCTTACACAAGTCACACGTGCTCCAAAACAATTAGTCATGAATCAATCATAACACTAATATCACATATATGTTTCAACAAACATGAACAATTAATGACATGATGAAGGTATGAACATAAAGAGAATCGAGTCCTTACACAGGTCATACGAAGCTTCGAGGTCTCACGATACTAGTCCCAACTGACGACGACTCAATGAATGAATGACTCGTGCAGTCGTACTAATATTACGACTCACAAAACCTGACTGTCCAGATTGTCATAACCTGACAGTCCCACTACTACCGCATCGGTAGAGCCACATAACTCACATATCAGGGTATCTCACAACCCAAAATCTCTGATTCCATCTTCTGTAACACCCCAAAATCCTATTGGGTCATTACAGTGCTGTGGACCCCACGCCAGGAGATCCACCAGGCGAACATGACTAAAATACAATAAATTACACAATAAGGGAAAATCATAGTCCCTACAATGACATCCGACACAAAATTCCGATAAGGAATTTCAACGACAAAAGTGGCCTACATGGCCAAAAATGAAATGCAACAACATCCACGAACATCTATTCGGGTAATACAACACGACAACAACTGACAAGACTGGAGTACACTCCAACTGACTGACTGACAATGAACAACTCGGACTAGTATCGCTCGAATGCCTCATCGCCATCGTCATGCCCCTGTGTCTCAACTCTCTCCTCGCAATCACCTAAAACATGAAAACATGTTCCGCCCCCACGGGGTCAGTCATCCAGATAATGAACATCAAATACATGTATAACATGATATTCATCCAAAGGCATAATGAAACAGTACAATGATAATAATAATAATACGATATGCTCACAAACCAAGGTAAGAACCGAGCATTCGCGAAATACTATGCCCACGGCATACTATTAATACCTGTTCGACAGGTTAGAACATAAGTGCCCGACGGCGAATCAAAATCACAGAATACCACAATGAATTACCCGACATGAACCAAACCAGGACTGAATTAATTATGAATCACAATGCCCGAAGGCTTCAATGAAATTACCAGGACAATAATAAAGGCTTGAAAGCCGCTCAGCCGAAGCTGTCAAATATCACAATCACATGAAGTCAAAACAGCCCGAAGCTGTATCGATTAGGTCCGAAGCCACGGCACGAAGCCGTATCACAATTAGGGCCGAAGCCACGGCACGAAGCCGTATCACAATTAGGCCCGAAGCCACGGCACGAAGCCGTATCACAATTAGGGCCGAAGCCACAGCACGAAGCCGTATCACAATTAGGGCCGAAGCCACGGCACGAAGCCGGATCACAATTAGGGCCGAAGCCACGGCACGAAGCCGTATCACAAAGAATGATAGTGTGCTGCCTTGAGTCGGCCAACATGATGACAGTAACACACAGATAGACACCGTTCTTGACAGTCCCAATTTAACACCTCGATTGCCTTAGGATGGCCAACCGATAACAATGATGCAGCGGATGATTCCATGAATGATTAAGCACTTCGATTGGCTTAGAATGGCCAATCGCTAGGAATGATACGATGAATGATTAAATACCTCGATTGCCTTAGAACGGTCAATCGATAACAATGAGATGGTGAATAATTGAACATTTTGATTTGCCTGAGAACGGCCAATCGATGACAATGATACGAAGGATGCCTCGGCACCTTTAATCGGTGACCAACGACGAAGATGAGAAATGAATAAGCCAATGCCTTAATTCGGCCAATATAGTTTTAATGACAACCCCCAACATGAATAACGATGATCTGAACGATGTATTAGATTGACATCAATATTAACAACAATCGATACATCGATGCCGCGAGCCGGCTATCGACAATGACATTAATAACGAGTATCACAATGCCTTGAATCGGCCGTTAATGAACAACAATAAACGTTCGGCATAATTGTCGAAAGGTATCGTATCGAACGATCTCTTAATATCAACGAATTCATGAAGAGACTAAGTCTCGGAATGATACAACACATTCATACACATATATGATGACATTAATCTCATTGACTAGTACAAGTATAAACTTGCCTCAAACCGAAGGCGAGAAAGTATTTCCACGATCAACGTCCTTAATGAACTTTCGGCCGCTCGAACAACCTTGAACAACACAAATATCAAAAATTCGCTTAATACACGAATCAAGCATGATCACAATCAACTCAAAAGTCGATACAACAATACCCGAACTCATTGGGGCATTAAAACAAACGCGTTGTATACAATCTCCAATTGTTTACAACCAAAACTCAATTAAATCCGAAACCAACTTCCAATGAATGATTCAATCCAACAAAACCGCATGAATATCATCAATAATCCAATAGGAATACTTAAATCGATATTTCAACAACATTTAGTCGAAAACCCCCAAAAACCCAAAGTCAACCCGTAAGGGTTCTTGAACAATTCCTCAATTATTCACAAATTCCGAAAATTACACCAATGAATCCGTTGAAATACATGTATCCAAGATAGATAATCCATATCTAACATATTCCAACATAATATCGATTTAAGATGAAGAGATCGAAAGCAAAAGACCCAAGATCCGAAATTCTAGATCCAAGAATCACTACCTTGATTTGGAGTGATGAAACTGATTAGATGATGATTAATCCAACTTAGGAGCTTCAAGATGATGCTAGATGATTGCACCTTGAAAAGACCTTTCCGAATTTCCCAAGCTCATCCGAAATGGTTGAGAAATGAAGAAATGACGAAGGTTGAACCGAACTGTCTTATTTATACTGTCCCAGCTTAGCGCACGCTATGACCTGATATTTAGCGTGCGCTAGCGGTTTACTGGGCAGTCCAGTGAGCTCTGAAATACCTCGTTAGCGTGCGCTACGACTTGGTAGCGTGTGCTAACACCTTACCGATAGCGTGCGTTAACCCAGATTGTTAGCGTGCGCTAACAAATGTCTGATATTCAAAAACTGAAGTCCAGAACCTACTGTCCTCTGCCTTGCACACGTTAGCGTGCGCTACTAATGTGACTTAGCGTGCGTTACCAGCACAATTAGCGTACACTACTTTCCACTCGTAGCGTACGCTACGAATTTCCCAAATCAGCCTAGTACCTTCTGGACTGTCTGCCCCACTTGCGCTAGCGTGCGCTAATACTGAATCATAGCGTGCGTTACCTGCACCCCATTAGCGTGCGCTAACTAGAATGTGTAGCGTGCGCTACCTCTCAAGCTGAAAATTAAAACATGATGATGATGATGACAATAATCTCGGCTCGATCTCAAATAGTGATGATCCTAAAATATGCCGAACGGTGAACATAGTTGACTGAATATGAATGATGAACGATTATTACTGAGTGAAAAAATTCTGAGTGACAATTACTGAATGATAATAAATGAATTCACAACCGGGTATTACAACCCGGCCGGCAGGCAGCCTATTTAAGGCCCTGCAGTCGGGTTTTTCACCCATTTTCTCACTCTCTTCCTTCTCTTCCGCAGCTGGAGGTGTAGGAATCATGGAGAGATGTTGTTGGACAATGAATCCATGAAGTCTTGGAGTTCATATCATCAATCATACGTCCTATAACATCCTTTGATCGACCGAATCAGGTCAAATTTTCTAGAAATCTAATTTTGGGGATTTTGGGTATTTTGTTCGATTTCGTCCGTTTAATCCGATTTAACTTAGGATTGTGATGGATTGATGATTATTTAGATGTATTATATCATTTCCCTTGTTATTCCATGGTTGGATCGTATCGATTCTTTGTTTTGGTCGAGTTCTTAATCGACGCCTTGAAGGTGTCCGGTAAAATGTCATAGAGGGGTTTTCGGGCGTTCTATGATTATTCTTCCTCGTATGATTGATGATTTATTGATTATATGTTGTTAGGGTCGAGTTTCTTGTGAAGAACTCGAATCGGAACCCTTCCGTCCGTTGCCTTCTTTGGGGTTCGAGCTTCCCGGTCGAACCGTGTTCTTCGGAGCGTTCGGTAGTGGTTATTAAGGCAAGTATCTTATTATACGACTTGTATCTTGCGACTAGTAATCACTTATGAGATTTATGATGATTTTGCTTGCCTTAGTAAATATGTTCCGTTTGAGTTGTTTGTGTTTTCCGAAATTTGAAGGCTTTGTGATAATAGCGTTATATTGGTATACGTGTTAGCCATTTGTCTGATGCATTGTGTACCGAACGTGTGTTATGTTGGTTATGTGTCGTTGATTGATGATAGTTGTTGCAAGTGTTGAGATTGTGTTATGTGCGTGTGATGTACGATTTTGTGGTGATCAACGTGATTGATTAATTGTGCTCATTGTTGTATGTAATGTGAATGTGAATGTGAATATGTGTGTGGCCGCTAAGTTCACTCGTGTTGGTTCGACGGGACCTACGAGGATTCGTGGCAGTGGACTACGGGGTCAGAACTTAGTGAGGTACTGAGGTCCAATCGTCTTTGGTCGCGAGGCCTACGATAACGCATGGCAGTGGACCATGAGTTTCGGACACAGTACGTCCAACCGGGTGAGCTCGACGGGGCTTACGGTGACACGTGGCAGTGGACTACGGTGTCAGGACTGTGTCTGTGATTGTTGTGATTGATATAGTCCGTGCGGGTCGTTGATCCTACGAAGACACGTGACAGTAGATCACGGTGTCGGAATTGATTATGTTTGTTTAATTGTGCGTGGTGTAGTCCGTGCGGGTCGTTGAGCCTACGGAGACACGTGACAGTAGATCACGGTGTCGAAATTGATTATATTTGTTTAATTGTGCGTGGTGTAGTCCGTGCGGGTTGTTGAACCTACGGAGACACGTGACAGTGGATCACGGTGTCATGAGCATGATTATTTTCAAATCAAAGTTTTGAAAGGAAAAGTTTTATGAAAATAAATGTTGGACCGAGTTCTAAGCTTGAGTAAATGTTCCCGTATTGTAAACTGCTGAGTTGTGAAACAGGATTTGGGTTAAGGCCCTAAAGTTTTTCGAAAGGTTTTTGTGAATCAGGACTTGAGGTCTTAAAGGTATTGAAATTCTAAAAATTCCCGAGATGATAATCTTATTTTCGAATGCTTCATAGCTTATCTTTCCTTGTGAAAACCTCTCGGGAATATTTTAATACTTGATTATTATATTTGATTCACGATTATTATTTGCTTGTTACATTTCGTATGATTTGATACTTGCACTAGTAAAACAGTGGAGTTTTACTAACCCCCGAGAAATCGGGGGGTGGATGTTTGTTTTGCGTCCAGGTACATGCAGATTCAGGGGAGCAGTCACAGGATTGGCACAAGAGTATAACGAGCTGTGATACTAATCAAGAGTTGAGAGTTGTTTTGATTTTCGTTGTGTTGTCCGAGTTGATTTCAGTCTTCCGCTGTATTGTGTTTCGACCCCTGTGTGGGTAATGTTGTATAAGTCAATTTTGTTGATTGAATTGTGTGACCTCATCGGTCTGTGTGTTCGCGTGTAAGTGACCTTAACGGTCTGTATTATTTTATTGTTTGACCCTGGCCGGGCAAGCAGTTGGTCGTTTTGTAAGGTATAGCCTGGTAGATCCTCGTGAAAAGGGGTCTACGGCGTGTAATATTCCCATATGGTTTTGGGGGTGTTACAGTAACAACATAGAACAACTCAACAATGCCTTCAGGGCTAAAATGACTCAGTAGACCGATTTGGTCTTTCAATAAAAACATACAACTCGATAACAATACTTACCCACGCAGGGGTCTAAATACAACAAACTCCCGTATAACGGGGAAAATACTGCAGCAGAAAATAAAGTACAACTGAACCTATACACAACGTACGGTCCCACATGTGATTAGTATCGATCATCTTTCATCATCCTTCATGCCGACCCTGTGATTTGCTCCCGGCCTTTGCAAGTACACGGGCCTTGTCTGAGACATCCACCCCCCGAATACTCGGGGGTTAGCAAAAAGCCACTGTTTTGCTAGTGCAAGTATAAAATACGAAAACAAGCCATACATATCATACTCCAAGGACTTAGAAATCATAAACATACTTCGTGAGGTAAATCACTTGATCAAACTGTTCAAAATGAGAAAGGTGGGAATAAACCCAATATACATCTTACAAAACATTTTACGAACTCGGGAGTTTGTAAAAACATTTGGGATTAAAGAATTCTCAAGTCTTTCGAAAATGCTTGGGGACGCGGCCCAAAAATCATCTTTCCCAAAATACAATTCCGATAATAAAAAACGGGTTCATAATCCAATTCACAAAACAGTGGGTCCAAGACCCAAATCACGAAACATAGGGTCCATGACCCAAATCATAAATCACAGGCTCCACGACCCAAATCATAAACCACAGGGTCCACGACCCAAATCATCAAACACATATTCCTAAGGATTATTCGCGTCCCGTGCTAACAAGCCACAAACCTCAGATGCTCCCGCAGAACATACCCGAGTGAATAACCCAATAGGAAGCCATACCACCTGATTACATCTTCCACCGGAGGTGGAATAATCACATGTCACCGTAACAATAGTTCCGTGACCATAAGCACATATACATTCATAACCAAATCACAACTATAAGTTATCCCGGCATCGCACTAACAAGCCACGAACCTCGGAGTCCCCGCAAGACATACCCGATGGATAACTGCACAAGTTATACCCGACATCGCGCTAACAAGCCACGAACCTCGGAGTCCCCGCAAGACATACCCGATGGATAACCCTACGGTCACGCCCGACCCATACTAGCAAGTATGGATCCCGAAGATTCAACGATCCTACCCAGAGGCACATAACATACAACAAGCACACAACAATAATCAACTATCAAGCTAAGCAACATTAAGCATCACAACCTTCTTTCAAAGGAGTAACAACCAATATCACCCGTCACGTATACACCGAACAAGCACACATAACAACACGAAATCCTAGGTAAATGATTACGGTTTATTACATTCACTAAATGTGATCATAAGTCTCTCAACCAATGAAGTTAACACATATAGGCTAAAACACACTTATTCACGAAGCATCCAAGTTATCATTGAAAGACAATATTTATCGAGAACATACCGATACTTTTTAACATTCACTAAACCTCCGGATTTTACATAAAATCATTTAACAACAATTATAACTACGAAACATGAAACGTATGGGCAAGATACTTGCCTCGAAATCGGCACGCAAGTATTTCGATGAACACGGCTCAACCGGGAAGCTTCGAAACGCCCGACGACGACGAACGGAAGGGTTCAACACGGTTTCTTCGCAAGAAACTCGACCCTAACATCATATAATCCATAAATCATCAATCATACGAGGAAGGATAATCGTAGAATGTCCGAAAACCCCTCTATGACATTCTACGGGACACCTTCAAGGCGTCGATCAATAACTCGACCAAAACGATGAATCTATACGATCCAACCAAGGAATAACAAGGGAAAAGATATAATACATCTAAAAAATCATCAATCCATCACAATCCTAAGTTAAATCGGATTAAACGGACGAAATCAACCAAAATTCCCAAATTCCCCAAAACTAGATTTCTAGAAAATCTGATTTGATTCGCTCGAATGAAGGATGTTATAGGGTGGATGATTGATGATATGAACTCCAAGACTTCATGGATTGATTGTCCAACAACATCTCTCCATGATCAACACACCTACAGTCGCGGAAGGGAAGAAAACCAGTGAGGAAAATGATGAAAAACCCGTCTACAAGGCCTTAAATAGGCTGCCTGTCGGCCGCCTTACGTACGTAATCGGCCATGGCTTACGGCCGTAACCGGCCATGGCCGAGTCTCCTGCCCAAAAATGCCGGCAGTGTTACGTACATAACCTGCCAAGGCTTACGTACGTAACCAGCCTTACGTACGTAACTTTCGGGCCCTTCCGGCCGTAACTCAGCCAGGGCTAGCCTGGCCCCAACATGCCCGACCATGACTCGGCCGGGGCCAACTCCGACGGCCCGGACGACCCCGAAACCCGAACCTGAATACGAATCGAAGATACAGTTACGAAGTACTCGCAAAGACGAATTCGAGCACTAAGAGAACACACGATTCTGACCACCCGAAGGCTCGAAATTCGACAACGGAAAGTAATTACCCCAAACTTTGGGAAATTACGAAAATGGCCCAAAACGTCCGAAATACACGATACACGATCGAAACACCAAGCCAAAGCTTGCAACATGAATAATAACATTAAATGAACTTACGAGAAACTCAAAACAACAGTTTCGGGCGAGATTCACAAGAGTCGAACTCAAGTGCGGAAAAACCGCTTAAGAACACGGAACTCAACAAAACGATACCGAAACGAACTCGGATGACAAAAAGTGCATAATTAAATACTCTCGGAATGACTAAACGATCACGAGCGAGACGTCAAAATGGGCTCCCACCGAAAAAAAAATGAAAATCACCAAAATCCGAAATTGCGGGTATTACATTCTACCCTCCTTAAAGGAAGTTTCGTCCCGAAACTTAAAACAAGTAAGGAGAATAAATACCACCAGGAATATTTGAATGAGATACACAAGAATGCATAACTAACGCCCAACGGCAAAACGTTATAAACAACGCAAAGGAAAATACGGTGTGCACACACGCTCCAAGACGACCAACACAACGCCACCGATAGAGACATAATAAAACCAACAAGTGACAAGCGTCATCAAACAGATAATACAACCAAGTCGATTATCCGAACAATCACAAAACACAAAGCACCCATTACAAGGAAACACGCACAATCAAGAAAATAGAAATAAACACACAAACGATCCACAAGGACAACCACAAACAATTCGGACTATGCCGAAATCCTCAAAAACTACACTAGGCTCCTTTCGGAGCAGAGACGCAACCTCAATCCCCAAATCTCTCAGCTATCGTCTCGCAACCCACCCGGCCACACTCGAAACAGCTGACTAACGGTGAACGAAAATTCTACGCGGTACGAGACCAGGCAACAACAGTCAGACAACCCCGATCGAACAACAATGGTCGAACAACAACGACCGAACATCAATGATCAAATAACAATTATCAGAAAACAACGATCAAATAACAATGATCGAACAACAATGATCAAATGACAACAGTCGAACAATGACTCCGAAGTCCCCACTTCAACTCCAGACATTAAAAGAACTGGTAGAAAGTGAAAGATGTTACTTCCAAACAAGGTTCACAAGAATCGAACCGAACTCAGAAAACTCACGATGATAAACTGATCGATCGGAAACAAGGTCACAACAAGTTCGAACGATGACAACCGAGACATCAAACAAGTTTAAAAATTATCGACGAACACGTGCAAGTCGATAGAATTTAGAAGGAGAAACTGCAGAAGTCAAAAATAGTATGGGTATTACATCCGACCTCTTATAAAAGAAATGTCGTCCCCGCAACTCACAACAACGAAAACAAGGTAACAACACAAAAAGCAACCGACAAAAAAATCTCCCATGGGCCTCTCAGAGCCGATCCTGATATCTGTGCTGAAGCGCGAACTCCGAAAGTCTCGGTAGCCAATTCGCAAAACTGAATTCGGTGTCCCTCGAGTCCGCACTTGAAACGCGTTACTGAAGAGAAGGACAATTTACACGTGCATGTCCCGGCACATCACGGTTGAAACACCTCGGCTCAGCATACCGAAAATACAAATGCTAGATACAATGGGGCATAACGTCGCAAAACAACACAGCGGAGATGCCAACTCAGCACAACAAAGAATCATAACACATATCATATACAACGATTATCATCGTAAAGTAATACACACACAAACACTACAACAACGACGGTATCGTTCGGCGATTACAACGGCCCGAATGATAACCAGCACATAAATACAAAACATCATGAAACAATCACAGATGTACACAAACGTACAAACCCAAGCTTTAACAGCTCACACAGGTGCGATAACACGCAAACCACCATGAAATGACAACATTAAAGATCATCATCACACCTCCCACAAAGGGCTAACAAAACATATGCGTGGCGAACGACTCAACGTTCACACCACCAATTCAATTATAACTCGGAGGGCTCACACCCTAACGACAATACTAACATCATACACACCTTCTCAGACCACAAGCAGGAAGTGATAGGTTTTAAAAACGAAAACCACCTTTTTGAAAATAATTTGGAAACACCGGTAGATCTTGAGTATCACCTTACAAAAAGTAGTACAAACACCATTATCGAGACTTTGAAAACCATCTTGCGTTCGAACAAAAATGAGGACACTTTTCTTTTATTGAAAAACTTTCAGAAATATTCGACCCTCGGGTCTAAGCAAAGCATTTCTAAATAATTAAAAATATCTCAAAATATTTTGGTCCTCAACTGGTTAATAATTTTGAAACATATTGCGGCGCTGGAAGGCACCTTGAAAGTAGCGCGGGAAAATAATTCATTTTAAAATGTACGTCTCGAAATTTATTTTCTAAGATACTCAAGGTTTTCAAAAACTCAATAGGCCAGAATGCCCAAAACTCACAAAATCCTTTATCAAACCGTCATAAAACATTCAAGGCCAAAATGCCAAAACTCGATTTAGGGAATCGGTTTTACGAAATAAAACTCAGTTTGCAAAATACTGGAAGTCATTTTGAAAGAACTCACACTGCGGATAAAATACCATTCGAAAATACATTAGCAGCGACACCGCTCCTTATATAAATAAAATATGAGAGTCGAATACCCGCATATCACGAAATCAAAATCCACAGAGGGATTCTATCACTTAACGAATAATCATACAAGTAACTCGCATCAGACGAGGCACAATAAAAAAGAAGGGAGACTTACATCCACAGGTAGCACGAAGATGATGATCGACCCACGATACTAATCACGACCAACAAACTCAGATGACGCGTCGCGACACGACTTAGTCAGACAAAACTCAACAGACACCAATGACCCGATAGCCTAGGTTTCCACAACCTGAGCTCCGATACCATTTATGTAACACCCCCAATCCGCTCAGGGATATTACACGCCGTAGAACCTTTCCTCAAGGATCTACCAGGCTGGTAACAACATCGAACAACTCAACAATACCTTCAGGGCTAAAATGACTCAGTAGACCGATTTAGTCTTTCAATAAAAACATACAACTCGATAACAATACTTGCCTACGCATGGGTCTAAATACAACAAACTCCCATATAACGGGGAAAATACTGCAGCGGAAAATAAAGTACATGTAATACCCGGTTGTAATTCAGTCATTATCATTTAGTAATTCCATTCGGTAATTGTCACTATGTAATTTTTCACTCGTTATAATCATTCATCCGTGTTCACCGTTCGGAATAACTTCGAGTTGTGTATCGATATTATTCATTGTTTCAACCTTACTCGGGAATCGAGACAAGAGTATTATCTTGATCGTGGAAATTTATTCATTAGTCGTTGTTGATGTCGGAGTTCATGTCTTTTTTAATCTCCTCATTGTTCAATTTGTGTTTTGTTGGGCGAACCCTTGTAATCATGGCTTGGAACCACCGTTTTGGGGTTTTCGTATTTCCATTTCGTGTTATTGTTTCCCAAATATTGATTCCTATTGCTTTTATTCTCTTCCCGGGTCATTTTTCATCATTTTAGGACCCAAGGGGGGTATGGGCCGCGGCACAAGGAGTGTGCGCCGTGGCACACACATTGTCCAGTTTTTGGCCGAGCAGTCTGTACCGTGGGCCACGACACATGCCGGCAGGGCCGCGGCACACTGCCGAGTCACTGTCGCAGCACACTCGTCTGGGCCGCGGCACACTCGTGTTGCACTTATCGACCAAACCTTCTGTACCGTGTGCCGCGGCACATGCCGACGGGGCCGCGGCACACTCCTCCGGGCCGCGGCACGCTGCCGATCACTGGGGGCAGATTTGGCCCTATGCCGTGGCACACTTTGGCTGGGCCGCGGCACACAGGGCAGTCAACTCTATAATTGCGTTTTTTCTGAGCGTGATCAGCTCATTTCTTTCCTTTTCTTCAACCATACGAGAGAGAAAGGCTTGAGAGAGAGATTTTCCTTCACCTATCACTTGAGTGTGTGATTTTCTTCATCTCCTTTTGATCGTGAAGCCCGGATAATTGATCCAACGCGTGTTCTTCGGATCGAAGTGCTTGGATCTTCAAAGGTAATATTCATCAAACCTCTTGGATTTCGATTTTATGTTGAGATATGATGTTTTGAATGTTAAGATCATGTTGTTGAAGTGATATACGCATGATTATGGATATGTTTCATTATTCATTGGATTATTGAAGGATTATTCAAGAACACTTTGAATATTGAGTTAGATTTGGCAGTTTTCGATTAATTGTTGTTGAAATCACAATTTTGGATATTCATAATGGCTTATTGATCGTATGGAAGATGTTTTGTTGGTTTGAAAGACTTCTTGGGGATTTGATGTTGGTATTTTTGAGGTTTGGTTATAAACAATCGAAGTTTGGCCACAAAGTGTTCGATATAATGCCCCAATGAACTTGGTTTAATCGTATCGACGTTTTGAGTATTTTATATTCGTGTTTGATTCGTATATTGAACATATTGTTGGTAATTGTATTATCCAAGGTTGTTCGAGCGACCGATATCTCAATTAGGACGTTGTTCGTGGAAGGATAATTGTCACCGGTGTTGTGTAAGTTAATTCTTACTCGGTTAAAAGGATATTCATTCCTTTTGTTGTTGTTCATTCATAATCATAACTTATTCATCATTGTATTAACCGTATCAAAACTTGTCATTGTCAATTAATCACTTCAGTCACAAGGAACGACGGTTCCAATCATTTCATTGAGCTGTCATTCATTTCACTATCATTTCATCTCGGTGAGTCATTATTCGTTTTCGATGTCACTTTTGTTATATCGTGGCATTCCGGGTCATACTGGCGTGCCGGTTGGTATGTGTAGGATTTTTATGTCGGGCAAATTTAAGTCGTGTGTTGGTTGTTGGCCTCACATTGGACTGTGCACACGAGTCGATTGCTTCGTGAGACTGATTAGGTACAAGACCACATGTGTATTCGATCGATACTCGTTGGTGGCTTGTGCACGGACACATTTCCATCCCGGGCGTAGTGTGGCGCCACCCTTTGAGCCGTACTGTTAGTTGATTCATACAGCATGTTTGATTGCGTATGTTTTCAACAATATTGGGTTATAATCTAACCGATTCATTTTGGTCGAACTTGTGGTTTATACTACATATATATATTATTGTGTTTATTCAACTCTTGCGGATTGTTGTTCTGTGTAACTGACCCCGTTTGGGGATATTGTTTTTCAGGTCATGGCAAGGCAAAGGCACGGGGAGAGCACGTTGACGGCGAGGAGTCCAAATGATACTAAAAGGGGGCCCCAGTCTTTTCAGTCATTTATGTTTCCTTCATTTATTCCGCTGCAGACATTCCTTTTGAATACTCATTTCACTTAGTGTTGTATATTTTATCTCCATATAAAATATACATGTATTCTGTAATATCCTGGATGTGTTATATGAAACTCCTCATCGGAGTAATTATTGTTGTAATGTGGTTCGGTACTACATTTACCCTGTGTAATTCATTCATTTTCATTCGCCTAGTGGGTCCCAGTCGGGGGTCCATGGCACTGTAATATCCACCTAGTTTGGGGTGTTACAGAGTTGGTATCGGAGCGTGGTTTTGAATACTACCTTCCGAGTCATGTCCCATTTGAAATCATCGCCATCGGACTAGTATCATTGGACTTTCGTGTCACGTGTGACCTGTGCAAATACCGATCAATCGGCCAAGAAGAAGCGTAAGACTTCTAACGCCATGGTATAATTTCTGGCAATAATCATTCATTCATAATTCACTAGTTAACAATCCTCAAACATCATTTTCATTTTAATCATGTTGATCATAGTAACTCATTAATCACTCAATTCATTTCATTACTCAGTTGTCTATCTCGAAGATCATATCATTAATCTTGTTAACTTGTTCAAGATACTCATTTCAAAAATTTCATCAGATAATCATGTCACCTCAATTAATCATTCATGTAATCACTGTGTTAGAGCGCATATACTCATTTTCATCATTTCATGACGTAAATCATAATGCGGTACTCATACGAGATCTATGATTATTATGCGACCTTCCTACTTCAGTATGGAGAGAGCTGTCAGGGGATGCACGGGGAGAGGCCGGGAAATAATCACTCGCAGTCGGGAAATCATACCCAGGACTCGACTCGATCAAAATATGTTCGGGTTGATCCACTCACTTTTATGAAGGTCATGATGACCCATATGCAATTGCTCAATCATCATTGCGCCACTCTGGCCGGATTAATCGGGAGAACTCTCCCGAATGAGCCTGCTGCTAAGGAAATTGCTGAGCAACAACCTTCATCTGTCAGCAAGAAATCAACGAAGCGTAATCAATCCGAAGGCGGTCAGCAACCTTCAAGAAGCCTCGTGCGGGTCCTGTCGTTTCTGAGCGACCTCCTACGGCGCATAATCGTGCGGGATCTCGATCCGGCGTCGATTCGGCCATCACTGTTTCAGCGTGGAACGCGGGTCATTACGGCACTAAGTGTAAACCGTCTATCACGTGCCATAATTGTGGGAATTTTGGGCATAAGGCCCGTTTTGCGAAAGGACTCCAAGTCGGCTCGGTGGCATCTCGGGCCGAAGCAATCGGCGGTCGAATCAAGCGATCATCAACGTCGTTTAAGACAATGGAAGCAAATAAAGGCGGAGCTCATATTTATCAGACGGGAGCGTCCGGTTCGGGGGCCGAAAAGTCCCAGATTCATGTGATGAGGAGGATCGACGATCCGGTGGCCCGAATGATCTCAGGTATACTCGTAATTTTATTTCAACCTGTGTACCTTTTGATACTGGTGCACCACATTCATTCATTTTCGAATCATGTTTGAATAGACTTAATTTAGATAGTCCTATTGCTTGTGAACCTCATACTATCGGTCTACCTGATGATGGAAGAATTTCCGAAAATCATGAGGATAAGAACTGACTGAATTAAGCTTAATGATCGCGATTGGTTGGTGGACCTAATCGTGGTGAATTTATCTAAGGACGATGTAATATTAGGTATTAGTTGGATGGATCGTCATGATACTATCCTCAGTTTTGTAAGTGTTTGGTCACTATCATTCCAGTCGTTGGAGTCGAGTGTGTATTTCAGGGAGGTAATTCCCATTGTTCCAGAAGAATTATTAATATGATGGAAGCAGAGAAATTCCTCAATCGAGTTATTCAACATTCATTGTATCATTTTCATCGATTGGCCGTTCTAATGCAATCGAGTTTGTTCAATCATTCATTGTATCATTTTCACCGATTGACCGCTCTAGGGCAATCGAAATGTTCAATCATTCGTGGTATCATTTTCATCAATTGACGATGTATTCCCAGACGAGTTACCTGGTTGCCTTTACAAAGAGTTGTGGAATTCGCGAGTGATTTGGAGCCCGGTACGTCCCCGTTATCGAAGGCACTGTACCGGATGGCCCCGACCGAAATGCAGGAGTTGAAGATTCAACTTGAGGAATTGTTCGAGAAAGGTTATCTCCATCCAAGTGCGTCCCCGTGGGGAGCACCAGTGTTGTTTGTCAAGAAGAATGATGGTTCGTTTCCACTTGTGTAATGATTACCGGGAATTTAATCGGGTGACGATTTTGAGAGAAGCTCATGCTACCCCTTATTCTGTTCATCCGGGGTCTAGCAAGATGTATAAAGACTTGAAACAAAATTACTGGTGGAGTAATATGAAGCGAGAAGTCGTGGAATTTGTTTCGAGATGCTTAACCTGTCAGCAAGTCAAGATAGAACATCGGCCGTGGGTATCTTTGAAACCTCTCCCTATTCCAGAATGGAAGTGGGAGGATATTTCAATGGACTTCATCACGAGTTTGCTGACGAGTCGTCGTGGCATGAATACGATCTGGGTGATTGTGGACCGCTTAACTAAATCAGCTCTTTTCCTTGAGATTAAGGATACGTGGGGTCCCGAGAGATTTGCTCAGCTGTTCATCAAAGAGATAGTGAGACTGCACGGTACTCCTAAAAGTATCGTTTCCGATCGTGATGGACGGTTTGTGTCTCATTTTTGGAAATTAGTTCATCGTGCTATGGGAACTCAACTTAATCTCAGTACCACTTTTCATCCTCAGTCCGACGGGCAATCGGAGAGGACTATTCAGACATTAGAGGACATGTTGAGGGCATGCGTCCTCGATTGGAAAGACGATTGGGAAACCCAACTACCATTGATCGAGTTCACGTATAATAATAGTTGGCATGCTTTGATTAAGATGGCACCTTACGAGGCCTTGTACGGTCGTCTTTGTCGATCTCCTTTATGTTGGGATGACCTATCCGAATCAATCGGCACCGAGCCCTATATGCTTATAGCCACCCGCGAGAAGGTGGCTTTGATCAGGAGTCGTTTGTTGACCGCTCAGAGTTGACAGAAATCTTATGCAGATAATCGTCGTCGACCACTAGAGTTCGAAACAAGTGACCACGTGTTGGTCAAGGTATCCCCGAGTCAAGGTATCTTCTGTTTCGGGAAGCGGGGAAAGTTGAGTCCAAGATTTATTGGACCGTTTCAGATTTTGGAACGAGTAGGCGAGCTAGCTTATCATTTGGCCTTACCTCCGGCGTTGAGCCGAATTCATAATGTGTTTCACGTCTCTCAGCTACGGAAGTATGTTGCCGACCCGAGTCACATACTTCAGTTCGACGAAATCGAGATTGCAGATGATCATTCGTATGAGGAGCATCCCATACGAATCTTAGAGCGGCGAATCAAACAGTTGAGGAATAAGGCGATTCCTTTAGTTAAAATTCAGTGGTCTAGACACGGAGTCGAATAGGCTACTTGGGAAACCGAGGATAGTATGCGGGAGAGTTATCCTGAGTTGTTTGACCCTTAGTTTCGGGGACAAAACTCTTTTAAGGGGGGATGTATGTAATAACCGGTTGTAATTCAGTCATTATCATTCAGTAATTCCATTCGGTAATTGTCACTATGTAATTTTTCACTCGTTATAATCATTCATCCGTGTTCACCATTCAGAATAACATCGAGTTGTGTATCGATATTGTTCATTGTTTCAACCTTACTTGGGAATCGAGACAAGAGTATTATCTTGATCGTGGAAATTGATTCATTAGTCGTTGTTGACGTTGGAGTTCATGTCTTTTTTAATCTCCTCATTGTTCAATTTGTGTTTTGTTGGGCGAACCCTTGTAATCATGGCTTGGAACCACCGTTTTGGGGTTTCCGTATTTCTATTTCGTGTTATTGTTTCCCAAATATAGATTCCTATTACTTTTATTCTCTTCCTGGGTCATTTTTCATCATTTTAGGACCCAAGGGGGGTGTGGGCCGCGGCACAAGGAGTGTACGCCGCGGCACACACATTGTCCAGTTTTTGGCCAAGCAGTCTGTACCGTGGGCCGCGACACATGCCGGCAGGGCCGCGGCACACTGCCGAGTCACTGCCGCAGCACACTCGTCCGGGCCGCGGCACACTCGTGTTGCACTTATCGGCCAAACCTTCGGTACCGTGTGCCGCGGCACATGCCGACGGGGCCGCGGCACACTGCCGAGTCACTGCCGCGGCACACTCGTCCGGGCCGCAGCACGCTGCCGATCACTGGGGGCAGATTTGGCCCTGTGCTGCGGCACACTTCGGCTGGGCCGCGGCACACAGGGCAGTCAACTCTATAATTGCGTTTTTCTGAGCGTGATCAGCTCATTTCTTTCCTTTTCTTCAACCATACGAGAGAGAGAGGCTTGAGAGGGAGATTTTCCTTCATCTATCACTTGAGTGTGTGATTTTCTTCATCTCCTTTCGATCGTGAAGCCCGGATAATTGATCCAACGCGTGTTCTTCGGATCGAAGTGCTTGGATCTTCAAAGATAATATTCATCAAACCTCTTGGATTTCGATTTTGTGTTGAGATATGATGTTTTGGATGTTAAGATCATGTTCTATGAAGTGATATACGCATGATTATAGATATGTTTGATTATTCATTGGATTATTGAAGGATTATTCAAGAACACTTTGAATATTGAGTTGGATTTGGGGGTTTTCGATTAATTGTTGTTGAAATCACGATTTTGGATATTCATAATGGATTATTGATCATATGGAAGATGTTTTGAGGTTTGGTTATAAACAATCGAAGTTTGGCCACAAAGTGTTCGATATAATGCCCCAATGAACTTGGTTTAATCGTATCGACGTTTTGAGTTTGTTATATTCGTGTTTGATTCGTATATTGAACGGATTGTTGGTAATTGTATTATTCAAGGTTGTTCGAGCAACCAATATCTCAATTAGGACGTTGTTCGTGGAAGGATAATTGTCACCGGTGTTGTGTAAGTTAATTCTTACTCGGTTAAAAGGATATTCATTCCTTTTGTTGTTGTTCATTCATAATCATAGCTCATTCATCATTGTATTAACCGTATCAAAACTTGTCATTGTCAATTAATCACTTCAGTCACAAGGAACGACGGTTCCAATCATTTCATTGAGCTGTCATTCATTTCGCTATCATTTCATCTCTGTGAGTCATTATTCGTTTTCGATGTCACTTTTGTTATATCGTGGCATTCCGGGTCATACTGGCGTGCCGGTTGGTATGTGTAGGATGTTTATGTCGGGCACATTTAAGTTGTGTGTTGGTTGTTGGCCTCACATTGGACTGTGCACACGAGTCGATTGCTTCGTGAGACTGATTAGGTACAAGACCACACATGTATTCGATCGATACTCGTTGGTGGCTTGTGCACGGACACATTTCCATCCCGGGCGTAGTGTGGCGCCACCCTTTGAGCCGTACTGTTAGTTGATTCATATAGCATGTTTGATTGCGTATGTTTTCAACAAGATTGGGTTATAATCTAACCGATTCATTTTAGTCGAACTTGTGGTTTATACTATATATATGATTGTGTTTATTCAACTCTTGAGGATTGTTGTTCTGTGTAACTGACCCCGTTTGGGAATATTGTTTTTCAGGTCATGGCAAGGCAAAGGCACGTGGATAGCACGTTGACGGCAAGGAGTCCCAATGATACTAGAAGGGGGGCCCAGTCTTTTCAGTCATTTATGTTTCCTTCATTTATTCCGCTGCAGACATTCCTTTTGAATACTCATTTCACTTAGTGTTGTATATTTTATCTCCATATAAAATATACATGTATTCTGTAATATCCTGGATGTGTTGTATGAAACTCCTCATCGGAGTAATTATTGTTGTAATGTGGTTCGGTACTACATTTACCCTGTGTAATTCATTCATTTTCATTCGCCTAGTGGGTCCCAGTCGGGGGTCCACGGCACTGTAATATCCGCCTAGTTTGGGGTGTTACAGAGTTGGTATCGGAGCGTGGTTTTGAATACTACCTTCCGAGTCATGTCCCATTTGAAATCATCGCCATCGGACTAGTATCATTGGACTTTCGTGTCACGTGTGACCTGTGCAAATGCCGATCCAATCAGACCGAAAGAACTGTAAGACTTCTAACGCCATGGTATAATTTCTGGCAATAATCATTCATTCATAATTCACTAGTTAACAATCCTCAAACATTATTTTCATTTTAATCATGTTGATCATAGTAACTCATTAATCACTCAATTCATTTCATTACTCAGTTGTCGATCTGGAAGATCATATCATTAATCTTGTTAACTTGTTCAAGATACTCATTTCAAGAATTTCATCAGATAATCATTTCACCTCAGTTAATCATTCATGTAATCACTGTGTTAGAGCGCATATACTCATTTTCATCATTTCATGACGTAAATCATAATGCGGTACTCATACGAGATCTATGATTATCATGCGACCTTCCTACTTCAGTATGGAGAGAGCTGTCAGGGGGTGCACGGGGAGAGGCCACGGTGCGGGCCGAAACCCGGGAAATAATCACTCGCAGTCGGGAAATCATACCCAGGACTCGACTCGATCAAAATATGTTCGGGTTGATCCACTCACTTTTATGAAGGTCATGATGACCCATATGCAATTGCTCAATCATCATTGCGCCACTCTGGCCGGATTAATCGGTAGAACTCTCCCGAATGAGCCTGCTGCTAAGGAAATTGCTGAGCAACAACCTTCATCTGTCAGCAAGAAATCAACAAAGCGTAATCAATCCGAAGGCGGTCAGTCAACCTTCAAGAAGCCTCGTGCGGGTCCTATCGTTTCTGAGCGACCTCCTACGGCGCATAATCGTGCGGGATATCAGTCCCGAGCGGCCAGTTCGGCCATCACCTGTTTCAACTGTGGAACGCCGGGTCATTACAGCACTAAGTGTCTCAAACCGTCTATCACGTGCCATAATTGTGGGAATTTTGGGCATAAGGCCCGTTTTTGCCGAAAGGACTCCAAGTCGGCTCCGGTGGCATCTCAGGCCCCGAAGCAATCAGCGATTCGTAATCGGGACCGACCACAACGCTGTTTAAGACAATGGAAGCAAATAAAGGTGGAGCTCATATTTATCAGACGGGAGCGTCCGGTTCGGGGGCCGGAAAGTCCCAGATTCATGTGATGAGGAGGATCGACGATCCGGTGGCCCGAATGATCTCAGGTATACTCGTAATTTTATTTCAACCTGTGTGTACCTTTTGATACTGGTGCACCACATGGTATACGAATGATCTCAGGTATACTCATAATTTTATTTCAACCAAAATGGGCTCCCACCGAAAAAAAAAAGAAAATCACCAAAATCCAAAATTGCGGGTATTACATTCTACCCTCCTTAAAGGAAGTTTCATCCCGAAACTTAAAACAAGTAGGGAGAAGAAATACCACCAGGAATATTTGAATGAGATACACAAGAATGCGTAACTAACGCCCAACGGCGAAACGTTATAAACAACGCAAAGGAATATACGGTGTGCACACACGCTCCAAGACGGCCAACACAACGCCACCGATAGAGACATAATAAAACCAACAAGTGACAAGCGTCATCAAAGAGATAATACAACCAAGTCGATTATCCAAACAATCACAAAACACAAAGCACCCATTACAAGGAAACACGCACAATCAATAAAACAGAAATAAACACACAAATGATCCACAAGGACAACCACAAACAATTCGGACTACGCCGAAGTCCTCAAAAACTACACTAGGCATTTCTATGTCCTTTCGGAGCAGAGACGCAACCTCAATCCCCAAATCTCTCAGCTATCGTCTCGCAACCCACCCGGCCACACTCGAAACAGCTGACTAACGGTGAACGAAAATTCTACGCGGTACGAGATCAGGCAACAACAGTCAGACAACCCCGATCGAACAAAAATGATCGAACAACAACGACCGAACAACAATGATCAAATAATAATGATCGGACAACAACGATCAAATAACAATGATCGAACAACAATGATCAAATGACAACAGTCGAACAATGACTCCGAAGTCCCCACTTCAACTCCAGACATTAAAAGAACTGGTAGAAAGTGAAAGATGTTACTTCCAAACAAGGTTCACAAGAATCAAACCGAACTCAGAAAACTCACGATGATTAACTGATCGATCTGAAACAAGGTCACAACCAGTTCGAACGATGACAACCAAGACATAAAACAAGTTTAAAAAGTATCGACGAACACGTGCAAGTCGATAGAATTTAGAAGGAGAAACTGCAGAAGTTAAAAATAGTATGGGTATTACATCCGACCTCTTATAAAAGAAATGTCGTCCCCGCAACTCACAACAACGGAAACAAGGTAACACAAAAAGCAACCGCCAAAAAAATCTCCCATGGGCCTCTCAGAGCCGATCCTGATATCTGTGCTGAAGCGCGAACTCCGAAAGTCTCGGTAGCCAATTCGCAAAACTGAATTCGGTGTCCCTCGAGTCCGCACTTGAAACGCGTTACTGAAGAGAAGGACAATTTACACGTGCATGTCCCGGCACATCATGTTTGAAACACCTCGGCTCAGCATACCGAAAATACAAATGCTAGATACAATGGGGCATAACGTCGCAAAACAACACAGCAGAGATGCCAACTTAGCACAACAAAGAATCGTAACACATATCATATACAACGATTACCATCGTAAAGTAATACACACACAAACACTACAACAACGACGGTATCGTTCGGCGATTACAACGGCCCAAATGATAACCAGCACACAAATACAAAACATCATGAAACAATCACAGATGTACACAAACGTACAAACCCAAGCTTTAACAGCTCACACAGGTGCGATAACACGCAATCCACCACGAAATGACAACATTAAAGATCATCATCACACCTCCCACAAAGGGCTAACAAAACATATGCATGGTGAACGACTCAACGTTCATACCACCAATTCAATTATAACTCGGAGGGCTCACACCCTAACGATAATACTAACATCATACACACCTTCTCAGACCACAAGCAGGAAGTGATAGGTTTTAAAAACGAAAACCACCTTTTTGAAAACAATTTGGAAACACCGGTAGATCTTGAGTATCACCTTAAAAAAAGTAGTATAAACACCATTATCGAGACTTTGAAAACCATCTTGCGTTCGAACAAAAACGAGGACACTTTTCTTTTAGTGAAAAACTTTCAGAAATATTCGACCCTCGGGTCTAAGCAAAGCATTTCTAAATAATTGAAAATATCTCAAAATATTTTGGTCCTCAACTGGAATAATTTTGAAACATATTGTGGCGCTGGAAGGCAACTTGAAAGTATCACGGGAAAATAATTCATTTTAAAATGTACGTCTCGAAATTTATTTTCTAAGATACTCAAGGTTTTCAAAAAGTCAATAGGCCAGAATGCCCAAAACTCACAAAATCCTTTATCAAACCGTCATAAAACATTCGAGGCCAAAATGCCAAAACTCGATTTAGGGAATCAGTTTTACGAAATAAAACTCAGTTTGGAAAATACTGGAAGTCATTTTGAAAGAACTCACGCTGCGGATAAAATACCGTTCGAAAATACATTAGCAGTGACACCGCTCCTTATATAAATAAAATATGAGAGTCGAATACCCACATATCACGAAATCAAAATCCACAGAAGGATTCCATCACTTAACGAATAATCATACAAGTAACTCGCATCAGACGAGGCACAATAACAAAGAAGGGAGACTTACATCCACAGGTCGCACGAAAATGATGATCGACCCACGATACTAATCACGACTAACAAACTCAGATGACGCGTCGCGACACGACTTAGTCAGACAAAACTCAACAGACACCACTGACCCAACAGCCTAGGTTTCCACAACCTGAGCTCCGATACCATTTATGTAACACCCCTAATCCGCTCAGGGATATTACACGCCGTAGAACCTTTCCTCAAGGATCTACCAGGCTGGTAACAACATCGAACAACTCAACAATGCCTTCAGGGCTAAAATGACTCAGTAGACCGATTTAGTCTTTCAATAAAAACATACAACTCGATAACAATACTTGCCTACGCAGGGGTCTAAATACAACAAACTCCCGTATAACGGGGAAAATACTGCAGCGAAAATAAAGTACAACTGAACCAATACACAACGTACGGTCCCACATGTGATTAGTATCGATCATCTTTCATCATCTTTCATGCCGACCCTGTGATTTGCTCCCCAGCAACCTGTAAGTACCTGGACCCAATACAGACATCCACCCCCCGAATACTCGGGGGTTAGCAAAACTCCACTGCTTTGCTAGTGCAAGTATAAAATATGAAATCAAGCCATACATGTCATACTCCAAGGACTTAGAAATCATAAACATACTTCCCGAGGTAAATCACTTGATCAAACTGTTCAAAATGAGAAAGGTGGGAATAAACCCAATATACATCTTACAAAACTTTTGACGATCTCGGGAGTTTGTAAAAACATTTGGGATTAAAGAATTCTCAAATCTTTCAAAAACGCTTGGGGACGCGGCCCAAAAATCATCTTTCCCAAAATATAATTCCGATAATAAAACACGGGTTCACAATCCAATTCACAAAACACGGGGTCCAAGACCCAAATCACGAAACATAGGGTCCACGACCCAAATCATAAATCACTGGGTCCAAGACCCAAATCATAAACCACAGGGTCCACAACCCAAATCATCAAACACATATTCCTAAGGATTATTCGCGTCTCGTGCTAACAAGCCACGAACCTCAGATGCTCCCGCAGAACATACCCGGGTGAATAACCCAATAGGAAGCCATACCAAATCACATGTCACCATAACAACAGTCACGTGACCACAAGCACAGATACATTCATAACCAAATCACAGCCATAAATTGTCCTGGCATCGCACTAACAAGCCACGAACCTCGGAGTCCCCGCAAGACATAGCCGATGGATAACCGCACAAGTTATCCTCGGCGCGCTAACAAGCCACGAACCTCGGAGTCCCCGCAAGACATACCCGATGGATAACCCTACGGTCACGCCCGAACCATACTAGCAAGTATGGATCCCAGAGATTCAACGATCCTACCCGGAGGCACATCACATACAACAAGCACACAACAATAATCAACTATCAAGCCAAATAACATTAAGCATCACAACCTCCTTTCAAAGGAGTAACAACCAATATCCCCCATCACGTATTCACCGAACAAGCACACATAACAACACGAAATCCTCGGTAAATGATTACGGTTTATTACATTCACTAAATGTGATCATAAGTCTTTGAACCTACGAAGTTAACACATATAGGCCAAAAAACACACTTATTACGAAGCATCCAAGTTATTGTTGAAAGACAACATTTATCGAGAACATACCGATACTTTTTAACATTCATTAAACCTCTGGATTTTACATAAAATCATTTACCAATAATTATACCTACGAAACATGAAACGTATGGGCAATATACTTGCCTCGAAATCGGCACGCAAGTATTCCGATGAACACGGCTCAACCGGGAAGCTTCGAAACGCCCAACGACGACGAACGGAAGGGTTCAACACGGTTTCCTCCCAAGAAACTCGACCCTAACATCATATAATCCATAAATCATCAATCATACGAGGAAGGATAATCATAGAATGTCCAAAAACCCCTCTGTGACATTCTACCGGACACCTTCAAGGCGTCGATCAAGAACTCAACCAAAACGATGAATCTATACGATCCGACCAAGGAATAACAAGGGAAAAGATATAATACATCTAAACAATCATCAATACATCACAATCCTAAGTTAAATCGGATTAAACGGACGAAATCAACCAAAATACCCAAATTTCCCAAAACTAGATTTCTAGAAAATCTGACCTGATTCGCTCGATCAAAGGATGTTATAGGGTGGATGATTGATGATATGAACTCCAAGACTTCATGGATTGATTGTACAACAACATCTCTCCATGATCAACACACCTCCAACCGCGGAAGGGAAGAAAACGAGTGAGGAAAATGATGAAAAACCCATCTACAGGCCTTACGTACGTAATCGGCCATGGCTTACGGCTGTAACCGGCCATGGCCGAGTCTCCTGCCCAAAAATGCCGACAGTGTTACGTACGTAACTGGCCAAGGCTTACATACGTAACCGGCCTTACGTACGTAACTGCCGGGCCCTTCCGGCCGTAACTTAGCCAGGGCTGGCCTGGCCCCAACATGCCCGGCTATGACTCGGCCGGGGCCAACTCCGACGGCCCGAACGACCCCAAAACCCAAACCTCAATATGAATCGAAGATACGGTTAAGAAGTACTCGCAAAGACGAATTCGAGCACTAAGAGAACACACGATTCCGACCAACCGAAGGCTCGAAATTCGACAACGGAAAGTAATTACCCCAAACTTTGGGAAATTACGAAAATAGCCCAAAACGTCCGAAATACACAATACACGATCGAAACACCAAGACAAAGCTTGCAACATGAATAATAACATTAAATGAACTTACGAGAAACTCGGAACAACAGTTTCGGACGAGATTCACAAGAATCGAACTCAAGTGCGGAAAAACCGCTTAAGAACACGGAACTCAACAAAACGATACCGAAACGAACTCGGATGACAAAAAGTGCAGAATTAAATACTCTCGAAATGACGAAACCATCACGAGCGAGTCGCCAAAATGGGCTCCCGCTGAAAAAAAAAAGAAAATCACCGAAATCCGAAATTGCGGGTATTACAGCAAATTCCTTGGCTAAGATTTCCTCTTTGGTCAACAAACAAGTTAGGTCTCCTATCACCTTACGGCTCAGTGCATCAGCAACTACTTTTGCTTTACTAGGGTGGTAATGAATTGTACAATCGTAGTCTTTGACCAACTCAAGCCATCTGTACTGCCTCATATTCAATTCGTTTTGTGTGAAAATATATTTCAGACTTTTGTGGTCTGTATAAATTTCACACTTACCTCCATAAAGCTAATGTCTCCAAATCTTCAAGGCATGAACTACTGCTGCTAATTCCAAATCATGAGTAGGGTAGTTCAGCTCGTGCGGTTTCAACTATCTCGAAGCATAAGCAACTACCTTGCCTTCTTGCATCAATACACATCCCAAGCCTTGCTTGGATGCATCACTGTAGATGAAAAACTCTCTTATAGGATCGGGAATCGTCAAAACTAGTGTTGTAGTCAATCTTTGCTTAAGTTCTTGGAAACTCTTTTCGCATTTCTCATTTCACAAGAAAACTTCTCCCTCTATAGTCAATCTAGTCATAGGTGCAGCTATCTTCGATAATCCCTCGATAAATCTCTGATAATAACCGACTAATCCCAAGAAGCTGCGAACTTCATTCGCATTACTCGGTACTTTCCAGTCATTGATTGCTTCTACCTTAATCGGGTCAACCTCAATTCCTTTAGAAGTGACCACATGCCCCAAAAATGCAACTCGGTTAAGCCAGAATTCACACTTATTGAACTTCGCATACAACTTATCCTTGCGCAGTATTGCCAATACTATTCTAAGATGCTGCTCATGTTCAACCTTGCTCTTTGAATACATAAGTATGTCATCTATGAATACAATGACAAACTTATCCAAATAAGGTTGAAATACACGGTTCATGAGGTCCATGAATACTGCTGGCGCATTAGTCAAACCAAATGGCATCACTATAAACTCATAGTGCCCATAACGAGTTCGAAATGTGGTCTTTGGGATATCGTCGTTCTTAATCCTCAGTTGGTGATAACCGAATCTCAAATCTATTTTCGAGAATACTCCAGATCCTCCAAGTTGATTGAATATGTCCTCTGTTCTAGGAAGTGGATATTTATTCTTTATCATGAGTCGATTAAGTTAGTCTATGCACATCCTCAAACCTCTTGTAACACCCCAAAAAGGCAGCCATTACAGTGTCGTGGACCCCACACTGGGACCCACCAGGCGATACCAAAAATACAAATTAATTACGCAATACTTGTGATACCGAACCACAATACATAGTGTTTACTCCGATTAGGAGTTTACAGTAGTAAGGCCAGCGGCCTTATTACACACAAGATCCGAAATACGAGTATAATCCATATGGATATGGAATATACCTTAAATAACAATATATTTGTCCACAATTTAAAATAAATCGGAAAGATAACATTACACAGTTCGAACAAAACCGGACAACAAAGGACTTGGGCCCCCCGAACTAGTATCATTCGAACCCTTCGTCGTCACCATGATCTTCCCGTGCCTTGCCTTTGTCTCGACCTAAAATACAACACAAGTATTTTGCCAACACAGGGTCAGATATACATAATAAATGGTTTCTCAAGATATTATACAATTCACATATATTAGATTTCAAGGAAAACAACCCGACTAACGAACATACCCCTTGGGCGTATGAACGATTAGTCACAAAACATCGAACACATCCAAATATATAAATGGACTATGAACGACCAAAATAGTACAACTCAAGATGGACATCACAGTATGCCCGATCCGGAAATGTGTCAGTGCAGATGTCCACCCCGTATACGGAATCCAGAATATCCGTGGGACAATGTACCTAATTAGCCTCACGAACTACGTCTCGTGTGCACAGTCCAATACGGAAACATCCACGCATGACTATATATTTGTCTGGCTAAAAATCCTACACAATGACCAATCGGAACGCATATATATTCCGGATATGTCACGATACATCATGACAACGAATTCAATAAATCACATATCCGATTTAAGGATCAAGAACTAACCGAAATGACAATAAGGATCAATGATATCAACGGTTCAAAAGTGACGAACTTGGGAATGAAATCCTATGATGAAAACGGAACATCATCAAGAATAATATCAAATCACGGGTCACGAATTCATAAGTGTTTCATATACACGAAACGCATAATCATCATAAGAATCCAAACATCATTATAACCAAGCAAGATAACTTGCCTCAATACGGAGACCAGAATAGTCCTTCCTTGTCGAACGAACGAACGGTCCTCAACTTAATATCGGTTACTCGAACAATCAACCTTGTAAGGGATACAATCGATTCAATAACACATTCTCATAACTATCGATATCTAGTTCAGCGATCGATATCCTAAATTCAGTTGGCTTAGTTCAACTATCTTTGTATCATAATTCCATTTCAATGATTCATACTAACTTCAATTTATACTCATTATCGGTTATCATTCAAGGTGTTCTCTATTATTCGTATGGTTCAAACGGATGAGAATTTATCAAGAACAATCATCAAAGAGAACTTTGCTAAAATTGATATGCCGATAGAATTTCTTGAAAACAACATCAATATTTTGAAAGATATAATCCAAACAACTACGTTTCATAAAACATTGATCAAAGTGAAGGTTACTCAGCGATTATCATTGTTCGAACGAATCATGAATTTGCAAAATTATTACTATGTTCATCGGTTATGAGTTCACCTAGTTAGATTAACGATATAGTCGGGTTTTTCATCACAAGATCATCACGATATCATCATTAAGGTGAATTAAACACCTTTGAACCATAACCTTATGTTGATATAATCTAAGGTTCAACCAAATCAGATGAAAATCCTAAGTTCATTTAGTTTAGAATATTCCTAAACATGATGGTTTGATTTAATATAATGATAACAATCCTACAAATCAACCTATCTACAATGAAACTAAGGATCATTATTGTCCTAGTGGTGCAAATAGTCCAGCAAGAAGAGTGTGTTTCTACTAAACATGATTACTACCATTTAAGACATCAAGAACATATCATATCAAACCCTTAATCACCATATTCATCACTAAGTTGTTAAAAGCTTAACTACAAACATGTTTAGCTTGATTAATTCAACATTAGGTGAAGTATACTTTATCACTAACATTATAACTACGAAATTATAGAGTGAAATCGTATAACATATCTTCATAAATGAAGAACAGTACACCAAAACCGCAAGAATACACTCTAAGTTTCAAGAATGACTCTAAACTTCCAATCAACAAGATTCAAATCAAGATGTAAAGCTCAAACACAAGTTTGAAGAAGGTAAAATTGGTCAAGGTAGGCAGGGGGATGATTATAGGGGTGAAAAACCGAAGTTTGGACGTGCAAAATGAAAGACACAAGTTGTCTTTTTATAATAGCACAGTTCGTTACGTACGTTATCACATGTATATAACGTACGTTAGCCTCTTTACGTACGCTACACAAAATGTGTTACGTACGTAATCTACTATCACATGCTACTGAACTAAAATACGAACATCATTGCATACGTTATGGCTTGGAGCATTACGTACGTAATGTAGGTCAACAAGGCTGCCTCAAAAAGGTCAGATATTCGAATCACGCCCGACCCCACACGCCGAAAGTTGAGATCGGATAAGACTACAAGCATTACGTACGTAAACAGCACCTTCTTACGTATGTAAAACCCACAATATATCGTACATTATGCTAAAGGGTTAGCGTACGTTAAGCACAGAATTACTAGCCCAAAAATGCACTTATCTATACAACGTTGAGAAATCAATCATAGTTTGAATGATAGCTATATTCAAGTCTATTATGATATACTCCAACATCAGTAAACATTAAACAAATGCAACAAGACTACAACAGTATTGAATTATCCGAATAATACAACAGTAGGTAAGAATTTCCGTCGAATATTACATACTCCCCCCTTAAAAGGAGTTTCGTCCCCGAAACTAAGGGGTAAACAATTCGGGATACCTCTCTTGCATGCTGCTCTCCGTCCCTCATGTGGCCTCCTCGACTCCGTGTCGTGACCACTGAACCTTCAGTATGGGAATCGTCTTGTTCCGCAACTGTTTGATCCTCCTCTCAAGTATCCGTACGGGACGCTCTTCATACGAATGATCCTCTGCTATATCGATCTCATCGAACTGAAGTATATGACTCGGATCAGCAACATATTTCCTTAATTGGGAGACATGGAACATGTTATGAATCCGGCTCAGAGCTGGTGGCAACGCCAGGCGATAGGCTAAATCGCCTACTCGTTCCAAAACCTCAAACTGCCCGACATATCTCGGACTCAGCTTGCCTCTCTTCCCAAAACGAAAAACACCTCGAGTAGGGGACAACTTCATTAGTACATGGTCACCGACCTCGAACTCAAGTGGTCATCGACGGTTGTCTGCATAAGACTTCTGTCGGCTTTGAGCCGTCAACAAATGAATCATAATCAAAGCGATCTTCACACGGGCTGCTAACAACATATCGTGTTCCGTACCCAAGAATTCAGATGGATCGTCCCAACACAAAGGATATCTATAACGACGGCCAGACAATGCTTCATAAGGTGCCATCTGAATCGAAGCATGCCAGCTATTATTATAAGTGAATTCCACCAAAGGTAGTTGGGCCTCCCAATCATCCTTCCAATCAGGAACGCATGCCCTCAACATATCCTCTAGAGTATGGATAGTCCTCTCAGTCTGACCATCAGTCTGCGGATGAAATGATGTGCTGAAGTTTAATTGTGTACCCATCGCACGATGAACTGCTTTCCAAAAATGTGACACGAATCGCCCGTCACGATCCGATACAATACTCTTGGAGGTACCATGTAACCTTACAATCTCTTTGATAAACAGCTGGGCCAATCTCTCGTCTCCCCATATGTCTTTAATCTCCAAAAAGTGGGCTGATTTGGTCAGACGGTCCACAATCACCCAAATCGTATTTATCCATCGACGACTAGTCGGTAAGCTAGTGATAACATCCATCGATATGTCATCCCATTTCCACTCCGGAATCGGAAGCGGTTTCAGCATTCCTGTGGGTCGCTGTTGCTCAATCTTAACCTGTTGACAGGTTAAACACCTCGAAACAAACTCTGCAACTTCACGTTTCATACTTCCCCACCAATAATATTGCTTCAAATGCTTATACATTTTGCTAGACCTCGGGTGAATGGAGTACAAGGTAACATGAGCTTCTTTCAGGATAGAGTTCCTCAATTCGTTGTCTGCGGGTACACAAACTCGATTCCTGAAGCGTATCAATCCATCCTCGTGGATCACAAAGCCAGGGGCTTTCCCTTGAGTTACTTCATCCCGAACTCGAGATAAGAATGGGTCCATAACCTGCTTCGATTTAATTATATCCTCAAGGTATGATGAAATCTCAAGTGTGCAGAGTTGTCCTTGAATATGCTGTAACCAGACTTCAATTTCTGGCCTCACCAACTCTAACTGCAATTCTCTCTGAACTGTCAAGCGGGCAAGCATCTGCGCCTATACTGTTTTATGACTCAAAGCATCGGCAACTACATTTTCTTTGCCCGGATGATAAAGGATCTCGATATCATAATCTTTGATGAGTTCTAGCCACCTTCACTGCCTCATGTTTAACTCTTTCTGAGTAAAAATGTACTTCAGGCTCTTGTGATTGGTAAAAATCTTACAGGTAACTCCATACAGATAGTGACGCCAGATTTTTAAAGCAAACACCACGGCTGCAAGTTCCAAATCATGGGTGGGGTAGTTGACCTTGTACGGTCGTAGCTGCCTTGATGCATAGGAGATCACCTTCCCATTCTGTATTAGTACACATCCAAGGCCCTGTTTAGACGCGTCACTATACACCACAAATCCTTCCGTTCCTTTCGGTAGGACCAAAATAGGTGCCGAAATCAACTGACTCTTGAGTTCATCAAAACTCACTGACATGTTTCTGACCATAAATACTTCTTATCCTTCCTTAACAGGTTAGTCATTGGTTGCGCAATCTTGGAAAAACCTTCCACGAACCGTCGGTAATAACCTGCTAGTCCCAAGAAACTACGTACTTCCTTCACGTTCTTTGGTGGTAGCCAGTCTCGGATAGCTTCTGTCTTCTGTGGGTCTGCTCGCACCCCATCAGCTTATATCACATGTCCGAGAAATATAACTTCACGCATCCAGAACTAACATTTAGAAAATTTCCCATAAAGCTGTTCCCGCGTCAAAGCATCGAGAACCTGATGGAGATGACGCTCATGCTCTTCATGGTCACGAGAATAAATCAGAATGTCATCGATAAAAATGACTACAAAGCGATCTAGATAATTAATAAAGACCTGATTCATCAACTCCATGAATACTGTCGGTACATTAGTCAATCCAAAAGGCATCACTACGAACTCATAATGCCCATAGCGATTACGAAAAACGGTCTTCGAAATGTCAGACTCACAAATCCTCAGCCGATGGTAACCGGACCTCAAGTCGATCTTAGAAAACATAGCAGCCCCCTGAATCTGATCCAATAAATCATCAATATGCGGAAATGGATATCTGTTCTTAATGGTTACCCTGTTTTGCTCACGATAATCAATACACAGATGCAGAGATCCATCTTTCTTCCGTACAAATAGCACTGGTGCTCCCCAAGGGGACGCACTAGGTCGAATATAGCCCTTCTCCGTCAAATCCTCAAGCTGGTTCTTCAACTCCTGCATCTCAGTCAGAGCCATACGATACGGTGCTTTCGAAAGCGGGGACGTACCTGGCTCTAATTCAATATTGAACTCTATCCCATGATGTGGAGGTAAGCCTGGAAACTCATCTGGAAATACATCGGGGTAGTCTTGGACTACCGGAATATCGGCCAATTCGACTGGTCGATCCGCTGTTTTGGTCATGAAACACCAGTAGCCAATACATCCCTGATTAAGCAGTTTCACTGCTTTCATAGGGCTGATGACTCTCCCGGAATGGCTGGGATTGTCACCCTGAAAGGTACACTCAACACCATCGTCAGATGTCACGGTCACTATTCGCTTACAGACACTAAGTATGGCATCATGACGATCCATCCAATCAATACTCAAGATCACATCATCTTTTGGTAAATCGACCACAATTAAATTTGACAACCACTCACGTTCGTTCATGCGAATCGGACATCACGATTCCCAACAATTCTTCTACCATCGGGTAGTCCAATTATATAAGGTTCACAATGATCTAATTACAAATGACTCAAACAAGAAGCAGATAAAAAGGAGTGTGAAGCACCGGTATCAAAAAGAATACAGACAGGCTGAGATCGGATCTCGAGAGTACCTGTAATCATTATGGCTTTGGGATCGTCGGCCTTCTTCATCTCGTAGACTCTGGGTTTTGCAGCCCCGGTACCAGATGTACCAGCTTGATTTCCATGGCCCATCCCTCTGTTTGCCCTGGTAGTCTGACAAGAAGCAGACGGAGGTACACGGTCCTGGACGGAAGACTGAACTGGAGCATGAGCTGCTGCTGGAGTACGTCCTGGTCCACTCCTACAATAACGAGCACGAGGTCCATTCTTCCCACAAGAATGGCATGCAACGGCCGGCCTCGGGCATTTAGAATTGATGTGCCCCTAGTCTCCATAGTTATAGCACACAACAGATAGGCAGACCGCTCGAGACTGCGATCCGGTTGGCTTCGACTCCATGGGTTGCCGTTCAGAAGGATTTGGCACTGGTTGGGGCCTCTTGAATGTTCCCCGGTTGCTGTCAGTCTGGTTCTGGTTCCTGAATTTCTTGTTGTTGGACTGCAGTTACTTCTTGGAAATTTCTTTCGCGGTCAATTCGTACTCTAGAGATTCCTTGATGAACTCCGGTAGGATCGTACAGTGGTGATTCAGCAGTTGCATTCTCATTCGGGGTTTAAGCCTCTTGAGAAAGTACTTGATCTTATCGGCCTCCGTTCGGACAATCATCGCGGCAAAAGGAAGAAGTGCCTGTAATTTCTCGGCAGCAGATAGGACATCATCATCTTCGGATGGGTCTGGATTCAGCAATTCTGATAGTTTGGCCTCGCGGAGAGGACCGGATAGTAACGATCTAGCATGAGATTTTTAAATTCCTCCCAAGTACATATGCCATCAGCTAGCCTCACCGAAAGCCACCAGGTGTGGGCGCCCTTGCCAAGGTAGTAAGCTGCTATGGAGACGCAATTCTCTGCTGGGTAGTCTACCATATCGAATAATTTCTCGAAGTCTTTAATCCAATGCACGATATCATCAGGCTTAGAGGAGCCTTCAAAAGTCGGGGGTCACTAGCGAGAGATGTCGCTGATGATCCGACTCACCGGTCCGCTATGTACGGGAGGTGGCCCCTGTTGCTGGTCGGTAGTCGATCTCTGCATAGCTTCCATTAACTGACCCATCTGGGTCATCTGAGCCATCATGCCCTACATCACAGCGTAAGGATTGACACGCGCATCCTCGCATCCAGTGTGGTGCGATTGGTCCCTAGAAGGCGAATCACTGCCTGTGGAACTATGTTCTACATTCGCACACCTGTTGGCTCATGGTATCGGGATTTGGCCCCTTCCGCAGCCTCGTCCCCCTCTGCCATGGCCTCTCAGATTTCTTTCCATACTGAAAGAATCAATTCATAATGATAACCATAAGTACAGTTCATGATACCAATCAAAAGTCATGCTAAGTTAATAGCAACAAGGAATAACATATTCAAGAAAACAGTTCATAATAAATCATTGACACTACGGGTGTCACACAGAATGTCATATCGACGTTGAGTCGAACAATTTCAACCATATAATCATCCAGAGTGTACTTCGAATTATCAATCAGATAAATCCTGCCACAAATCCTCAAAATATCAAGATCAACAAAGAGATCCATTCTGATATCAATATCATGCCAGTAATTAAATCATGGCTCATAAATTACGTACCGCATTTGGCTCGTGGGATCAGGCGCTAGCACAGATCACACGTGAAATGAAGGTCTCTTGATACTAGTTCATTCACAATGACTCAAAAAAATAAATGACTCTCTGATACCATCTTCTGTAACACCCCAAAAAGGCGGCCATTACAGTGTCGTGGACCCCATATTGGGACCCACCAGGCGATACCCAAAATACGGATTAATTACACAATACTTGTGATACCGAACCAAAATACATAGTATTTACTCCGATTAGGAGTTTACAGTAGTATGGCTAACGGCCTTATTACACACATGATCCGAAATACGAGTATAATCCATATGGAGATGGAATATACCTTAAATAACAATACATTTGTCCACAATTTAAAATAAAGCAGAAAGATAACATTACACGGTTCGAACAAAACTGGACAACAAAAGACTAGGTCCCCCCAAACTAGCATCCTTCAAACGCATCGCCGTCACCATGATCTTTCCATGCCTTGCCTTTATCTCGACCTAAAATACAACACAAGTATTTCGCCCAACAAAGGGTCAGATATACATGATAAATGGTTTCTCAAGATATTATACAATTCACATATATTAGATTTCAAGGAAAACAACCCGACTAACGAACATACCCCTCGGGCGTATGAACGATCAGTCACAAAGCGTCGAACACATCCAAATATATAAATGGACTATGAATGACCAAAATAGTACGGCTCAAGATGGACATCACAGTACGCCCGATCCGGAAATGTGTCAGTGCACATGTCCACCCCGTATATGGAATCCATAATATACATGGGACAATGTACCTAATTAGCCTCACGAACTACGTCTCGTGTGCACAGTCCAACACGGAAACATCCACGCATGACTATATATGCGCCTGGCTAAAAATCCTACACAATGACCAATTGGAATGCATATATGATTCCGGATATGTCACGATACAACATGATAACGAATTCAATAAATCACATATCTAATTTAAGGATCAAGAACTTACCGAAATGACAATAAGGATCAATGATATCAACGGTTCAAAAGTGACGAACTCGGGAATGCAATCCCATGATGAAAAAAAAACATCATCAAGAATAATATAAAATCACAGGTCACAAATTCATAAGTGTTTCATATAAACGAAACGCATAATCATCATAAGAATCCAAACATCATTATAACCAAGCAAGATAACTTGCCTCAATACGGGGACGAGAATAGTCCTTCCTTGTCGAACGAACGAATGGTCCTCGACTTAATATCGGTTACTCGAACAATCAACCTTGTAAGGGATATAATCCATTCAATAACATATTCTCATAACTATCGATATCTAGTTCAGCGAATCGATATCCTAAATTCAATTCGCTTAGTTCAACTATCTTTGTATCATAATTCTATTTCAAGGTTTCATACTAACTTCAATTTATACTCATTATCGGTTATCATTCAAGGGGTTCTCGATTATTCGTATGGTTCAAACGGATGAGAATTTATCAAGAACAATCATCAAAGAGAACTTTACTAAAATTGATATGCCGATAGTATTTCTTAAAAACAACATCAATATTTTGAAAGATATAATCCAAACAACTACGTTTCATAAAACATTGATCAAGGTGAAGGTTACTCAGCGATTATCATTGTTCGAACGAATCATGAATTTGCAAAATTATTACTTTGTTCATCGATTATGAGTTCACCTAGTTACATTAACGATATAGTCGAGTTTTTCATCACAAGATCATCACGATATCATCATTAAGGTGAATTAAACACCTCTGAACTATAACCTTATGTTTATATAATTCAAGGTTCAACCAAATCAGATGAAATCCTAAGTTCATTTAGTTTAGAATCTTCCTAAACATGATGGCTCGATTCAATATAATGATAACAATCCTACAAATCAACCTATCTACAATGAAACTAAGGATCATTATTGTCCTAGTGGTGCTAATAGTCCAGCAAGAAGAGTGTGTTTCTACTAAACATGATTACTACCATTTAAGACATCAAGAACACATCATATCAAATCCTTAAACACCATATTCATCATTAAGTTGCTAAAAGCTTTAACTACAAACATGTTTAGCTTGATTAATTCAACATTAGGTGAAGTATACTTTATCACTAACATTATAACTACGAAATTATAGAGTGAAATCGTATAACATACCTTCAGAAATGAAGAACAATAGACAAAAACCACAAGAATACACTCTAAGCTTCAAGAATGACTCTAAACTTCCAATCAACAAGCTTCAAATCAAGATGCAAAGCTCAAACACAAGTTGGAAGAAGGTAGAATTGGTCTAGAGAGGCAGGGGGATGATTATAGGGGTGAAAAATTGAAGTTTGGACGTGCAAAATGAAAGACACAAGTTGTCTTTTTATAACAGCACAGTTCATTACATACGTTATCGCATGTAGATAACGTACGTTAGCCTCTTTACGTACGCTACACAAAACGTGTTACGTACGTAATCTACTATCACAAGCTACTGAACTAAAATACGAACATCATTACGTACATTATGGCTTGGAGCATTACACAATGTAGGTCAACTAGACTGCCTCAAAAAGGTTAGATATTCGAATCACGCCTGACCCCACACGCCGAAAGTTGAGATCGGATAAGACTACAAGCATTACGTACGTAAACAACACCTCTTTACGTACGTAAAACCCACAATATAGTGTATGTTATGCTAAAGGGTTAGCGTACGTTAAGCACAGAATTACTAGCCCAAAAATGCACTTATCTATACAACGTTGAGAAATCAATCATAGTGCAAATGATAGTTATATTCAAGTCTATTATGATATACTCCAACATAAATAAACATTAAACAAATGCAACAATACTATAACAGTATTGAATTATCTGAATAATACAACAGTAGGTAGGAATTTCCGTCGGATATTACACTTCCGTCCTTTTTCTTCACGAAGAGCACTGGCGCACCCCATGGCGAAACACTCGGTCGGATAAATCCAGAGTCCAGCAGTTCCTGAAGTTATACTTTCAGCTCTTGCAATTCCTTGGGTGCCATTCTATAGGGAGCTTTCGATAATGGTGCCGCTCCTGGCACTAAATCAATCGAGAACTCAACTTGACGATTCGGCGGAACTCCGGGCAAGTCTTATGAAAAGACGTATGGATACTCCTTGACGATAGGTACGTCAGCTACCATCTTCTGCGAAGTTGTTTCCCCCATCACATTCACCAAGAATCCTTGGCAACTACGCTTTTTCAACATTTTCACCGCTTTCATGGCTGAAATCACCTTCGGGGTACTAGAGTGTCTTACTCCCTCGAATACGGTCTTGACATCAATAGATGAACATAAAGTTACTCTCCTTTCGGAGCATTCAACGACATCTCTATGTTTGTCCAATCAATCCATACCCAAAAATGACATCAAAATCGCTAAGTTCAACTATGTGCAAGTCGGCTAAGAAGCTATGTTCGTTAATCTCTATCTTTACCTTGTTAGTTATCAGGTCTACACGTACTACTCCCCCCGCAGGCATGCTAACTAACAAAGATCTAGGGGCTTTACTACTTCTACAACCAATCATAATACAAATCTTCCTAGAGATGAATGAATGAGATGCACCCGTATCAAACAAAACCAAAGCAGGAATATTTGCAACTGATAACATACACGACATGGTTTGGGGCTCAGTCTCTTCTTCTGCCTCGGCCACGCTATACACTCGAGCTTTACCTCCAGAGCCTTGACCTTGCACATTATTGCCTAGGCCTTTTCCTATCTTCGGACACGCTGATGCCATGTGTCCTTCCTCACGGCAAAAGTAGCACCGCTTCTGACCAAGCATACATGCACCTTTATGCCCCTTGCCACAAGTAGCATATATAGGTTTATCGGACTGGGGTTTCACCCATGAAGATCCAGTCGTAACATTATTCTTACTACCACCTCCTTGATCGTGCCACTTGCGCTTGTTATTTGCTTCAACTGGTGGTGTTCTTGCCTTTTCCACATCCAAACTGGCAGAAATGTCCTCGGCCCTTGCAACTGCTTCATTATAGCTCAGACGACCATAACCAGCCAGATGGTGACGAATCCGGTCACGTAGACCATTCCGGAATTTCTGAGACTTCATGTCATCTATCTCGACCATGTGAGGAGCAAAACAGCACATGTGGTTAAACTTGCGCTCATACTCGGTGACCGACATTCCACCTTGGGTCAGATCGAGGAACTCCTTTTGCATCTTGATTTTGTACGCCCTCGGGTAGTACTTTTCCATAATTGTCTCCTTGAACTGGTCCCAAGTGAATGTATCCTTCTCGCCTTGGGTTTTGAGCCTCCACACTCCAATCCACCATGTCCTAGCATCTTCCTTGAGCTGGAACACGACACATGACACCTTTTGAGCATCGGTGCACGCCATGTAGTCGAAGATGCTGTCTAGGTTCAACAACCACTCTTCTATGGCTGCTGGTCCCTCACGACCAAGAAAGACGGGCATCTTGAAATGGTTGAACCGCTTGATAACTTGAGCTTGTGCTTGCTCAGGGTTATTAGGCGGTACGATGGTTGCGCCTTGGAGTAAGGTGGCCAATCCAGCCAAAAGTTGATCTTGGGTGAGTTGAGCATTGTGGTTTCCTCGGTTATCCATGAGTCTACTAACGAGTTGCAAAACCCATTAGTCGATGCAGTGCGAGAAATAAATAATGAGGAGATAGGTAGAACGCATATAATAATCGCAACACATAAAAATATAAATGCAATAAAAGAACTGATTTTCATTATATAATATGTTTGGAACATCCATTGGAAATTTCAACAATAATAGTTATAATAAAATGAACTAAGCCTATGACTACTCTTCATCGTCACTGCTACTAATCTCTACAACAGGAATAGGGGGTCGCGGCTCAATCCACGAAGTGACTTCATCTTCAAACTTGATATCTGCCATCAACACGTCCTTCATATTTTCTGCGAGATCCATCTTTGAGCTCTCATCGGGAACTTCCTCTTGATCTTCTTTTGGATCTTCTTCGGGATCCTCCTCAGGGTCTTCTTCGGGATCCTCCTCTGAGTCTTCCTCGTCCGTAGAGTCGGCATTCCAATTTGTAGCTGGGATCGCCGCTCGAGCATACAAATCCAATAAGCATCCAACGACGAACTAGAAACCATCCGCGGCCTCTCGCTCTTCTAGCGATCTCTTTATGGCCTTTTTCCAAAATCGGAAGATGCAGCAACTCCAGTATTCGGATAACTTCTCCATCAGGTGCTCTATCTATCACGTGACGGAACCTCGCTTCCCAGATTACAGCCACTTGCTCAGCCTATTAATGACATAGTGTGGTACATTTTCTGGTAAACTAGGATCGTCCCACCAGTCTTTGCGTACCAAAAGACGCGAGTCAAAAGTAGTTGGGACCTTCTTAGGTGGCGTAATTCTAGGTTTGGCCATTCTAACAATTCGTACATACATATATAATCATGTAAATAAAATGAAATGATATATGCATGAATGATGACTGAAATTTGGTACCTCGGTCAGAGTGACGAAGTGGCGAAGCTGAGAACATATGATACTTTTACATTCTAGCGCATCTACAGAAAGGTAAAACCCGTTCTGATACCACTATATAACGCCCCGACTTTCTAGGGGTATTTATTGGGGAAAATAAATAAAAAGGTAAATTTTGACAAAAATATTTTCTTTGAGAATATTAAAATTCTCGCCTACAAAGTCGAGTCGCTACACTGACATAAATTTAATTCCTTTAAATAAGGCAACATTTCATCATAGATATGAGATAAAAATTTGCGGCGGAAGAATAAATCATAAATTATACATTTCTAGTCAACATTTCCCCAAATAAGTTTCAAAACATTAGACATAACGAAAAATATCATATAATAAATCCTTTTTCATATGCCCTCTCGGCTCGCTCCTTCGTCCATACAACTCGGTTCAACCTGCGGGATCAATAAAGGTGGGGGTGAGGTTCCTTCAGCTCGTGGAAATCACACTGATCACAGTAATATATAATCTCACAGAAAGCATAACATGAATAATCTGTCATATTTTTCCTCAACGTCAATGCATACTCACAATATTACGTGTAACATGAATCGAGCACACATAACCCAAATATTGAGGTTTCGTAGGTGCCCCCGCAATATATATCTTAAGATGGCCTCTTACACGAATACAGGTTGGCCTGATTTACAACGTGCATCATAATTTTAAACATGAATAGAATATCGCATATACAGTCCAATTAAAGCATTAAAGTGAGAGTGAAAATTCCCACCTGAATAAGTGATTATGTCTGACTTGAAATGAAGATGCTCGACTCAAAGCCCTAAGCCCGTAAGTCCTCGATAAAGTCTACATATAATAATAATTTAATCATTATATAATATTACGATATAATGATGGAATTTAAAATATATATGCATAAAATCAGGTTAATTATTAATATTAATTGAAGGTCAACATTTTAAGGTCTTGGTCAAAATTAGGACTGAATTGAAGTTTTAAAGTTGATTGGGGTCAAATTGTAAGAGTTGAGAAGCTGACTAGGTTAAAATTGATTTAATTAAAACTATCTGGGGCTAAATTGAAAGCTGTTGGAAAATGTGAGGACTAAATTAAAAACCCTAAAATCTCGCGGGTAATACCCTTTTTCCTAACCTATCGGCCGACACCTCTCATTCTTCATCTCCCATTTCTTCTCTTCTGTACCTAACCCCAGAACTCTCTCTCTCATCTCTCTCTCTCTTTAATCCTCTCTTCAATTTCTTCTTCTCGGCCGACAATAAATCGCAGTAAACACACACACACACAAATCAAAAACAACCGAGCACTGACAAGGAGAAACCTGCCCACTGATATGGAATCACCGGCAGCAAAATAGAAGGGATGCAACCCTGGACCTCTGGTGGTGGTTCATCTCGGCAGTGCACCGGCAACTGCTTCCGGATTTTCCGGTGAGTTCGATTCGGTAGAGCTTCATGTTAGGTGTATTTTTATGCGCTTATTTATCATTATTTTATATCCATCTTGAGCCTAAATCAGCATAAATGAGCTTTTAATGCACTATTCTTATATGTTTTGCAGGAAATCGGAGTCCGGAAGCCGAAACGATGAAAAGCGGGCGAAAATGGTAATTTTTGGCCTAGGGCCGCGGCACGAACCAAGTGATCCGCGGCACACGAAGACAACCAGCGAGCCCCGAGTGGACTGTACCGTGAGCCGCGGCACAAGGATGCTGAGCCGCGGCACAAGGATGTTGAGTCGCGGCCTAGGAGGAAAATAAACGCCCAGGCATGGGGCGTTGAACATGGTGAGCCGCGGCACAGATTAAGTGAGCCGCGGCCCACGGGGCGGTTTTGGTGTGTTCTGCGCCGTTTTGGGCCGTTTTGGAGCCTGTTCTCGACCTAATCACACGGACGCGTTTTGGAGGCTGATGAGAGATATAAATAAGGGTTTAAGGTCATAATTGAGAGGAGGAAATCATCAAATTGGAGGAAGACATCGCGGGATCGAAGAACACAAGGAGGAGATTTGTGGGCGACGACAAGACCACGGATTCCTTACGGTTTTTCTTAATTTTTCCGCATCTTAGTTTCTAGATCTGTTTGAGTAGGATTGTGATTGTAGCCGATTACATGACGGTTTGATTTATTTATTTTTATTTCAATTTATTCGTTATTCGTATTGAGTTGGGTTTTTGTCATTGTTCTTAATGCTTTTTAATTGTCTGGCCAACAGTTGAATTGTTTTGAATGTCTTTATGGATTCGGGAGATGAAATTTAGGCATAGTTCTTGTGAGAAAAATCATGATTTTCGTGAGATTGGGATATACTCATGGGAATTGTGAAGCCTATTTATTGTGGGGATTCTTGAACTGTTTTAGCTATTAATTATCTAATTCGAATAAGGATATATCGAGTTAATAATTCGTAGTATTTTCCATCGACCTTGGGAAAGGCTTTAGAATAATTTAGGAATTCCTGGCTTACAATCAATTGAATAAAAGTGAATTGGAATTAAATAAATATCATTCCTGATTGTTTGAGGTGAAAATCATAATCCTACGCCCTTATTATTATTTATTATTTTTATTATTACTATTATTATTTTCTATTTATTTTTCTGCAATTAGTTTAGACATAAATTCCATATAATTATTCTTCAAATAAAATTGTGAGTTGACTATATTTTGGTACTTAGTGAAATCAGTCCTCGAGGGAACGATATCTTATTCATCACTTTATTACTTGTTGACACCGTTCCCTTGCGGCATAGTGTGAGGGATTTCCTCACAACAAGTTTTTGGCACCGTTGCCGGGGACTGATTTTTCGCTAATATCATTACCAAGCGACTCTAATTTTAATTTGAAGTTTATTTTCTTTAGCCTCTTTATTTTTATTTTTTTTCATTATGTTTTCCTTTGATTATAGTTACCCTTGGCATTTCATAAATTTCGATATTCTTAATAATTTGCCTAATAGGGTCAGTCAGCCCCCTCCCCCAAAACAAAAGACCATGCTTGAACAATGTGTAGACGCTCTCAAAAATCCTGATAGTACCCCTCTTGAGCGAGAATGTGCACGTCGTGGTCTTGAGATTCACTATGGTTATTTTCCAGCTCATATATTTAGTAGTGAAGTTGAGGGGGAGGTTGATAAGAAAGACATGTTGAGTTTTAGGGTCGATCCCCCAGCACCTGATAATTACATAAAGTGTGATGAGCTTGTAGAAGAAGTTATCATTGATGATGTTTCCAAAGAAATTTCATTAAATTGTCATCAAACTTCGACTAATAAGGTGAACAATTTTGTGCCAAAAATTTTATTAACGGTGCCGCGCATAATTTTTCTAAAACCATAATGGGAAAGATTGACCCCATTACTTGTGATTTTGTTGAGGCTGATTCCTTGAGTTCTAATGAGGTTGTTCATGATATGTCTTTATTATCTACCCATTCGAACTCTGCTTATTTCTTCGTACCTTATAATTATTTTATTCTTCCATTATTTTTTGGTTGTCCGCATAATTATTTTTACTCAGTATTTTTGGCAACCAGGCATGAACCAAAGCCTCCCTTGTGGAATAAGAGGCTTATAGATTGCAAGAAGGGGGCATTTGGCAATCTCCCTAGAAAGAAGCCACGTTAAATTTTTTTGCCACGTCGTACTCAAGACGTAAAATAGAGCGCTTGGTGGGAGGCAACCCATCATTTTTACTTGCTTTCTAGTTAGTTGTTTTTATTTGATTTTTCGTTAATATTTTTTTCTTTTTTTGTTATTTTGTATGAATTCGTGTATTATTGTTGGCCCTTATTTCTCTAATATTTTTATATAACCCCAATGAGTTATTATCCTTCGTATTCTAGTCTTTCTTGACTTAATGTCTATTGTTATTTCATGACTAAAGACTAAGTTTGGGGGTTCCTGGTGATGTTGAGCATTATTTGAAGTATGGATTGACAGACGATTCCACTCAGACATGTGCTGGCTTTCAAGACGACATTTGGAATAAGATTCACTTTTACTTATCTTTTTTATTTTCATATGAGTTTTATTATTGATGATTTTATGTGTAGTGGAATAAATTGAAGCATGCGATATTTTGTTAAATTTTCTTGGTTATGAATTGCGATTTCATCATTGCCTTATTTTTCTTGCATGCTGTTGATGGTTAAAAAAACGTGATTTTTTCGTGAATTTTTCGTGCTTCCGTGTGTAAAACTGATGTTACGATACTGATTTCTCTTGGAAGAAACGGTTGACTTTTGGTCGAGTTGCAGTCAGCGATATCTGTTTCCGTTGAGTATTCATTTAGGTCCGAAATTTTTTCGTTTTTTTAGAAATCTTAGCAGATAAGAGAGGAGACATACGTGTGTTCAAATCTCCGTCTATACGTTTGGTTACACTTTTCGCGTAGCTAGTCGTCCAGTAACATACGTCTTGTGGGCACTTAAATTGAGTTTAGAGTCGGACAGTTTTTCCCAAGTAAAAGTCGAGATATTAATTGTTCTATGATGGGAAGTCTAGTAACCGGGAGTATTCGCGTGACCCGTTGTTCACTCTCGCGTAAAACGATGACCCTGAATAGATTAATGATTTAGAAATATCGCATGTGCCGATGATGGGGAGTCTAGTAACCGGGGGTATTCGCGTGACCCGTTGTTTACTCTCGCGTAAAACAGCGACCTTGAATCGGACATGTGGGAATAGCTATTCGAGTTTTTTCTCCACTGTAGAGGGGGACTTAGTAACTAGAAGCATCCATGTGGCCCATGAGTGTCATTTACGTCAAACGGTTCCCCAATATATGAGAATGGAAATCTACCGTAGGATTATCCCGATGAAACATCCCGAGATCCGAACCTAGTGGTTAACTCAAATCTATATTAATGATCATACATAAGGGAATGTTGTCCGAGGAGTAATGTTGATTATGAAACTCTTAAATTTTTGCCACTAGACTGTGGGACTGGGCGAATTGGCTTGTTTAATCTAACCCTTCATATTTACGGTCGGTTAAATTCACGCTTGTTAATCTTTGAGCTTGATTTTCTTCATGAACGGTTGGTTAGGACTGAAAATGATTACTTCTTGGAATCAGTGTCCGTGGATGTGACTCACTATTACGACACTTGTATTATTCTTTGAGATTTTCAGGGTAGTATTGATTAAGTTAAGCACTACGGACTTGCACGAGTATTCACGATACTTTTTGTTTGAAATTGATTGTTGCTTGAGGACAAGCAAAGGCTCAAGTTTGGGGGTATTTGTTAGGCGTATTTTTATGCGCTTATTTATCATTATTTTATATCCATCTTGAGCCTAAATCAACATAAATGAGCTTTTAATGCACTATTCTTATATGTTTTGCAGGAAATTGGAGTTCGGAAGCCGAAACGATGAAAAGCGGGCGAAAACTGTAATTTTTGGCCTGGGGCCGCGGCACGAACCAAGTGAGCCGCGGCACACGAAGACAACCAGCGAGCCCCGAGTGGACTGTACCGTGATCCGCGGCACAAGGATGCTGAGCCGCGGCCCAGGAGGAAAATAAACGCCCAGGCATGGGGCATTGAACATGGTGAGCCGCGGCACAGATTAAATGAGCCGCGGCCCACGGGGCGGTTTTGGTGTGTTCTGCGCCGTTTTGGGCCGTTTTAGAGCCTGTTCTCGACCTAATCACACGGACGCGTTTTGGAGGCTGATGAGAGATATAATTAAGGGTATAAGGTCATAATTGAGAGGAGGAAATCATCAAATCGGAGGAAGACATCGCGGGATCGAAGAACACAAGGAGGGGATTTGTGGGCGAGGACAAGACCACGGATTCCTTACGGTTTTTCTTAATTTTTCCGCATCTTAGTTTCTAGATCTGTTTGAGTAGGATTGTGGTTGTAGCCGATTACATGATGGTTTGATTTATTTATTTTTATTTCAATTTATTCGTTATTCGTATTGAGTTGGGTTTTTCTCATTGTTCTTAATGCTTTTTAATTGTCTGGCCAATAGTTGAATTGTTTTGAATGTCTTTATGGATTCGGGAGATGAAATTTAGGCATAGTTCTTGTGAGAAAAATCATGATTTTCGTGAGATAGGGATATACTCATGGGAATTGTGAAGCCTATTTATTGTGGGGATTTTTGAACTGTTTTAGCTATTAATTATCTAATTCGAATAGGGATATATCGAGTTAATAATTCGTAGTATTTTCTATCGACCTTGGGAAAGGCTTTAGAATAATTTAGGAATTCCTGGCTTACAATCAATAGAATAAAAGTGAATTGGAATTAAATAAATATCATTCATGATTGTTTGAGGTGAAAATCATAATCCTACACCCTTATTATTATTTATTATTTTTATTATTACTATTATTATTTTCTATTTATTTTTCTGCAATTAGTTTAGACATAAATTCCATATAATTATTCGTCAAATAAAATTGTGAGTTGACTATATTTTGGTACTTAGTGAAATCAGTCCTCGAGGGAACGATATCTTATTCATCACTTTATTACTTGTTGACACCGTGCACTTGCGGCATAGTGTGAGGGATTTCCTCACAACACTTCCTAGATTCCGACATGCCCGACGGCGGACGGCGGAGGCAAAGGCTCGCGACTAAAGGGAGCAGGTGAGGTTCGGTCTGTGAATTGGAATAGAAATTGTGAAATTGGTTCGGGGTCTTGCTGCAGGTCCGAAGGGTTTCGAGTTTGGATGGCTTGAACGGCTGGTAATAAACGATATGAGTTTTGTTTTCTGTTTCGGGCCGATAGAATTGGTTGATGTTTCAGATTTGGTGTTTGTGAATTGGGTTTGTTTGTTTTCTGGTTCTGGTGCTTAAGATCAAAATTTACAAAGAACTGATCAAGAATTGAAATTTTTGCTGAAAAAAGAAAATAAGATCTAGATTATTACCTGTTGTTTGTTGAAGGTCAGTGTTGTGGATAATTTTGAGAATTGTAGAATAGGTCACGGGTGCTTAAAATTAATCCTCTGTAGAAGTCCGGATTTATCTTGCTGGAATAAAAGTGGCTGGAATGATTTTCAGAAGACCAAAGTTGCGATCTGACCTTCCCGTTTGAAGAATTATGGCGTGTGTTGTGTACTGTTTTCTCTATATTTTTTTTGTTTTCTCTGTATTTTTTTTTCTTTGATCGATGAAAAAAATGGTGTAAAGTCTTTCTGTAGTAGAACTTTGTATATTTATAGTTGTAAATTTTTAAGTGTTTTAGTTGATTTAGGTTTGTATATTAGATAAAGATTGAGGAATTTTGATGAAGTGAGAACTCTGATGAGGGAACGATTGGTGGGGAAAGAAGAGTTCTTAACTATGATTAATGTGGTTAATTAAATTTAATCATAGTTTGGTTAACTTAAGACACATGGTTAAAATATAAATGGTATAATAATAATAATACTAAAAATAGTAAATGTAGAATAGTAATTAATTGGTAATATTGATGACAAAAAATCTGGAAAATGATAAATATAATAATAACATTAATACTTAATAAAAAAACGGTATTACTAATATTATTAATAATAATAATGATAATATTAATGATAGTATTGTTAGTATTATACTCGAATAATTAATAACACTATTATAAAATAAATGATGACCACTTAAATATATATATGACGAAATGACTCGGGCTAGGACTTGTGATACGTCGAAATAAATGTTCATGATCCTCTAAATGAAATTAAATAATTTGAAATGCATTATAATATTATTATAATAATAATATTGCATTATGAAAATGGCGGGTATTACATTAAGGTTGACATTAGAGTCCGTGACTATATGATGGCCTCTATGTCTAATGAGTTTCAAAGAGCTCATGAAAAATAACTTCTTCTAGGCACATCTTATCTCACTTAACCGAGCTTTATGGTGAGCACAGTCGAACTGCTAGATATGAGATATCCAAGCAACTGTTTGGTGCCAGGATGAAGGAAGGTGAGAAAGTTGGGGACCACATCCTCAACATGATCTCTATGATCGAGAGATTGGAGGCTCTTGATTTTAGGATTCATGCTTCTCTCCAGACCGACCTTATCCTGCAGTCTCTTCCTGATTCCTTCTCACAATTTGTTATGAACTTCAACTGCAATGAGATTGCTTGCAATTTAGCAGGGTTGATGAACAAACTTGTAACTGTTTAGTCTCAGATGAAGACTCCGCGGATGAAGGAGTCTGCCCTTGTGATTTCTTTTGGATCTCAGAGGTCTAAGAATAAGAAGAAAAAGACCAAGAAGCAAATAGGATCACGAAGCAAGGACTTTAAGGGTAAGGGCAAGGCCCCGATGGTTCCTAATATCAAGAAGGTGAAGTCAGATGAATGTCTCAAATACGGTGAGCTGGGCCACTGGGCAAGAGATTGTCTGATCCTTCATGACGCTTCAGGTATAGAACTTTTAGTTTTGGAAACAAATTGTTCTGCTACTGCATTTTCTACTTCTTGGATACTGGATTCAGGTGTTAGTTCTCACATTTGTAACATGAATCAGGATCTGGAACAAAGTAGAAAACTTGGAGCTGGGGAAGTGATGATTACTGTCGGAAGCGGACATAGTGTCACAGCAACTGATATAGGATCACTTATTTTAGATTTGGAATCCGGATTTGTTTTTAACTTTAGATTATGTACTAATGTTGCCCAAGGGGCATAAGAACATTGTATCCATTCCGGCCATGGATCCGAAAGGCCTTTTCATTTCTCATTGGTGATGGTTCCTGCAAAATTTATTTTCGAAATAAACTAGTAGGCACTGCAATATTGTTAAATTGATTGTATCATCTAAACCTAAATAACAAAGTCATTCTGAATAATATGACTAAATAGCATGGTAGGGATGAAACTAATGAAGTTTTGAAATGGCATCTTAGACTTGGTCATGTTGGTCAGACCAAGGTTTACAAAATGGAAAAGGATGGACTTATGGGTTCATTGGGATCAGATCCCTTTCCAACTTGTGAATCTTTCCTTAAAGGCAAAATGACTAAGTTCCCCTTCACAGGAACGTTTGAAACATTTAAAGGAGCCGCTGATAAACTTGGATTAGTCCATACTAACGTATGTGGTACTTTGAAAGTAGCACGTGATGGGTATCAATATTTCATTATATTTACAGTTGATCATACTAGGTATGGTCATGTATACTTAATGAAACATAAATTAGAGGCCTTTGGGAAATTCCTGGAATTTAAGGCCCTAGTCGAAAAACAAACTGGTAATCATATCAAAGCACTTCGGTCGGACCAAGGTGGCCAGTATATGAGCACTGAGTTTGACGAGTTCCTAACAGAGCACGGAATAGTGTCACAACTTACACCTCCAGGAACTCCTCAGTTAAATGGTGTGTCGGAAAGAAGGAACGGAACCTTGTTGGACATGGTTCGTTCCATGCTTAGCTACACCGACTTACTGATTTACCTGTGGGGTTATACGCTCCTGACTGCTGCTTATATCTTTAACAGATGTCCTTCCAAGTCCATTCCTAAAACCCCGCATGAGATGTGGGAGGGCAGGAAACCAAGTCTTAATCATATTAGGATTTGGGGATGTCCCGCCTATGTCAAGAAGACTAAGACGAAGAAGGTGGAACAAAGGTCCGTGAAGGGACATTTCATTGGATTCCCATTTGGGTCGATGGGTTATCTATTCTACATGCCCAAAGATCGAAAGACCATTAGTGCTTTGCAAACACACTTTCTGGAAGATGAGTTAATTCATGAAGGTGGAGCAGGTAGAAGTATTTTGGAACAATACAATGAAAATCCTCAGGAGACACCTGTATAAGAAGTTGGAACCAAACCTTCTCAAAAACAAGTACAACCACCTCATAGGTCTACTAGGGTGTCTCAATTACCTGAGAGGTATGGTTTTATGCACTTATAGGAACTAGGTCTCCATGAGGTTCCAGGTGATAACCAGAAGACCGACCCGCGACCTATGACCTAGAAATGGTGGATGTAGACTCCGTGAAATGGACTGTAGTAGGCTTTACGTAGTTGGGTCCTTCTTTTTGACGAGGCAGCCAAAGAGTTTGACTTCGTGCAAAATGAAGAGGAACCTTTTGTATACAAGAGGGCTAGTGGGAGCAAGATCGCATTCTTGGTACTATATGTGGACGACATTCTACTAATAGGAAATGATGGAGAATGCTCAGTTCTGTGAAAGCTTGGATTTTAAGTAGGTTTCTTTTTTTTTTTAAATTGAAAAAACGTCCAGTGTGTACGGGGGGTTGAGGCGGGACCCACCAACCTGTAGATAAGAAGAAATCAAGAAATACAAAGTATCAGTCCCGAATTATGACCAAAAATAGGCCATAATCCGGGTCCAAACATCAAAGAAGTCTACGGCCAGCTAAAGAAATACAAAGTGCACCACAAAAATAGTGGGCTAATGTGCGGACCCGTAGACCAAAATAACTCTAATCCAAATTATGACCAAAAAAGGGCAATAATCTGGAACCTAAAATCTAAAGTGCCTATAGCCCGCTCGAGCAATACAAGGTGCACCACTAATAATGTGGGCTAATGTGCGGACCAATAGGCAAACAATCAATCGATCAAAATAAAAACTACCTAAATCTAAATGAAGGATAGCCAAGCTGATCCATCCGTATAAGGGAGAGAAGAAACGGAGGAGCAGTATCGTAAGTATAAGTCTGAATGCCAAGGGACGACATGCCAAGCTCATAAAGATAGTCGGCCGGCCTGTTGCCCTCCCGGAAGATATGAGTGACTCTGAACTGAATATCTCGGAGAATATGTCGGATACGCATAAGAGTGTGACGAACCTGCCAAGAGCCCCGATGGCCAGATGATAGCAGGGTCACCACAGCAGCAGCATCAAGCTCAATCCAAACATGTCTCGATCTATGGGAAGCTAGTATCAATCCAATCGCCAGCGCCTGAATCTCTGCATCAAAACTCGAAGAGGCCTGAAAAGAGGAATGGAAAGCAAGAAGGAGCTCTCCGTGATGATCTATAATCAGACCTCCCCCACCCGCAATCTGAGTGTCTCTATCGAACGAACCATATGTGTTCAGCTTGATCCAAGGGGACTCGGGTCGAAGCCAAACCATCGGGATGGGGCGACGAGTCTGAGCGGGGGAAGATGGAGCTCGCTGAAAATGATCAGGCGGCGATCACCCGACCGAAAACTTTGAGGAAATAATCACCGCAGCAGCCAATAATGCAACATGGCGCTCCACCTGCACAATAAAATGACAAGAAAGAAAAGTAACTGCCCTATGCTTTGCACTATTCCTTTCTGTCCAGATGAACCAAAGGATCAGACAAGGAATAATGAAAGTCGCGTGCCTAAAGTGTGTGCCGTGAGCGAAAAAACTCAGGAACTCAAATATATTCTGAATATGGGGTAGGGATAAATGTGTCCATGCGCCAAAATACCCCCACACGTCACGAGCCACATCACTCTCCAAGAAAAGATAGGCAATGGTCTTGGTATGGTAGGTCTGGTAAGGGAATGCGAGCAGCACAAACATCTAGAAGCCAATAAAACACCCCTCCTCTGTAGAATGTCATCCGTCGGGATCCGTCTCATGAGAAGTCGCCAAACAAACACCGAAATGGTCGGTGTGAGTAAGGCTGTACAGATGGCCCCATAAATAAGATTAGCTTGACCCCTCACCCTGATGTGAGACCAAGCCGACGACAATGAGAATGCACCCGAAGAGGTAAGAGTCCAGCACATACTATCTGAATCCTCCTCGGCGATGGGAATCGCGGAGATCTCCTGGATGAACTGAGGGGTAAGTCCTAGCTCCTCTCCAACAATAGACTCCAACCTACCCGTATCCCACATCTTATCAACCCATAACTCACTCATCCTAAGATGGGGTCTACCAGTAATCTGACAATAAGAAGAAATCGGCCTATCCCCAATCCAAGTATCGTCCCAAAAGCTGACCTCCCCGCAGCCACGACCAAGAGTCCAGCATATGAACTCCTGAGCCTCAATACCCATATGGAGTAGTCGGCGCCAAGGGTGGCTAGCATGAGCTTTAAGCGCAGTACGTATAGGCGTATAAAGGCCTCGCCATATCCAAAAGGCTCCAAATCCAAAAGAGACGTGCCCGCCCGAAGGCACCACCAGAGCTTATAACTAAAAGCCCTCGCCATATCCAAAAGGCTCCAAATCCCGAGGCCTCCCTCAGAGGCCGGACGACAAATCTACCGCCAACGGACCCAGTGCGTCTTCCTCTTCGGACCAACAGCACCCCAAAAGTATCTCACAATGATCTGCTCGATCTCCAGGATGATTTACTGTGGTGGGTGCACAACCTGAAGCAGGTGAAGAGGAATCGTGCAGAGAGTGCTCTTAATAAGTGCCAAGAGTCCCCCAAAAGCAAGGTGGCGATGGGACCAACTAGAGATCCTATCCAACATCCGTTGCTTCACCGCAGCAAAGAGCTCTCGTCTCATAAAGCCTTTGTAAAGGGGCACACCTAGATAGGTGATGGGGAGATCGCCTGGCGAAAACCAGTAAGATCATGAACTCTCTGATACCAACGAGGCGCATGCTTTGGAGCGAGAGTAAAAGTGTTCTTCTGGATACTAACCATATGGCCAGAAGCTGTAGAGTAGTGATCCAGGAGACGCATAATGACAACAAGACCATCATCCATAGCCCGAGTGAATATAATGATGTCATCGGCATAAGATAAATGCGAGACGTGGACGTCCTATACCTCATCAAAGGATGGTCCCGAATGAATCGATCCAAGCAGCGCGATAGATAATCAGCGGCAAGCACGAAGAGCGACGGAGAAATAGGGTCGCCCTGACGCAAACCCCGGCCAGAGGCAAAATAGCCAGCCGAACTGCTGTTTACCAAGATGGAGAACGTGAAACTCTCGACGCAATGACGGATGCACATAATCCATCTAGCCGGAAATCCCATCCTCACCAGGACCTCACGTAAAAACTGACAGTGAACCCTATCATACGCCTTAGCCATATCAAGCTTCAGCGCAAGGTTCGGGACACCATGAATGTCAGTGACGTGGAGGTCGTGAATAAGTTCTTGGGCCAGAAGGATATTATCAATAATAACCCGCCCGTGAACAAATCCACTCTATTTCGAAGAGATAATAAGAGGGAGGAGAGGAGCAAGACGAGCGTTAAGGATTTTCGTGATAATCTTATTGGTCACATTACACAGACTAATAGGCCGGTAATCTGACCAACCGCTCGGAACAGGCTTCTTCGGGATCAAGACGACCGTAGTCGCCGTGAATGCCGGAGGCATGGGATGGCCATCAAAGAACTCGAGCACAGCCCCCTCCACGTCGGAAGATACAATCTCCCAACAATACTAAAAAATAAAAACGAGAACGTGTCAGGCCGAGAAGCGCTGTGAGGATCGATATCAAATATGGCAGCACGAATCTCCTGGGGAGAGGGTGGGAAACACAAACTATCAGAATCAAAAGAAGAGGGGATAGAGGGAAAACAAGTGTCATCCGGGGGGACGAGAACATCACCAGCAGATGTAAGCAGAGTCCTAAAGAAATTCACAGTGGATGATCGGATGTCCGACTCTACAGCGATCGTTGTACCACCATCCTCAATGCTGTGAATATGCGCCTGACAGCGCTTCTGCTTCGCAAAACCCTGGAAAAATCGGGTGTTGTGCTCGCCTTCAGTAACCCAACGAACTGCGGCCTTTTGTTTCCAGAAATCTTCCTCCATAGAGAGACAAAGATGGTACTTAGCACGAAAACGGTGCTTAGCGGTTCTATTCTCCGGAGTAGGATCCGAATCATATCGCCGCTCGGCCTTGTCGTCAGCCCTTAAGGCCTCATCCAACTTCGTATGAAGATTACTAAAAACGGACCAGTTCCACTGTTTCAGTCTGCGCTTAACCTTGAGGAGTTTGGACTGTAGGTTACACATGCCATATAATCCAGTCGGGGTAAGCCAGACCTCCCTAACAGTGTCTAGGAATGTGTGATGTCGGATCCACATACTCTGGAAACGGAATGACGACCTGTGACGAGTCGCGGAGAAGCAACACTGGATAAGAAAGGGCGCATGGTCAGACCGAAGTCGAGGCAGGTGAGTGACGGTAGAAACTGCAAACACGTTCGACCATGCTTCATTAAATAAAGCACGATCTAGCCTTTCCCTCAAACCATTGCGCTCCCAAGTGAAAATATCGCCCTCGCAGCCCGCGTCAATCAACTCACAGTCAACAATAGCCTGTGCGAAGTCCAGAATCTCTGGAGAACGGTCTGTGTTGTGGGAAAATCCCTCACAATATGCCGCAAGTGCACGGTGTCAACAAGTAATAAAGTGATATGTAAAGTATCGTTCCCTCGAGGACTGATTTCACTAAGTACCAAAATATAGTCAACTCACAATTTTATTTGAAGAACAATTATATGGAATTTATACCTAACCTAATTGCAGAAAATAAATAATAGTACTAATAATAATAATAATAATAATAATAATAATAATAATATGGGCGTAGGATTATGATTTTCACCTCAAACAATCAGGAATGATATTTATTCAATTCAATTCACTTTTATTCAATTGATTGTAAGCCAGTAATTCCTAAATTATTCTAAAGCCTTTCCCAAGGTCGATAGAAAATACTACGAATTATTAACTCGATATATCCCTATTCGAATTAGATAATTAATAGCTAAAACAGTTCAAGAATTCCCACAATAACACGCTTCACAATTCGCATGAGTATATCCCTATTTCACGAAAATTATAATTCGTCTCACAAGAACTATGCCTAAATTTCATCTCCCGAATCCATAAAGACATTCAAAACAATTCAACTGTTGGCCAGACAATTAAAAAGCATTAAGAACAATGAGAAAAATCCAATTCAATAGAATAACGAATGAATTGAAATAATAATAAATAAATCAAACCGTCATGTAATCGGCTATAATCAAAATCCTACTCGAATAGATCTAGAAACTAAGATGCAGAAAAACTAAGAAAAACCGTAGGGAATCCATGGTCTTGTCGTCGCCCACAAATCTCCTCCTTGTGTTCTTTGCCCTAGCTATCGATCCACCTCCGAGTTCCTCCCCATCGATTCCCCCTTTTTGTTCAGCCCTTCAATGCTTATTTATAGTCATCATCAGCCTCCAAAACGCGTCCGTGTGATTAGGTCGAGAACAGGCTCCAAAACGGCCTAGAAACGCGGAGTATTCAACAAAACCGCCAGGTGGGCCGCGGCTCACTTAATCTGTGCCGCGGCCCCTTAACGCCCAGCGCCCATACCTGGGCGCATTTTTCCTCCTGGGCCGCGGCTTACTTAGGCTGTGCCGCGGCTCACAGTACAGTGTGCTCAGCGCTCGCTGGTTGTCTCCGTGTGCCACGGCTCACTTGGTTTGTGTCGCGGCTCATGACCAAAAACTGCTGTTTTCGCCCATTTTTCATCGTTTTGGCTTCCGGACTCTGATTTCTTGCAAAACATATAATAATAGTGCATTAAAAGCTCATTTATGCTGAATTAGGCTCAAGATGGACATAAAATAACGATAAACAAGCGCATAAAAATACGCCTAACAAATACCCCCAAACTTGAGCCTTTGCTTGTCCTCAAGCAAAAATTATCAATTCTAAACAAAATGTATCGTGAATAATCATGCAAATCCATAGTGCTCAACTTAATCAATACTACCCTGAAAATCTCAAAGAATAGTACAAGTATCGTAATAGCGAGTCACATCCAGGACACTGATTCCACTAAGTAACCAATTTCAGTCCTAATCAATCGTTCATGAAGAAAATCAAGCTCAAAGATTAACAAGCGTGAATTTAACCGACCGTCAATATGAAGGGTTATTATTAAACAAGCTAATTCGCCCAGTCTCACAATCTAGTGGTAAAATTAAGAGTTTCATTATCAAAATTACTCTTAGGACAGCATTCCCTTATGTATGATCAATAATATGATTCGAGTTAACCACTAGGTTTCGCCTCTCGGGATATTTCATCGGGATGATCCTATGGTGGATTTCCATTCTCATGTATCGGGGAACCGTTGGACGTAAAAGGCACTGATGGGGCACATGGATGCTTCTAGTTACTAAGCCCCCCTCTATAACGGAGAAAAAAATCGAATAGCAATTCCCGCATGTCAAGGTTGTCGTTTTACGCGAGAGTAGACAACGGGTCACGTGAATACCCCCGGTTACTAGGCTTTCCATCATTGGTAATGCGATACTTCTAAATTATTAATCTATTCAGGGTCGTCGATTTACGCGAGAGTAAACAACGGTCACGTGAATACCCCCGGTTACTAGACTTCCCATCATAGAACAAATAGTATCTCGACTTTTTCTTGGGAAAAACTGTCCGACTCTAAAATCAAATTAACTGCCAACACGACTCATGTTACTGGACGACTAGCTAACCGAAAAGTATAACCAAACATATAGGCGGCGATTTGAAAACACATATGTCTACTTTCTTATCTGCTAAGATTTCTACAAAAGCGATAAAATTTCGGACCTAATTGAATACTCCACAGAAACAGATATCTCTGACTGCAACTAGACTAAAATTCAACCGTTTCTTCCAAGAGAGATCAGTATCGTAACATCAGTTTTACACACGGAAGCACGAAAAATTCACGAAAAATTCACGTTTTTGAACAAAACCATGAACAGCATGCAAGGACAATAAAGCAATTGCGATTTATACCAAAGAAAAAATTAAGAAAGTTATCGCATGCTTCCATTTATTCCACTACACCTAACATCATCAATAATGCAACTCATGTGAAAATAAAAGAGATAAGGAAAAGTGAAAATTATTCCAAATATCTTCTTGAAAGCCAGCACATGTCTGAGTGGAATTGTCTGTCATATTTCAAGTAATGCTCAGCATCACGAGGGACCCCCAAACTTAGTCTCTAGTCATGAAATTACTGTAGATGTTAAGTCAAGAAAGACTAGAATATGAAGAATAATAACTCATTTGGGGTTAAAATGTTAGAGAGATAAGGACCAACAAGAATACGAATCCAAAAGAAATAACAAAACAAAGAAAAAAAATTGATAACTAAACATCAAATAAAAACAACTAACTAGAAAGCAAGTAAAAATGATGGGTTGCCTTCCATCAAGAGCTCTATTTTACGTCTTGAGCACGATGTGGCAAAAAGAGTTTAACGTGGCTTCTTTCTAGGGAGATTGTCAATTGCCCCCTTCTTACAATCTATAAGCCTCTTATTCTATAAGGGAGGCTTTCGTTCATGCCCGGTTGCCAAAAATAATAAGTAAGAATAATTATGCAGACAACCAAAAAATGATGGAAGAATATAATAATGATAAGGCATGAAAAAATAAGCAGAGTTCAAATGGGTAAATAATAAAGACTTATCATGAACAACCTCATTAGAACTCAAGGAATCGGCCTCAACAAAATCTGAAGTAATGGGGTCAATCTCTCCCATTATGGATTTAGGAAAGATTATGCGCGGCACCGCTAATAAAATTTTTGGCACAAAAGTGTTCACCTTATTAGTCGAAGTTTGATGACAATTTAATGAAATTTCTTTGGAAACATCATCAATGGTAACTTCTTCTACAGGCTCATCACACTTTATATAATTATCGGGTGCTGGGGGATCGACCCTAAAACTTAGCATGTCTTTCATCTCAACCTCCCCCTCAACTTCACTACTAATTATATGAGCTGGAAAATAACCGTAGTGAATCTCAAGACCACGACTTGCACATTCTCGCTCAAAAAGGGTACTATCAGGATTTTTGAGAACGTCTACACATTGTTCAAGCATGGTCTTTTGTCTTGGGGGAGGGGGCTGACTGACCCTATTTGGCAAATTATTAAGAACTTCGAAATTTATGAAATGCCAAGGGCCACGATACTCAAAGGAAAACATAATGAAGAAAAAATAAATATAGAGACGAACAAGAAAAACTTCAAATTAAAATCGAAGTCGCTTGGTATTGATATTAGCGAAAAATCAGTCCCCGGCAACGGCGCCAAAAACTTGTTGTGGGAAAATCCCTCACAATATGCCGCAAGTGCACGGTGTCAACAAGTAATAAAGTGATAAGTAAAGTATCGTTCCCTCGAGGACTGATTTCACTAAGTACCAAAATATAGTCAACTCACAATTTTATTTGAAGAATAATTATATGGAATTTATACCTAACCTAATTGCAGAAAATAAATAATAGTACTAATATTAATAATAATACAAATATGGGCGTAGGATTATGATTTTCACCTCAAACAATCAGGAATGATATTTATTCAATTCAATTTTATTCAATTGATTGTAAGACAGGAATTCCTAAATTATTCTAAATCCTTTCCCAAGGTCGATAGAAAATACTACGAATTATTAACTCGATATATCCCTATTCGAATTAGATAATTAATAGCTAAAACAGTACAAGAATTCCCACAATAACAGGCTTCACAATTCGCATGAGTATATCCCTATCTCACAAAAATTTTGATTCGTCTCACAAGAACTATGCCTAAATCTCATCTCCCGAATCCATAAAGACATTCAAAACAATTCAACTGTTGGCCAGACAATTAAAAAGCATTAAGAACAATGAGAAAAATCCAATTCAATAGAATAACGAATGAATTGAAATAATAATAAATAAATCAAACCGTCATGTAATCGACTACAATCAAAATCCTACTCGAATAGATCTAGAAACTAAGATGCAGAAAAACTAAGAAAAACCGTAGGGAATCCGTGGTCTTGTCGTCGCCCACAAATCTCCTCCTTGTGTTCTTCGCCCTAGTTATCGATCCACCTCCGAGTTCCTCCCCATCGATTCCCCCTTTTTGTTCAGCCCTTCAATGCTTATTTATAGTCGTCACCAGCCTCCAAAACGCGTCCGTGTGATTAGGTCGAGAACAGGCTCCAAAATAGCCCAGAAACGCGGAGTATTCAGCAAAACCGCCAGGTGGGCCGCGGCTCACTTAATCTGTGCCGCGGCCCCTTAACGCCCAGCGCCCATACCTGGGCGCATTTTTCCTCTTGGGCCGCAGCTCACTAAGGATGTGCCGCGGCTCACAGTACAGTGTGCTCAGCGCTCGCTGGTTGTCTTCGTGTGCCGCGGCTCACTTGGTTTGTGTCGCGGCTCATGACCAAAAACTGCTGTTTTCGCCCGTTTTTCATCGTTTTGGCTGCCGAACTCCGATTTCCTGCAAAACATATAAGAATAGTGCATTAAAAGCTCATTTATGTTCAATTAGGCTCAAGATGGACATAAAATAATGATAAATAAGTGCATAAAAATACGCCTAATAGTCTGTGGTACTACCCTCGCGTTCATGTGAGTGCAAGAAGATGTTGAAGTCACCGCTGACAATCTACGACAACCCCTCTACTTCCAAAGCAATCTCACGGAGGGTGTCCCAAAGGGCGTAGCGACCAACACGGTTAGTGCTGGCATAGACATAAGTGACATAAATCGACTGGGGAAGAAGGGGAGAAGAAATAGAAAGATGAAGGACCTGATCTGTATCTAACAAAACCTGGTGCTGAAAGTGAGGGGAAGAAAAGAACCAAATTTTGTTAGACCGATTATAAAGTCTCGACGCAAAACCTAAAGAACGAATATAAAAATCAAAATTAGCATTGGAACCCATGGTTTCTAAAATGCCAATAAAAGAAAATCTATGAACACGGTGGAGATGTCGAATACGCTTCTGTGCTCCGGTGTTAGACAGACCACGAGCGTTCCATGTAAGAATGGGTATCGACATAAACTAACCCACCGACTCTGATAAAGACCTAGGACGCTGACCGGAGCGCCCCCTTCTCCAAGGTGTATCCTTCCGGGCAGATGTTCCCCCTTTCGAAGGCGATGAAGATCACCCCTTGGAGGAGGAAGAGGGTCTGCGAGAAGCTGCTCTTCCTCACGTGGAAATCGAGGAGTCATAAGCATCTTTGCCCCTAGTCGTAACACCAGGGGCAGCAATAATAGACATCAGACGTCTCTTAACCGGGGGTTTTGGTGCCGTCGGGAGAGGCACCATCGCCGGGGAAGAGAGACTGGGCTCAGAAATCTCAAATTGAGCGGTTAGGACCACACTCAGCCTAAGATAGAGAGGGAAAAGAAGAAAGGAGGGGAGGGGGAGGCTCGTAAACCACCATAGATAAGGTCTCAGGCTCAACGATGATCGGATCATTTATATAGCCCTGGCCGTCATGGCGTGGGGAGGTAGACTCAAAGAGTCTAGAAAAGTGAGGGATGGTGGAGGACTCTATGTCATCCTCTAAGAGACGCTCATCATTGCTATCACGACCGCTATCAACGCTACCCGATACACTATCTTTATTACCCACACTAATAATATCATCAGTACTAACTAAATACTCCTACTCTATACCAGAGGAGTCTAAAGATGCAAAGTATGAGTGCTGTCCAGTGGCAGTCGTGCCCTTGGGAATCATCCCCGTCTCTCTAGGTCCTTTTTTTGCAACAACCTGCCAAACGGCAGGTTCCTTGCCTTTGGCGGCCTTAGGAGCTGCATGCGAAATGTTAGCCTTAGAGGCATTAGCAGGGGCCGGCTGTGCCTTCTGTTGTCGAGAAATGACAACAGTAGGCTTCTTACGCTGGGGCGGAGGAGGCCGTTCTTTGTTGCCAACTATGTAGCAACTGGACGGCTCGTGCCCCACATGAGAACAAAGAGAGCAATATAATGGAAAACTCTCGTAAGTGATCCACTGCGTAATAACCTGATCGTCAAACATAACCTCAATCTCGGGCACTCTGGGGACCAAAAGGTCAATCTCGACGCACACACGGGCGATTGAGAGTCGTGAATGTGTAGCCGTCGGGGCATCAACTAAAATGGGATTGCCAACAGCCTTGGCAATCGTATATAATGCACGTGGATGACCCCGTAAGTCTAAACCAGACTGGATAAATAGACGCCTCTGTCCTAACTAAGACACTAGGCGACCACTTAAAAACACTGGGAGGACATCCAGAAAAATTCCAAGTAGATCCTAACCAAATGCGTCTAAAGTCCTCATCATTATCAAACCTAACGGCTATATGACAAAAATTCAACCAACTCCAACTACATTTACCCCTCAATTTCATGTCAGTCAAACCCGAAGACATATCGCGAGGGGTGGGAATAGCATGCGAGAATTTAAGAATCAAAGTGCGTTCCCATGAAGCAGCTAGAGTAATCATACCAGAAGAAGAAAAGGAAACACGCGTCTTCTCATTTACGGAATAGAGAGTACAAAAAGGACATACCTTCGCTCTGTTAAAATTGTATGATTTTATTGTCAAACCGGGCTGGTGGATGAACCTGGGCTAAGCTGTTCCCATTGTGTTCCTTGCCATTTGTGCATATGTTTGTTGTTGTTGGGTCGGGTTGGATGCATCTTGTCGGACCAAGTTGTATAAAACCGGATCATTTGTTTGGTTGGTTTCTTGATTGGCGGTAGGGGTAGTTTCATTGCTGTGTACTTGGCGTGAATTATGGCTGGGTTGGGGTTCGTTTTCAATATTTGGGAGAGGCTGGGTTATGGCTGGGACGGGTTGATGATTGGGCTGGGGTTTAAGGCGGAAGTGGGCTGGGTTACTGTTGCACCGGGATGATGGTTGGGCTGGGGGTTTAAAATGGAAGTCGGTTGGGTTAATGATGGGACGTGGTGTTGAATGGGCTGGGGGTTAAAAACGGGAGTGGGTTGGGTTAAAGTTGGCGTGGGCTGAGAGGTTAGGTTGGGCTGGGAATTAAGAGAATTGATTTTAGTGGGCTGGTGGGGATGATTTGATGAGGGCTGGGGATCTTGTTGTGTTAAAGGGCCAAATAAATTGGGCTCGGTCTTATTAATATTAATGGGCTGAAAATAATTAAATATGGTGTTGGGTTTATGGTTTGGTTTAGGAGAAAGCCCGGAAATGTTATTAATATCAGAATTAATGAAAGGCCCAGTGTTAGAGCGTCACAAAGAGGTATCTGGGTTGGGATTAATGTTGGGCCAAATAAGAGCAGGCCCGCGATGATTGGGAATAAAATTAACAGGGCTAACCTGGGTCTTATCATCTTGGACGTGGGCCTTTGCAATGGATCCGGAAGAGCAGCCCAAATGATCGTGACCGTCAGCAGGGAAAGACCCTAAGATCGACGGTTGCCCATCGTTGATAATATTGTTTAAATTTCCATGCTTGTCCGTCGTTAGGGTTGGGAGAGCCGACTTGAGCCCTGCAACTAGGGTTTTTGGGGACTTTGACGGCGACGAGGGCATGGCGACGGAGGACTCTTGCAACGGCATCGGAATATCTTTACCGGAAGGACTAGATTTAGGTAGACCTGAGCTTTTTAGATTCTTCTCGAATGGCGACTAAGATGGCGAGGTTGGCGACGAAGACGGAAAAACTAAAGACGTACTGTGGCGATCAACATATGACTGAACGGGGCTGCGGCGACCATCATGTGACTTATCGGGAGTCACCGCAGGTAATTTTTCAGGCGTCCGCGACGCCCGTTTCTTTCTTGTCATGAACACAACAACCTTAGGTCACCAGAAGGTTGGCGATGACGGCGACCATGCGAAGTAACTACTATTGTTGTGTGCAGCTTGATGTGGCGACGGCGGATCTGTGGTCGGATGAGGGAAACGATGCCGGAGTATCTTGGAAAAGGCAGGCGACCGAATAGGCGATTTACACCTTGAGTGTGTGTAAACGCAATCATCGCCGGGGCTGATTCCGACGTCTGTTCTAGTTGGGGCTTGGTGGCGAAGTATTGCCGGGTGATGGGGAGTCGGCTGGTGGGGAAGTTGGCCAGAGACGATGGCCGGAAGTGGGTGCGGTTGGAGAAAGGTGTGGCGGCATGTGTGAAAGGAGTAGTTTTTTACTGGATTTCGAGTAGGTTCTCCATGAAAGACTTGGGAGAAGCAATCTATATTCTTGAAATTCGGCTCTATCGGGATAGGGTGAAGAGAATTATAGGTCTTTCCCAAGCCCTCTATATATATAAGATCTTAAAGCGGTTTAAAATGGATGATTCTAAAAGAGGGTTCCTACCTATGCGATATGGAATAAAACACGCCTTGAAGATATGTCCTCAAAGTGAGGAACAACGAAAGGAAATGTGTAATATACCATATGATTCGGTCATGGGTAGCCTTGTGTATGCCTTATTGTGTACGAGACCTGACATTGCGCATGTTGGGAGCATGGCAAGTAGGTTTCAGGCAGACCCAGATAGGGAACTGTGGACCGCCGTAAAGAACGTTCTCAAGTACTTTAGAAGGACTACAGATCTGGTTCTTAAGTATGGTGGTGGAAAACTGAATGTGAAGGGCTTCACTGATTCAGACTTCCAAGGACAGAATGACGGCTCTACTACTTCTGGCTACATTTTACTCTTAATAGAGGAGCAGTATCTTGGCATATTGCCAAGCATAGTCAAAACGAGTCGCACTTGTTTTGAAACCTTCACTTTACTCTCATCATCGATCCAATGCAAAGTGTAAGACCTTGGGTGAGCCATGGTGGTCAGCCCAAGACGCGACTGATGATTCCACCTATTAGGGTGAGTATCAAGCAACTTCGGAAGCCTCTAAAGGAAGGGTTTTGGAATAAGAAGCTACTGGGTGAACTTAAAGTGACACCATATGTTGCGCTGCCTATTTTCATTTTTTATGCAATAACGATGGAGCAGTAGCATAGGCCTAAGATACGAGGTTTCACAACAGTACAAAACACATTGAGAAAAAGTATCATCTCATGAGAGAATTTGTTCGCAAAAAGGATACATTGTGCTGCCTAAAGTAGACTAAGTAGACAACGTTACTGACCCATTGACCAAGCCACTTTCTCAAATAAGCTTGGAGCGTTATCTAGAGAACATGGGTATTAGATACCATAGTGTGTGGCATTTAGTGCAAGTGGGATATTTTTAGGAGTATGCCCCCGAATGCCACTCAGAGGATGTAAGAGTGAGGGCATTGTACTTGTTATTTTGTTAATCATTATCAGAAGGCAATTGTATGTTTCTTTATTTACTGGTAGTCACTGGAATTCCTTACTCATAAATATATATATAGAAACTAGTCCGTGTATTTGAGAGCAAAACATTCCACTTCTTATTGGATAAGGGGATCAGCATTGGAAAGGTTTATGGCTCAAATACTTAATCTTTTGCAAGTCGATGAAACTTGGCTGGGCATTAAGTTTATGTGAAGACTTTTATGACATGTTATTTGACTTGGAGAGTGTCTGTCGATCACTATCGGTTAGTGGGAGCACACGTTATTGGTATGCTAATGAGATTAGTATACTCGAACTGACTCACCTCGATTCGTCACACGGATTTCACTCTGGGACAATCAATGACGGAATCGAAAGGTTGTGATAGGTATTCGTGAACCTTTAACTTGAGGATTTAGTAGGGATGTGCTTGTGACGTTAAGATTTTCATTAGAGTACTTCGACCCAGAAAACCGGAAGGTGGGGGTCAACCTCTATGTGCATCTTGATGGGCAAGTAGTAGGTTCTATTAAATACCAATATAGGATTCTTTCTCCTGTTAGTGAACGGGTATATGTCCTATGCGGTTATTGGTAGATGAGATCATAAGTCTTTGGCCAAAGCACTGGAGCTAGTTGTATTGGATACATGTGAGATCGGTGATCTCAATTTGCATTGACTCATGCATAGCATCAAGTACAGATAGGTTTTGACTGACCGTGACCCTCTAACTTGATCGAGACATTTAAAAGAAGGGTTTATACGTATACTAGTATTCACGACTGAAAGGTTTTGAAATGATCCCAATCATTCGTTCTCAGTTAGGTTACAGTGCAGGTCGCGGGACTGGATAGGTGGTGCTATCACTCTTTGGTTCCTCCCATTGCTAACTAAGACGGACCTACCGAGTCGCGCATTAGGATAGACGACAGAATAAGTCGAGCTTGTTCTCTCTTTAGTTATATTAGATATTGGATATCTAATTTATTAGATATTGGATGTCTAATTATTTTGGGACATTAGATGTCTAAATTAATTTATTGGATAAATTAATTTACGACCTAATGAATTAAATAAATTACTGGGTGATTGATTTAATTCATAGATATAATTATTTCATGGAAAAATTAATTATATTATTTTGTATTTGATATAATTAACTAATTGGATTAATTAATTAATATAAATAATCGGAACAGAATGGAGTTTATCTGTTTGGACATACGATAGTCCGTAACGAACCGGACTCTCCTAATTCCTTCTAGAGGCCGCCTCACTTCCCCCTTCCTCACAAGCTTCCCCTTTTGTCTTGATTCCTTTCAATTATGAGGGTGTGACCAAGACTTTTGATGAAAGGAGTTGGCATGTGATGGATTCTTATCATGTGGGAGACTTTGACAATTGAAGTGAGATATGAAGACAATAAAGATAATCCTCCCACTTCTCTGTTGGTTAAGTAACTCATGGCAATAATACAAGGGAGTGGAGAGAAAAGTCATTTTGAGTCTTCTTAATCTTTCTTCTTCATTTTTCTTAGAGAAAAATTGAGAGAAAATATTGAGAGAAAATATAACTAGACACTTGGAGTGATATAGATTATATATGAAAGCTCCAATCACATTGTTCTTGCCGTGTCCTTAAGGCGATCTAGATGGTTCCAGGGCTGCGTAAGCGAGGACTTCGGTTGGATATCACCTGATATCAATTCCTTTCAATTCCTAGCATGGATTTATCATAGTTCTAACATCTTTCACCATCAGATTCGAGGTAAACTTTCCTTAGAACCCTAATTTCGGGAATTTTAGGGGTTTTGGTGGATTTCTTTTTTCCAACTGTTGTAACTTTGGATTAATGGTAGATTATAGTTATGTAATCATGAACTCACGTTTTCCTCGAAGTTTTGTGGATTGATTCCAAGTTTTCCATCGTTGATTGAGTAAAACCCATTATGCCTCCGTAGTGTTCGGTAAATTGTTCCTAAGGGTAGAACTTAGGATGATCCGTAGTCTTCCAGTGAATTTGTAGTTGATTGAGTCTCGATTGTTGTTAGGAATGGAATTTGGAAGATAGTTTGGATCGAAGCCCTTTTTCGTTCATTGTTTCCATCGTGTACTAGAAACCAAAGCAAGTACCTTATTCCATTAATTTGTGGCATGCATTTATGTACTGGGATTAGGATTTTATATGTTGTGAGAATGTTCTCGGGGCACTCTCACCTGGGGATTGCTCGACGGGGCACACAAGGACTTGGCCGGGTGGCCTTGGGCGAGGGTTACCTATGAGGTGGCGGTATTCTCACATGGGGATTGCTCGACGGGGTACACAGGGACTTAGTCGGGTGGTCTTGTCACGAGAATTACCTTCGAGCGATGTTTTTACTGATGATTGATATTGTATATTCCAGAATATCGTAAGAAATGAAGTTTTTTTGGATTTCAAAAGTAATTGGGAATGCCTGTGTATTAAAATATTGTAATATTGTACTTGCGTAGTAGTTGTTGCTAACCCTTTGTTGGGGTAGAATGTTTTATGCATATCAGGTGATCTCTTGACTTAGGATCCTACACGGGGTGCATATGGAGCTGACAGGCAGACCGGATGTTATAGAGCTTGAGTCAGTATTTGTAAGTGTCCATTTTGGTTTTTCATATTTAATGTTGCATTTGAAGTTATTGTAATACGTTGTGAGATGATTACGTATTTTGTTGAATTGCATTAAAACCTACTCGTTTTGTCCGAGACCGCAGCCAACTCATGTTTTGATATTGAACAATTAATTGGTCATGTTATGGTGTTTTATATTATTCTGTCATATAGTGTGTATGGTGTTAGGAGGTCGTGGCGGACGTGGACACGACAGAGGCCGTGGATGTGGTACCGCTAATGAATCTATTACACCTTCTAATGCCGCATCTGCATGTTAAGAGGTTGTAGATGTGGTACCGCTAATGAATCTATTACACCTTCTAATGCCGCATCTCACTCAGCATCCCGTACGGTGACAAACACTGGGCCTTTGAACTCTAGGGTCAGCCAGATCCCTTCGTTAATTAAGAACCGCCAGTCGGGCCTAATATGAATGCCGACATAGCTACTATACTCCTGCAGGTAGCAGCACAGTTAGTTTAGTTGAATGATTCCGGGCACCATGGCCAGCCGATAGATGAAATTGCTGGGTCTAGTAAGTGGCTCCAGGGAGTGATGAAGATGCAACCTCCCCGTTTTGCCGATGCATCTGACTCGCTGGGCTGGGAAGGTTGGTTGTACTAGTTAGGCAATATTTTCGATGCTATTGCATGTCCTGAGGAAAGGCAAGTTCCCATTGCCCAATATCTTCTTGACAAGAAAGCTGCGGATTGGTGGGAAGTTGTTGGGCCCACTGATCGTGTGGCCACCTAGGCCGAGTTTAAAGTTGATGTGGAAGAGGAGTATTGTCCTTGGCCAGTTAAATAGAAACATATTGCAGACTTGTTCCACAGGATGTACCTATCTCTGAAGCCATTGTTACATATAATCAGCAGTTGAGTCATGTTCGTGAGCAAGTGAGGACTGAAGCGGATAAGATCCGTTACTTTGATTTGAGGATGAAACCCAGAATTCGAGAGGGTATGGCTTGTTTCTAATGTGCTACTTTGAAGGAATACTAGGATCGTGCGCTGGCCATTGAGATGGTTATTTCTACATCAGGATCGAGCACCGAGAACAAGAAGTTGAAGACGACTAGTGGCTTTTCGGGAAACAAGGGTAGGGTATTTCGTAAACCTCAGGCTTCTCATTCCTCTACTGTGAAACTGGTTCAACAAAAAAATAGTGCACCAAATTTCCGACCGGGCCAGTCTTCTGCTTATGGTAGAGGACAATGTTTTAACTGTAACCAAATCGGTCATCTATTCCGAGAGTGTCAACTTAGGGTGTGTAGGCGAGAACTTTGGCTGGATATCACCTGATATCAATTCCTTTCGATTCCTAGCACAGATTTATCATAGTTCTAACATCTTTCACCATCAGATTCGAGGTAAACTTTCCTTAGAACCCTAATTTCGGGAATTTTGGGGGTTTCAGTGGATTTCGTTTTTCCAACTATGGTAACTTTGGATTGATGGTAGATTATACTTATATAATCATAAACTCATGTTTTCCTAGAAGTTTTGTGGATTGGTTCCAAGTTTTCCATCATTGATTGAGTAAAACCCATTACGCCTCTGTAGTGTTCGGTAAATTGCTCCTAAGGGTAGAACTTAGGATGACTCGTAGTCTCTAGTGAATTGGTAGTTGATTGGGTCTCGATTCTTGTTAGGAACGGAATTTGGAAGATAGTTCGGACCGAGGCCCTTTTTCGTTCGTTGTTTCCTTCGAGTAATAGAAACCAAGACAAGTATCTTATTGAATTAATTTATGATATGCATTTCTGTAATGGGATTGTGATTTTATATGTTGTGAGAATGTTCTCGGGGTACTCTCACCTAGGGATTGCTCGAGCGGGTACACATGGACTTGGATGGGTGGCCTTCCGCGAGGGTTACCTACGAGGTGTCGGTATTCTCACCTGGGGATTGCTCGACGGGGCACACAGGGACTTGGCCGGGTGGTCTTGTCACGAGAATCACCTTCGAGCGATGTTTTTACTGATGATTGATATTGGATATTCCGGAATATCATAACAAATGAACTGTTTTGGATTTGAAAAGTAATTGGATATGCCTGTGTATTAAAATAATGTAATATTGTACTTGCACTAGTAGTTGTTGCTAACCCCTTGTTGAGTGGAATGTTTTATGCATTTCAGGTGATCTTTTGATTCAGGAACCTACACAGGGTGCACATGGAGCTGACGGGTAGACCGGATGTTATAGAGCTCGAGTCAGTATTTGGAAATATCCGTGTTGGTTTTTCATATTAAATGTTTCATTTGAAGTCGTTATAATATATTGTGAGATGATTACTTATTTTGTTGAATTGAATAAAAACTAGTCGTTTTGGCCGAGGTCGCGGCCCAACTCATATTTTGATATTGAACAATTAATTGGTCGTGGTATGGTGTTTTGTATTGTTCTGTCATATAGTATGTATGATGTTAGCCTGGTAGGCCCGCGGTGGGTCCTACGGCATCTAACTACCCACTTTGAGATTTGGGGTGTTACATTTATGGTATCAAATCCTAGGCTAGGGAACACCTAGGCCATTGGTTATTGGGTCTGTCGTGTCCTAAGAGTTGTGTATACTTACCGAGCTTAACATCGTGTGCTATCGTCGAACCGTGTGACCCGTGGTAGTAAGACTTCTTGGACCCTTATTTCATTTTATTGCTTTCTTGATGGGAAAATTTTGAATTCTTTGGATGTATGAACTGTTCTGATGATTTCAATTCTTTTATCTATCAGCATGTTAAGAGGTCGTGGCGGACGAGGACGCAGTAGAGCCCGTGGACGTGGTACCACTAATGAATTTATTACACCTTCTAATGCCGCATCGGACTCGGCATCCCATACAGTGACAAACACCGAGCCTTTGAACTCTGGCAGTCAGCCAGATCCACCTGTTAATCAAGAACCGTCAGTCAGGCGTAATATGAATGCCGACATAGCTGCTATACTCCAGCAGGTAGCAGCATAGTTAGTTCAGTTGAATGAGTTCGGGCACCGTGGCCACCCGATAGAAAAATTGCTCGGTCTAGTAAGTGGATCCAGGGAGTGATAAAGATGCAACCTCCCCGTTTTACCAGTGCATCTGACTCGCTGGGCTGGGAAGGTTGGTCGTTCCAGTTAGGTAAGATTTTCGATGCTATTGCATGTTCTTTTATCTATCAGCATGTTAAGAGGTCGTGGCGGACGTGGACACGACAAAGGCCTTGGATGTGGTACCGCTAATGAATCTATTACACCTTCTAATGCCGCATATGACTCGGCATCCCGTACGCTGATGATTTCAATTCTTTTATCTCTCAGCATGTTAAGAGGTCATGGCGGACATGGACACGACAGAGGCCGTGGATGTGGTACCGCTAATGAATCTATTACACCTTCTAATGCCGCATCTGACTCGGCATCCCGTACGGTGACAAACACCGAGCCTTTGAACTCTAGGGTCAACCAGATCCCTCCGTTAATTAAGAACCGCCAGTCGGGCCTAATATGAATGCCGGCATAGCTGCTATACTCCTGCAGGTAGCAGCACAGTTAGTTCAGTTGAATGAGTCCGGGCAACATGGCCAGTCGATAGATGAAATTGCTGGGTCTAGTAAGTGGCTCCAGGGAGTGATGAAGATGTAACCTCCCCGTTTTGCCGATGCATCTGACTCGCTGGGCTGGGAAGGTTGGTTGTTCCAGTTAGGCAAGATTTTCGATGCTATTGCATGTCCTTAGGAAAGGCGAGTTCCCATTGCCCAATATCTTCTTGACAAGGAAGCTGCAGATTGGTGGGAAGCTGTTGGGCCTACTGATCGTGTGGCCACCTAAGCCGAGTTTAAAGTTGTTGTGGAAGAGGAGTATTGTCCTTGGCCAGTTAAATAGAGACATATTGCAGACTTGTTCCATAGGATGTACCTATCTCTGAAGCCATTGTTACATATAATCAGCAGTTGAGTCATGTTCGTGAGCAGGTGAGGACTGAAGCGGATAAGATCCGTTACTTTGATTTGAAGATGAAACCCAGAATTCGAGAGGGTATGGCTTGTTTCCGATGTGCTACTTTGAAGGAATACTAGGATCATGCTCTGGCCATTGAGATGGTTATTTCTACATCAGGATCGAGTACCGAGAACAAGAAGTTGAAGACGACTAGTGGCTTTTCGAGAAACAAGGGTAGTGTATTTCGTAAACCTTAGGCTTCTCATTCCTCTACTGGGAAACTAGTTCAACAAACAAATAGTGCACCAAATTTCCGACCGGGCCAATCTTCTGCTTATGGTAGAGGACAATGTTTTAACTGTAACCAAACCGGTCATCTATTCCGAGAGTGTCCACTTCGGCTGTGTAGGCGAGAACTTCGGCTGGATATCACCTGATATCAATTCCTTTCGATTCTTAGCACAGATTTATCATAGTTCTAACATCTTTCACCATCAGATTCGAGGTAAACTTTCCTTAGAACCCTAATTTCGGGAATTTTGGGGGGTTCAGTGGATTTCGTTTTTCCAACTATTGTAACTTTGGATTGGTGGTAGATTATACTTATATAATCATAAACTCATGTTTTCCTCGAAGTTTTGTGGATTGGTTCCAAGTTTTCCATCATTGATCGAGTAAAACTCATTATACCTCCGTAATGTTCAGTAAATTGCTCCTAAGGGTAGAACTTAGGATGACTCGTAGTCTCTAGTGAATTGGTAGTTGATTGGGTCTCGATTCTTGTTAGGAATGGAATTTGGAAGATAGTTCGGACCGAGGCCCTTTTTCGTTCGTTGTTTCCTTCGAGTACTAGAAACCAAGACAAGTACCTTATTGCATTAATTTATGGCATGCATTTCTGTAATGGGATTGTGATTTTATATGTTGTGAGAATGTTCTCGGGGTACTCTCACCTGGGGATTGCTCGACAGGGTACACATGGACTTGGACGGGTGGCCTTCCGCGAGGGTTACCTACGAGGTGTCGGTATTCTCACCTGGGGATTGCTCGACGGGGCACACAGGGACTTGGCCGGGTGGTCTTGTCACGAGAATCACCTTCAAGTGATGTTTTTACTGATGATTGATATTGGATATTCCGGAATATCATAATAAATGAACTGTTTTGGATTTGAAAAGTAATTGGATATGCCTATGTATTAAAATAATGTAATATTGTACTTGCACTAGTAGTTGTTGCTAACCCCTTGTCGGGTGGAATGTTTTATGCATTTCAGGTGATCTCTTGATTCAGGACCTACACAGGGTGCACATGGAGCTGACGGGCAGACCGGATGTTATAGAGCTCGAGTCAGTATTTGGAAATATCCATGTCGGTTTTTCATATTTAATGTTTCATTTGAAGTCGTTGTAATATATTGTGAGATGATTACGTATTTTGTTAAATTGAATAAAAACTAGTCGTTTTGGCCGAGGTCGCGGCCCAATTCATGTTTTGATATTGAACAATTAATTGGTCGTGATATGGTGTTTTGTATTGTTCTGTCATATAGTATGTATGATGTTAGCCTGGTAGGCCCGCGGTGGGTCCTACGACATCTAACTACCCACTTTGAGATTTGGGGTGTTACATTTATGGTATCAAAGCGTAGGCTAAGGAACACCTAGGCCATTGGTTATTGGGTTTGTCGTGTCCTAAGAGTTGTGTATACTTACCAAGCTTAACATCGTGTGCTATCGTCGAACCGTGCGACCCGTGGTAGTAAGACTTCTTGAACCCTTATTGCATTTTATTGCTTTCTTGATGGGAAAACTTTGAATTCTTTGGATGTATGAACTGTTCTGATGATTTCAATTCTTTTATCTATCAGCATGTTAAGAGGTCGTGGCGGACGTGGACGTGGTACCACTAATGAATTTATTACACCTTCTAATGCCGCATCGGACTCGGCATCCCATACAGTGACAAACACCGAGCCTTTGAACTCTGGCAGTCAGCCAGATCCACCTGTTAATCAAGAACCGTCAGTCGGGCGTAATATGAATGCCGACATAGCTGCTATACTCCAGCAGGTAGCAGCACAGTTAGTTCAGTTGAATGAGTCCGGGCACCGTGGCCACCCGATAGAGAAATTGTTGGGTCTAGTAAGTGGCTCCAGGGAGTGATGAAGATGCAACCTCCCCGTTTTGCCAGTGCATCTGACTCGCTGGGCTGGGAAGGTTGGTCGTTCCAGTTAGGTAATATTTTCGATGCTATTGCATATTCTGAGGTAAGGCGAGCTCCCATTGTGCAATATCTTCTTGACAAGGAAGCTGCGGATTGGTGGGAAGCTGTTGGGCTTACTGATCGTGTGGCCACCTGGGCCGAGTTTAAAGCTGCTGTGGAAGAGAAGTATTGTCCTTGGCCAGTTAAAGAGAAACGTATTGCAGACTTCTTTACTTCAACTCCACAGGATGTACCTATCTCTGAAGCCATTGTTACATATAATCAGCAGTTGAGTCATGTTCGTGAGCAGGTGAGGATTGAAGTGGATAAGATCTGTTACTTTGATTTGAGGATGAAACCCAGAATTCGAGAGGGTATGGCTTGTTTTCTATGTGCTACTTTGAAGTAATACTAGGATCATGCTCTGGACATTGAGCTGGTTATTTCTACATCAGGATCGAGTACCGAGAACAAGAAGTTGAAGACGACTGGAGGCTTTTAGGGAAACAAGGGCAGTGGATTTCGTAAACCTCAGGCTTCTCATTCCACTACCGGGAAACTGGTTCAACAAAGAAATAGCGCACAAAATTTCCGACCGGGCCAGTCTCCTGCTTATGGTAGAGGACATTTAACTGTAACCAAACCGGTCATCTATTCCGAGGGTGTCCACTTCCTCCTGTGACTTATTTTATGTGCGGACAGACCGGTCACCGTACTACTTATTGTGAGGCTGCTACCAGGTTCGCCAAACCTCGGAGTTCTGCACCAACTCCAAGTGTGAACCCGAGGGCTACAGCTAGTCAGCCACAGCAGACTTTAGGATGCGGTAGAGGCCGAGGTCGATCAGATCGTCAAGCTGCATCGAGTATGGGTTCGGTACAGCCCCAATTGTACCAAATGAGACATGCAGATGATGTAGAGGCTCCAGTAGCTGCAGGAACGACGCATATACTCTCTCAGCCTATTTCAATACTATTTGATTCAGGAGCTACTCATTCATTTATTGATCTTGATTGTGTGAAACGTTTGGGTCTTGATTGTTTGATTGAGTGCGAACTGTTTGTAGTGGTACTCCTAGTAGAGAGCGTTTGATTGGTAACCGAGAGGTTAAGGATTGTCTTATTTATATTGGGAGTCGTGATTGGCATTCAGATCTCATTGTGGTAGATCTGAAGGGAGATGTTGGGATAACAATCCTTGTATCGAAATTGTTGGGATAACAATCCTTGTATCGAAATTGTTGGGATAACAATCCCTGTATCGAAAGTTTTGACAGAATGTTTTGACAATGTGCCAATCCAGCATACAGCAAATAGCTGTATCAAAAAGCTGATCAAAGGTGTCAACCTGTATCGAAGACTTCTCGTAGTCCCAGCATAGAGTGAATCAATCATACATCAAAGGAGTCTCATAAGATTAAGTATGGAAGCTGTCTCGAATCGACAATGCAGCTATCATTCCATACAGTATCCAAACAGGACAAGAAGGAATCTCTGTTATTCGCTAAAGTCAAAGTCCCATTTAAGAAGATATATTTAAATACTAAAGGATAAAGTATTTAAATATTAAGTCGTCAGAGATATTCAATCAAGCGCAAAATCTGGATCGTGTTTTATTCAAACACATCATCCCGTTGGAACGGACTTTTGCTCAATGGGTCTATCTCAACGGATATATCTCAGAAGGCTATATATATCTCTAGAGTTTGAAGATTATGTACTGATTAACTGACAACACACAAAATCAACAAAGGAAGTTATCATCATATACATCTGAGCAAACATATCTCCCAAATCATACTGCTATTCCAAAAGAAGAGATATACAAGTACTCAAACCGTGAACAACATATTATCAGCTAAAAGCTCAGAAAGTCAAAGTTGTTGTTCAAACATTGTTCTACCCTTGAACATAACCCATCAGCCCTGTGTCGATTGAGAAACCTTTCTATTCCTGAACTGTGCGTGACGGACTTGCATTGAAGAGACGAAGCTTCGGAACTGTGTGTGAAGAAGCTAGTCAAGTGAAAGCTTAAACCAATCTGTGTGAATGATTGAAGGCTAAGACCATTATATCAGTCTGTGTGAACGATATATTGATTAGGTTTGATTATAAATACGTAGTTGTGCACGTAGTATTTATAATAAACATTTTCACTCCTGTGTGGAGGACCAGTGGACGTAAAGGGGTTTACCTCGAACCATTTTAATTACTGTGTGATTTATCTTCTACATTTACTATTTTATTATTTGTGATTATTTTTAAGTATACACTTCATATCTAGTTGCTCTATTTACAACAACTCACTTTAACAAGACTTTCGCTACGCACTCAGATTGGAAAACCATACAGTTTGTTGTTTAAAACACTTTCCAAGTTGTTTCCTGTATACTTAGTGGCCAACAGGAGAGGATGTGATCCTCAAAGATGATTGGTTGGATCGGCATGGTGCTATTATGAACTATTGGATGCGAACTATTTCAATAGTAGCCGAAGATGGTGTTGAACATACTTTTGTAGGTCGTAAACCAGTTAATTCAGGTAGGATGATTTCGGCCGTCAAAGTAATGAAATTGTTGAAACAAAACTGTACCAGTTTTTGGTGCTATGCCCTGAATACAGGTAATGGTGGAATTGATCTGTCATCGATTCCAGTTTTGAATGAGTATCCTGATGTGTTTCCAGATGATCTTCCAGGATTACCCCATCTAGAGACATAGAATTTTCCATTGACCTTGAGCCGAGTGCATCTCCTGTATCTCGTGCGCCATATTGTATGGAACCTGCCGAGATACTGGAACTGAAGAAATAGTTGGTGAACTCCTTGATAAAGGATATATTCGTCCAAGTGCTTTGCCTTGGGGTGCACCATCCCTTTTTGTTAAGAAGAAGGATAGATCATTTTGTCAGTGTATTGATTACCGGATAATCTGACCATCAAGAACAAGTATCCATTGCCTCGTATAGATGACTTGTTCGATCAGCTTCAAGGTGCCACTATTTCTCTAAGGTTGATTTGAGCTAGGGATATTATCAGTTGAGGATTCGGGATTCCGACATTCCGAAGACCGATTTCTGTACTCGATATGGTTACTACGAGTTGTGGTTATGCCATTTGGGTTAACCAATGCTCCGGTTGTATTCATGAAACTAATGAACAGAGTATTTATTGATTATCTTGATAAGTTAGTGGTTATTTTCGTTGATGACATTCTTATCTACTCACGGAATGAGGGAGACCATGCTGAACATCTCCACATTGTATTGAGCACTTTGAGAATGGAGCAACTGTACGCAAAGTTTTCTAAGTGCTAGTTTTAGCTTAAAGAAGTAGCATTTCTTGGGCATATAATTTCGGCTGATGGAATTCGAGTGGATTCCCATAAGATAGCAGCAATTCTTGAGTGGGAGCCACCCAAGAATGTGAAAGATACACGGAGTTTCCTGGGACTTGCTGGGTATTACCGTAGATTTTTCGAGGGATTTTCAAAGATCGCTCGACCACTTACTCAGTTGCTCCAGAAATCCCAGAAGTTTGAATGGAATATAGAGAGACAAAATTGTTTTGATGAGTTGAAGAGACGGTTAACTTCGGCGCCAATATTAGCATTACCTCAGGGTACCGATGATTTTGAAGTTTATAGCGATGCTTCAGGGCTTGGTTTGGGCTGCGTTTTAATGCAGAGAGGTAGGGTGATATCTTATGCATCCCGACAATCTAAACCGTATGAGATGAATTACCCTACTCATGATTTGGAGTTAGCAGCAGTCGTTTTTGGTTTGAATATTTGGAGACATTACCTCTATAGTTCTACGTGTAAAATTTACACAGACCATAAGATTTTGAAGTATATGTTTAGCCAGAAGGAGCTGACTATGAGACAACGCTGATGGCTATAGTTGATCAAGGATTATGACCTGGAGATATTATATCATCTGGGGAAGGCTACTGTGGTAGCGGACGCGCTAAATCGAAAGCCGATATCACTTCAAATGATGGAGGTACATACGTCTCAATCGGAGATCCGTCGAGAGATCATCAGGCAGGATATAGAGATTTGGCTTCAAAGAGTTCGGGGCCAATTACGAACTTTGGAATTCACTTCATCCTTGATCGATGACATTAAAGCGAAACAATTGGAGGATCCATTACTAGTTCAGTTAACAGAGGATGTAGTTAGAGGAAAAGTCCCCGGGTTTGTGATCCCGAATGGTGGAGTTTTGAGATTTCGAGGCAGACTTTGTGTACCGTCAGATACAGAGCTTAGACATGCCATACTGAAAGAAGCTCATACTACACTGTATTATCTTCACCCTTGTACAAGCAAAATGTACAAGGATGTGAGAAATAATTATTGGTGGGGTAACATGAAGAATGATGTTAAGGAGTTTGTGTCGAAATGTTTGACATGCCAGCAAGTCAAAATTGAACATCAACGACCATCTGGGTTGTTAAATTCACTTCCAATTCTGGAATGGAAATGGGAGGATATTACGATGGATTTTATCATTAATATGCCGAAGACACGAGCAGGAATGAACATGATTTGGGTTATCGTCGATCGACTAACCAAATCAACCCATTTCTGGGGAACTAAATATCATTGGGGACCCGAGAAGTTAGCCCGTATATTTGTTGCAGAGATCGTTAGGTTGCATGGGGTTCCAAAGAGTATTATTTCTGATCGGGATGGTAGGTTCGTATTGTAATATCCGCATTTTTTCTTTCCCGGTATTTTCATTTTTGGTATATTACCGTATTGTATATTACCGTATTGGTATTTTGAGAACACTTATTTCTGGACTGTTGTCATCCGATTCTCATAATTGTTGTTTGGAACCGCCATTTTGAGGTTTCCGTAAATCTATCCAATGTTATTATGCTTATTGTGAGTTCTGTTTGATGTTTCATTCGTGTTACGGTGTTTTGGAGCCATTGTTATCATGTGTCTAGCGCGCGCTATCATTGTTGTATAGCGCACGCTAAGCATCATTTTGTAGCGCACGCTACGTTTGCTTCGTAGCGCAAGCTAACGAGTCGAGCCCAGCAGTGCCAGTAAGTTGTTTTTGCTCTCTGTTCTCAAGACGAGCAGCTTAGCACACGCTAAGATTTGTTTTAGCACACGCTATTATTGAGGCCTAGCACAACCTGAGTGTCCAGTAGCACGCGCTAATCCGGCAGTCCAGTACTGGGCAGATTGTTTCTGGACTCGGTCTGGTGCCCAGGTAGCATACGTTATGGCCCAATAGCGCACGCTATTGAGAGACTGTTAACGCACGCTATTCTTGTGTCGTGCACGCTAGCGGTCCAAAACCGTAGCTTCTGGACTGGATTATGACTGGTAGCGCATGCTAACATTAATCTTTAGCGCACGCTAAAGCTCCCTGGCTATAAAAACTAGGGAGTTGATCGAGACTCCCATTTTCTCTCCCACTTCTCTCTCTCCAGTTTTGGGCGAACCTTATTTCGGAATTTCTTTCTTCGGGTTGATTGTGGCGATTTCTCGAGCGATTTGAAGCATTGCAATTCCTAGCCATCATTTTCTTGTGTTCTTGGTGAAGATTAACAACACCAACACCTATTATTCATCCTTAATCCAAGGTAATCTCCTATAATCCTATTTTTGGGAAATTTAGGGGGTTTTGAGTTGTTGTCCAATTCGTTCCGTATTGTTGATTAATCCATGATGTATATGGTTAATATCTATAGTATTCTTGTTTTCCCTACGAGTTCATGGTAAGTTTAGTTGTTTTTGTGAAATCGAGAGGGTTCGGGTGCGACCGGTCCTCGTCGTTGTTTTGTACGAACTTATATGAATCGTGGGTGGGTTTTCGGGTGTATGTCATTTCCATAATCATTTAGAAATGGTCGTGATTATATTCTTCGAATCATTAGGTTCGGGTTCGTTGGTTCCTAGCGGTCGTGTTGATTCTTCCTTTCCGTTCGTGTCGTCATCTATTGACTGAGGCAAGTACTCTTATGAATTTACACTCTTAACATGATAGTATTGCATGAGTGATGGGTGCATGTGTATGCTCACTACGGGTTAGTTCCGACGGGGTCTCGGTAGGGGTCTATGGAGGGGTGGATCGACGAGCTTTGCTTTTAACCACTACGGGTTAGATCTGACGGGGTCTCGGTAGGGGTCCACGGAGGGGTGGATCGACGGTTAATTATGGTGCCTTTTTACAAATGTGCTTTGGATTATGGCATTTCCGGAAATGTGTGTTTGAAGTGATGTTTTCTGAACTACAAGCTTTGACTATATGTGTAAAGTGTAAGTCGTTCATTTGGTTACTTGTACTAGCATAATTGCTAGCCCCTTTGGGGACCCTTCTTGGGGAAATTTGTTTTATGAATTTCAGGTTATGTTCAGCCAGTCGAGCGGGCATTGGGACAGTATGAGGATGCCGGCCAGGGTTGTTGACACGTGCAAGCGAGTTCTTTATTTTCCATTGTCCATTTCAATATGGTTGTTTTCTCAACTTGTGAACTAATAGACGTACTCGAGTACCTAGGGGCTCTTGATTTTCTTTAAAAAATGTATTGGGCCGTCCGTTATGTTTTCATTGGATTATTGTGTTGCTTGAATGACCGGTCAAACCGTGTGGATTTTATTGTTTTGCGTCTTCGTGAAATGGTGTTATCGCATCGACTCCGTGAGTCGATGAGTTAAGTTGATTACCTAGCCTGGGGGTCCCATGTAGGGGTCCACGGCACTGTTACATTCCCCGGATTTCTTAGGGGTGTTACATGTATCACATTTCTAGTAGTCTATTCACCGAACCTTGGGAACTGAACTGAGGCTCAGTACATGGTACCACCCTCAGACCGATGTGCAATCCGAGCGGACAATTCAGACTCTTGAGTACATGTACTGAGGGGTTGTTGATTTTGTTTGAAAAATGTATTGGGTTGTCTGTTATGTTTTTATTGGATTATTATGTTGTTTGAATTACCGGTCAAACCGGGTGGATTTTATTGTTTTGTATCTTTCTGATATGGTGTTACTGTGTTGATTTTATGAGTCGATTAGTGAAGTTGATTACCTAGTCTGGTGGGTTTTATGTAGGGGTTTACGGTACGGTTATATTCCCGGGATTTCTTTAGGGTGTTACAGAAAATGGTATCAGAGAACTGGGTTTATGGATACCTAGGCTTGTCGGTTAATTGGGTCTAGTTGTGTTGTGTTTTGCACATTGTCACCCCGCTGCCATCATCTCGGTACTTCCAGTGCTCGTAAGTTTTCCTTACTCGATTCCTTCTTCCCTTGTATCGTATTTCCGATTCTTGAATTGTGACTATTTTTTCTCTCGTACTTACCATCGTATTTCAATTACTACCTCTTATCTTCAATATGGATGCTGGGAGAGGCTGAGGTAGAGGTCGCGGCCGTGGTCGTGGACACGGTCGGGGACGTGGGGCAGCCAGTAAGGCAGCCACGTCACACAATTCTGGGGCTGGTAGTACTGATGGTCATCGGAGCCATAGTGCTACTCAGGAAGGTGCAACTGATGGTGGCGCCGATCTTGGTGTTGCAGCTGTGATGCAATAAATGGTGAAGCAAATGGCTGTGATAGCTCAGGCGGTTCAGAACCCGACTCCGGCCCATGCTACTCGGGGTGGAGCAGATCGTTGGATTCAGGATGTCATCAAGATACATCATCCTCAATTTTCGGGGGCTTCAGACCCGATTGGCTGGGAGGGGTGGATCAAGGAGATATCCAAGGTCTTTGTTGCCACAAACTATCCCGAGGATCGCAAGGTCCCTATTGCCTAGTACTTTCTCACTTGGGACGCTACTGACTGGTGGAAGGCTGTTGGGCCTAAGGACTATGTTGCTTCTTGGGTCGAGTTCAAGGACCTGATGGAGACCTAATATTGCCCATGGCCAGTTAAACGGGCTCGAGTCCATGATTTTTATGATGCTTGGCCTCGGGATATTCCTGTCTCTCAGGCTATTGCTGATTATAACCGAGAGTCGGGTTTCGTGAAGACCCAAGTTAGAGAGGAGAGCGATCAGATTTTCCACTTTTCCAGACGGATGAAATTGAATATTCGTGATTACATGTCTGGGCTCGCCTGTACCACCTTGAAGGATTATCAGAGTAGATCTCTTACATACGATTTGTCCTTGATGGACAGTGAGGCGGTTCATGAGAGCAAGAAATAGAATTCCGCTGGAAATTTTTCGGGCCACAAGGGTGGAGGTCAGCAGAAATCTCAGTCTGCTAACTTTCCCACTGGTGGTGGTCCAACTCATTCTACTGGGAGTTTCTGTGGGGCTACCAGTACTCTTTCCCGTGATGTGAAGTGTTTTAGCTATGGCCGACTGGGCCACATCAGCCGTAATTATCTGAGTCCTTTGCTGACGTGTAATCGGTGTGGCCAGCTGGGCCACAAGGCTATTTTCTGTGCGGATAGAGAGAGAACTCTTGGTGCCCAGGCTTCCATCCCAGCACCTAGGAAACTGAGCGTAAATCAAGGGTCGTTTGCTTCTCAGTCTCCGTCGAGTACCAGTCAAGGGAGAGGTCGGGGTCAGCCCGTTAGAGGGGGAGCTTCCAGTGTCGGCTCCGGCCATCCGCATGTTTATGAGATGAGGAGGGCCGATGATCCAGCCGCCACCGTGGCAACAGGTACCGTTCATATTCAATCTTATCCTGTCAGTGTGCTTTTTGATTCGGGTGCTACGCATTCATTCATCTCCCCAGAGTGTGTACGCCATTTGAGCCTCGACTATTTGACCACTTGTGAGACTTTCATTGTTAAGCTTCCTAGCGGTGATAGGATTGTTGGTGATCAGGAGGTCCGGGACTGTTCTGTGTTTATTTGTGAGAGGGCTTGGCTCTCTAATCTTATTGTTGTGGGTATTGAGGGCGAGGATTTGATTCTTGGGGATGGTTTGCTCGAGCGGCATGGTGCAATCATGAACTACTGCACGAGAATCATCACCATGTTAGCCGAGGACGGCTCCGATCACTCTTTCACGGGGCAAAACAGGGGAAACCAGAAGTTCGTGATTAACGCCTTGAAGGCGATGGGACTCCTGTGGAAGGGGTGTATTGGTTATTGGTGTTACGCCCTAAAGGCGGAGGAGAGTGGGGTTGAGTTTTCGTCGATTCCAGTCATTATTGAGTTCTCTGATGTCTTTCCTGACGAGTTACCAAGATTACCACCAAACCGTGAGGTTGAGTTCGCTATAGAGTTAGAGCCGGGTGCGGCTCTGATTTCGAAGGTGCCATATCGCATGGCACCTTCATAGATGGCTGAGTTGAAGAAGCAGTTGAGTGATATTCTTGAGTCGGGATATATTCAATCGAGCGCTTCGCCTTGGGCCATGCCGGTTCTATTTGTGTGGAAGAAGGATGGTTCACTGCGTTTGTATATCGACTATCGCGATCTAAACAAGGTGACCATCAATAACAAGTATCCCTTGCCAAGTATTGATGACTTGTTCGATCAGTTGCAGGGAGTTGCGGTATTCTCAAAGATTGACTCGAGATCGGGGTACTATCAGCGTCGGGTGAAGGAGTCCGATGTTCCGAAAACATCTTTTCGGACGAGATACGGACATTATAAGTTTGTGGTTATGCCCTTTGGGCTAACCAACAAACCGGAAGTGTTCATGCAGTTGATGAACAAAGTTTTCATAGATTATTTAGATAAGTGTGTCGTCGTATTCATTGACGATATCCTTATCTATTCGAGGAATGAGGAGGAGCATGCGCACCATCTGCGTGTGGTGTTAGACATTTTGAGGACCGAGCGACTCTATGCGAAGTTCTCGAAATGTGAATTCTGGATGAAGGATGTGATGTTTCTGGGTCACGTAATTTCAGTCGAGGGGGTCCGTGTGGATCCACAGAAGATTGAGGCAGTGTTGGATTGGGCACCGCCTAAGAATGTGAAGGAGGTCCGTAGTTTCTTGGGTTGGGCTGGCTACTATCGTAGGTTCGTCGAGGGGTTCTCGAAACTGGATCGACCACTTACACAGTTGCTCCAGAAATCCGAGAAGTTCTTCTGGAATGACGAGAGACAGGCGAGTTTTGAGGAGCTGAAGAGGCGTTTGACTTCAGCCCCGATCTTAGAATTGTAGTGTGGCAACGAGGGTTTTGCTATTTATAGTGATGCTTTGGGTCAGGGTCTTGGGTGCATATTGATGCAGTATGATAATACCATTGCGTATGCGTCGAGACAGTTGAGGCCGTACGAGCTCAACTACCCTACTCACGATTTGGAGTTAGCGGCAGTTGTCTTTGTGCTCAAGATTTGGCATCACTATCTTTTTCGCTGCATGTGGGATTTTTATCGATCATAAAAGTCTGAAGTACATATTCACTCAGCGAGAGTTGAATATGAGGCAGAGGAGGTGGTCGGAGTTGATTAAGGATTATGATTGAGTATAGTGTTGAGATTATGTTGCCAGGAGCTGCCGCGCAACTTTGTGTTGTGGAGATTTCATCGTCGTTGGTCGATGAAATTAAGCTGAAGTAGATGGAGGATCCGATTAGGGGTGGACACGAACCGAACTTTTGGTGTTATCGACCGTTCGTTCATTCGGTTCGTGTACGTGTCCGACGAACATTACAAATTAGCGTTCGAGTTCGGTTCGACATATTTTTTATTGTTCGTGTTCGGTTCGTTTGTGTTTAATTGTTCTGTTCGTACGCTTTGTTCGTTTGTGTTCAATTGTTCTGTTCGTTTGTTCGGTTCGTTTGTGTTCAATTGTTTCTGTATATATATATATATATGTGTGTGTGTGTGTGTGTGTGTGTGTGTTCGCGAACAGTTCGCGAACACCTGATCAAAATATAAAATGTTCGATGTTCGGTTCGAAAATACTCGAACATGTTCGCGGACATGTTCGGTTCGGTCAAACCGAACTCGAACTGACCATTGACCGAGCTTTTTCAAGAACAGTTCGCGAACGTTCGGTTCATGGGCCACCCCTAGATCCGATGATTACTCAAATCCAAGAGAATGTTCTTAAGGGAAATTTTCCTGGGTTTGTGATTCACGAGGATGGTGTGTTGAGATTCCAGAGTCAGCTTTGTGTACCGAATGACTTGGAATTGAGGCAGAGTATTTTGCGGGAGGCCCATGCTACACCTTCCTCAGTTCATCTTGGTTCGAGTAAGATGTACAAGGACCTGAGGAGGAATTTTTGGTGGAATGACATGAAGGAGGAGGTCGCACGGTTTGTAGTGAGACGTTTGACTTTTCAGCAGGTCAAAATCGAGCATCAGCGGCCAGCCGAGTTATTGCAGTCACTTCCCGTTCTGGAATGGAAATGGGAGGATATTTCGATGGACTTCGTCACGAGATTGCCGAGATCGAAGTCTGGTATGAATATGGTTTGGGTGATTGTAGATCGTTTGACCAAGTCCGCACACTTTCTGGGCATCAAGGATACTTGGGGTCCAGAGAGGTTGGCTCATGTGTTTATCGCGCAGATTGTGAGGCTTCACGGTACTCCGAAGTCTACCATTTCGGATCGTGATGGCCGTTTTGTATCGCATTTTTGGCAGGCAGTACATAAGGCGTTGGGTACTCGGATGCGTCTGAGTACTTCGTTACATCCTTAATTAGATGGGCAGTCGGAACACACTATCCAGACATTTGAGGATATGTTGCGTGCTTGTGCTCTCAATTGGAGCAGTGATTTGGAGGAGCATTTGCCATTGATCGAATTCACGTACAACAATAGTTGGCACGATTCGATTCGAATGGCACCAAATGAGGCGCTTTATGGGCAGCGATGTCGATCGCCGATTTGCTGGAACGAGGCATCTGATTTGGTTGGGACCGAACCGGATATCGCTATGGAGACAAGGGGGAAGGGGGAATTGATTCGGGAGAGCATGTTGACTGCTCAGAGTCGACAAAAGTCATATGCTGATGTTCATCGTCGACCTTTAGAATTTGAGGTGAGGGACCATGTTTTGCTAAAGGTGTCGCTGATGAGGGGAGTTTTTCGCTTCGGGAAGAAGGGAAAGTTGAGCCCGAGATTTATTGGTCCCTTTGAGATTCTCGAGAGAATCGTCGAGTTGGCATACCATTTGGCATTGCCTCCGGCCTTGAGTCACGTTCATAGCGTTTTCCATGTTTCCCAGCTGAGGATATATGTTCCGGATCCTAGTCACGTCATCGACTATGGTGAGATTGATGTCGCCGAGGATAATACCTTCGAGGAGCGCCTCTTGAAGATTTTGGAGCGCCGCGAGAAGCGACTGAGGCTTAAGACCATTCCTTTGGTCAAAGTCCAGTAGTCGAGGCATGGTGTCTAGGAGGCAACTTGGGAAACCGAGGATAGCATGCGTGCTAGGTACCCTGAGTTGTTTGTTTCTTAAGCTTCGGGACGAAACTTATTTCTAGAGGGGTAGAATGTAATATCCGCATTTTTTCTTTCCCGGTATTTTCATTTTTGGTATATTATCGTATTGTATATTACCATATTGGTATTTTGAGAACACTTATTTCTGGACTGCTGTCATCCGATTCTCGTAATTGTTGTTCGGAACCGCCGTTTCGGGGTTTCCGTAAATCCATCCTATGTTATTATGCTTATTGTGAGTTCCGTTTGATGTTTCGTTCATGTTTCGGTGCTTTGGGACCATTGTTATCCTGTGCCTAGAGCGCGCTATCATTGTTGTATAGCGCATGCTAAGCATCATTTTGGAGCGCACGCTACGTTTTCTTAGTAGCGCACGCTAACGAGTCGAGCCTAGCAGTGGTAGTAAGTTGTTTCTGCTCTCTGTTCTCTGGACGAGCAGCTTAGCGCACGCTAAGATTTTGTTTTAGCGCACGCTATTGTTGAGGCCTACCGCACCCTGGGTGTCCAGTAGCGCGCGCTAATCCGGCAGTCCAATACTGGGCAGATTGTTTCTGGACTCAGTCTGGTGTCCAGGTAGCGTACGCTATGGCCCGATAGTGCACGCTATCGAGAGACTGTTAGCGCATGCTATTCTTATGTAGCGCACGCTAACGGTCCAGAACCGTAGGTTCGGGACTGGATTATGGCTGGGTAGCACACGCTAACCTTAATTGTTAGCGCACGGAGGGGTGGATCGACGAGCTTTGCTTTTAACCACTACGGCTTAGATCCGACGGGATCTCGGTACGGGTCTGCGGAGGGGTGGATCGACGGTTAATTGTGGTGCCTTTTTACAAATGTGTTTTGGATTATGGCATTTCCGGAAATGTGTGTTTCAAGTGATGTTTTCTGAACTGCAAGCTTTGAATATATGTGTAAAGTGTAAGTCGTTCATTTGGTTACTTGTACTAGCATAATTGCTAACCCCTTTAGGGACCCTTCTTGGGGAAATTCGTTTTATGAATTTCAGGTTATGTTCAGCCAGTCGAGCGGGCATTGGGACAGTACGAGGATGCTGGCCAAGGTTGTTGACACGTGCAAACGAGTTCTTTATTTTCCGATGTCCATTTCAATATGGTTGTTTTCTCAACTTGTGAACTAATAGACATACCCGAGTACTTAGGGGCTCTTGATTTTCTTTGAAAAATGTATTGGGCTGTCCGTTATGTTTTCATTGGATTATTGTGTTGCTTGAATGACCGGTCGAACTGGGTGGATTTTATTATTTTGCATCTTCGTGAAATGGTGTTATTGCGTCGACTCCGTGAGTCGATGAGTGAAGTTGATTACCTAGACTGGTGGGTCCCATGTAGGGGTCCACGACACTGTTACATTCCCCTAATTTCTTGGGGATGTTACATGTATCACATTTCTAGCAGTCTATTCATCGAGCCTTGGGAACTGAACTGAGGCTCAGTACATGGTACCACCTTCAGACCGATGTGCAATCCGAGCGGATAATTCAGACTCTTGAGGACATGTTGCGAGCATGTGCCTTAAATTGGAAAGACGATTGGGAATCACACTCTCCACTAATTGACTTTGCGTACAACAATAGTTGGCATGCGTCGATTAAGATGGCGACATTTGAGGCTTTATATAGACGTAGATGTAAATCATCACTGTGTTGGGATGATTCATCCGAATTGATCGGAATGGAGCCAGACATGTTAATGGATACCAGAGAGAATATTGTTTTAATCCGTGAGAGACTCTTAGCTGCCCAAATCCGATAAAAGTCATATGCCGATAATCGACGTCGTCTGTTGGAGTTCAAAGTCGGCGATCGTGTGATGTTAAAATTATCTCCAACTTGAGGAGTTTACCACTTCGGAAAGAAGGTAAACTTAGTCCAAGATATATTGGGCCATTTGAGATTTTGGAGTGAATTGGTGAGCTTGCTTATCATTTAGGTCTTCCGTCATCGTCAAGTCAAGTGCATAATATGTTTCACGTTTCACAGTTGAGGAAATACGTGTCGGATCCTAGTCATATTATTGATTTTGGGAAAATTGAATTAGGTCCCCACATCACATTTGAGGAGAAACCGATTCAGATTCTGGAGCGTCGAGTGAAATAACATAGACGCAAAACTATTCCTTTGGTGAAGGTACAATGGTCAAGACATGGAACGGAGGAATATACATGGGAGACCGAGGACAGTATGGGGTCGAGGTATCCGAAGTTGTTCACATCTTAAGTTTCGGGACGAAACTTTTTGTTAGTGGGGGAGAATGTAATATTCACATTTTTCTTCTGATATTATTAGTATTTTCTTATTTTTGTCTTTTTGTCGAGGACTATTGTGTAATAGATCGGTTATGGTGCAATGTTTCTATCGTTTTTCATTGAAAAACTTTTGTGTAATGTCTTTGTCATTTTGGTCATTATTGTTGGGAATTGTTGTGTAATGCTTCGATTGGTTTAGATAGTTGTGTTGTGCATGGGAAGTTTAGCGCACACTAAGTTTGTTTCTTAACGCATGCTATGAAGGTGGATTAGCGCATGCTGGAGATGTTCTTAACTCGCACTAATCCGGTATTCCAGTAAGGGCAGAATGTTTTAAGGTTCTGGACCCAGGACGGACTGAACAGGTAGCGCATGCTACCCCGTATGATAGTGCGCACTACGTAGCTTGTTCGTACGTTGAATATGTTGTAACACACGATATCGGATGGACAGTAGGGGCAGAAGTTTACTGGACTTTGGAGACAAATAGGTAGAGCATGCTATATATGCTGATAGCGCACGCTAATTGGTACTGTAGCGCACATTAATTATTTAGTAGCCCACGCTAACAGGTCAAAGCCTAAACTTCTGGACCTGCGTTGGCCGATTAGTGCATGCTAACTGTACGCATTAGCGCATGCTAACTGTACACATTAGCGCACGCTAATGTGTGTTTATATATATAGGACTTGAGCAGTCAACTTTCGTCATCCTCTTCTCCGGTGATCTAGACGGTTCCTGGGCTGTGTAGGTGAGGACTTCGGCTGGATATCACCTAATATCAATTTCTTTCAATTCCTAGCACGGATTATCATAGTTCCAACATCTTTCACCATCAGATTCGAGGTAAACTTTCCTTAGAACCCTAATTTCGGGAATTTGGGGGGTTTCAGTGGATTTTGTTTTTCCAACTGTTGTAATTTTGGATTGATGGTAGATTATAGTTATATAATCATGAACTCACGTTTTCCTCAAAGTTTTGTGGATTGATTCCAAGTTTTCCATCATTGATCGAGTAAAACCCATTATACCTCTATAACGTTCGGTAAATTGCTCCTAAGGGTAGAACTTAGGATGATTCATAGTCTACAGTGAATTTGTAGTTGATTGAGTCTCTATTCTTGTTAGGAATAGAATTTGGAAGATAGTTCGGACCGAAGCCCTTTTTTGTTCGTTGTTTCCTACGTGTACTAGAAACCAAGGCAAGTACCTTATTGCATTAATTTATGGCATGCATTTCTGTAATGGGAGTGTGGTTTTAAATGTTGTGAGAATGTTCTCGGGGTACTCTCACCTGGGGATTGCTCGACGAGGCACACAGGGACTTGGCCGGGTGGCCTTGCGCGAGGGTTACCTACGAAGTGGCGGTATTCTCACCTGGGGATTCCTCGACGGGATACACAGGGACTTGGCCGGGTGGTCTTGTCACGAGAATTACCCTCGAGTGATGTTTTTACTGATGATTGATATTTGATATTCTGGAATATCATAAGAAATGAACTGTTTTTGGATTTGAAAAGTAATTGGATATGCCTGTGTATTAAAATATTGTAATATTGTACTTGCACTAGCAGTTGTTGCTAACCCCTTGTCGGGGTGGAATGTTTTATGCATTTCAGGTGATCTCTTGACTCAGGAGCCTGCATGGGGTGCACACGGAGCTGACGGGCAGACCGGATGTTAGAGATCTCGAGTCAGTATTTGGAAGTGTCTGTGTTTGTTTTTCATATTTAATGTTGCATTTGAAGTTGTTGTAATACGTTGTGAGATGATTACATATTTTGTTGAATTGCATTAAAACCTACTCGTTTTGGACGAGGCCGCGGCCCAACTCATGTTTTGATATTGAATAATTGATTGGTCGTGTTATGGTATTATGTATTGTTCTGTTATATAGTATGTATGATGTTAGCCTGGTAGGCCCGTAGTGGGTCCTACAGCGTGTAACAACCTGCATTGAGATTTGGGGTGTTACAATTTTCTTCCGAGGCCTTCGAGAACTGATTAATTTACAGGAGTATAACATTGTTCTCCGTGCTGACCCATCTTTGGACATTAGAATCTACAATTTGCCTACAATTAATCAGGTCGCTGCAATTTGGAATGAATTGACTGGTGTTCCTATAGAGCAGCCGCATGACATTCGCGTCTATACTTCATCAGGAAAAACACATCGTGTGCACTATTATTACGGTTGTTATGACCTACTGCAATATCCATTATTATTTCTTTATGGAGAAAGCGGTTGGCATACAGGAATTCACCGATTATCACTCGCTTCTGATACTACTCATACCCAGCATCAAGCGCGATGCAGTGGTCAAACTGTTGTTTATCTCAATGGCCATCATTTTGGAGAATCTATTCTTTCTGTAGAGCTCGAGATATGATTCTACAACTTCTCTACAATATACTTCTTTCTTTAATTTAACCAACCTCACACTAGATTTTAATGTCATTTTTTATTATTGCGGCATATTTTATTCGGCCATGCTTTTTAATATATGTAACCATTTACTTATCAGTCTGAAATAGATTTAAATACAAATCGATGGAAGCAAAACAACATAGCTGCTAGAGAATTCCACTGCTATATATTTCAAAGTCGACCCAACGATATCACTGCGAATGGAGAGACTAGCACAACAATACCAAATTGACTACTATGTTAAGATCGAATCTCTGCGCCTGGATAATCTAAGTAGCGAACAAATGCGCAAAAATTTACGGCTTGAGTCATTTGAATAAATTGCTGATAGCATGGCCTGTGAAGACAATCTCAGAGGATCCGACATTCGCCAAAAGTTTGTGTTTCCTGCATCGTATGTTGGCAGCCCCCGAGACATGCGCCGGTGGTATCTTAACGCATTGGCTTTGGTGAACGAATATGGAAAGCCATATTTTTTCATCACCATGACGTGCAATCCAAATTGGCCAGAAATATGCGAGGGTCTGCTACCTGGCGAGGAGGCTCAGAATAGATCTGACCTCATAACAAGAGTCTTCAAAGGCTGAAATGAGGAATTCAAGAATGAGATTCTCAGAGAAAAAATTTTGGAGAGGTTGCAGCTGTTGGGATTCGGTGCCTAAAACGAAGGCCCAGCGGAAGCGGTAAAACGAAAATTAATTCGATCTAAATCCCTACGAGGATCGATCGAGCTACGTATATACGAATATCAAAACGAATAACAATAGATATAGAAACTCACCCTTGTAGTCCGTTGATTAGATGGATAACCTTCTCTTGAGCTATTCCCCAAGCTTTGCTTGATCTCTATGAATCTATTCCGCTTCAAGCCCTTGAACGATCCAACGCCGAAAGCACCGCGTCTCTACTTGCCACGCGTCGGAAAAACAAACGGAATGACAACACCTTGCTATCCTCCAAGGACACGGCTAGAGCTAGGTGATGAAGCTTTTGATTGAGATTATAACACTCTAAGTGTATAACTCACCATCTCTCATTTATGTCTTGATGTTTTCTCCAAGAAAAAAAAAACAAGAACTTGTGATGAAGATGAAGAAGACTTGGAGAAGCCTTTCTCTCTCTCTCTACACTTAAACTCACGTATGAAACCATTGAATGGTATATGAGAGATTGAATTCTTCTTATCTATATTCTCCTTCCACATGTTACAACTCATTCACATGAGAAAATTGCCCCACAAGTCCTTTTCCTTGCATTATCATCCAATAAAAAATGGAAAGAAAAGACTATGGGAAGGTAGGTGGAAGGGGTTGGCCATGATGAAAATCGAATGAGTTTTGTTCGTTTGGACTCCGTGAGTCCAAACAGATAAACTCAATTCCGTTCGATGTATTTATATCGATTAATTAATCCAATTAATTAATCATATCAAATACATAATAACATAATTAATTTCTCCAAGAAATAATTATATTCATGAATTAAATTAATCACCCAGTAATTTATTTAATTCATTAGGCTGTAAATCAATTTATTCAATAAATCAATTTAGACATCCAATGTCCCAAATTTAATTAGACATCCAATGTCCAATAAATTAGATATCCAATATCTAATATTTATAATGAGAGAATTAGCTTGATTCATTTCGTCGTCAATCCTAATGCGCGACTCGGTAGGTCCGTCTCAGTCAGCAATGGGAGGAACCAAAGAGTAGTAGCACCACCTAGCCACTGGCGGCCTACACTGCACCCCAATCGAGAACGAATGATTGGGATCATTCAAGAACCATTCTCGTGAATACCGGTATACATATAAACCCTTCTTTCAAATGTCCCGATCAAGTTATAGGGTCACGGTCGACCAAACCCTATCTGATTGACGCTATGCATGCGTTAATGCAAATCGAGATCATCGAGCTCTCGTGTATCTAATACAGCTAGCTCCAATGCTTTGGCCAAAGACTTATGATCTCATCTGCCAATAACCGCATAGGACATATAACCCGTTCACTAACACGAGAAAGAATTCTATCTTGGTATTCAGTAGGACCTGCTACTTGCCCGTCAAGATGCACGTCGAGGTTGACCCCCGCCTTCCGGTTTACAGGGTCGAACTACTCTAATGAAAATCTTGACGTCACAAGCACATCCCTACTAAATCCTCAAGTCGAAGGTTCACGAATACCTATCACAACCTTTCGATTCCGTCATTGACTGTCCCGGAGTGAAATGCGTGTGACGAATCGAGGGTGAGTCGGTTCGAGTATACTAATCCAATTAGCATACCTATAACGTGTGCTCCCACTAACCATTAGTGTTCGACAGGTACTCTCCATGTCAAAGAACACGTCATACAAGTCTTCACATAAACTTAACGCCCAGTCAAGTTTCATCGACTTGCAAACGATTAAGTATTTGAGCTATAACCTTTCCAGTGCCGACCCCCTTATCCAATAAGGAGTGGAACGTTTTGCTCTCAAATACATGGACTAGTTTCTATATATTTATTTACGAGTTAGGAATGCCAGTAACTCCAGTAAATAAAGAAACATCCATTGCCTTATATTAGTGATATACATAATTACAAGTACAATGCCCTCACTCAACAACCTCTGAGTGGCATTCGAGGGCATACTCCTAACAATCTCCCACTTGCACTCAATGCCACACATTATGGTATCCAATACCCATGTTCTCCAGATTATGCTCCAAGCTAATCTGAGAATGTGGCTTGGTTAGTGGATCAGCGACGTAGTCGCCTGACTCTACTCTATGCAGCACAATGTATCTCTTTGCGATCAAATACTCTTACGAGATGATACTCTCTCAATATATTTGGTACTGTTGTGAAAACTCAGCTCTCATGCCTGTGCTACCGCTCTGGCAGCACAACACAATGTGTCACGAGAAGTTTACCTAGTAACTTCTTAACCCTTCCTTTGGAGGCCTCCATGGCCGCTTTATACTCAGCTTAACTGGTGGAATCAGCAGTCGCGCTATACTAGGCACTATGCCAAGATACTGCTCTTCCATTAAGAGTAAATGTAGCCAGAAGTAGACATATAATCGTCTTTATGTCCTTGGAAGTCCAATACAGTGAATCCCACCACATTCTGTTCTCCACCACCATATATAAGAATCAAATCTCTTAGTACTTCTAAAGTACTTGATAACATTCTTTACGGCGGTCTAATGTTCCCTGACTGGGTTATCCCGAAACCTACTTACCACGCTTCCAGCATGCGCAATGTCAGGTCTTGTACACAATAAAGCATATGTAAGGCTACCCACTTCCGAAGCATATGGTGTATAACTCATTTCCTTTCATTGTTCCTCACTATGAGGACACATCTTCAAGGTGAGTTTTATTCCATGTCGCATCGGAAGGAACCCTCTTTAAGATCTAATCTATATAGAGGGCTTGGGAAAAACTTATCATTCTCTTCGATCTATCCCAGTAGACTCGAATCCCAAGAATATAGGTTTCTTCTCCCAAGTCTTTCATGGAGGAATTACTCGAAAGCCAAGCTTTCCCAGAACTGAGCATTCCCACATCATTTCCTATTAGTAGAATGTCATTTACATATAGTACTTAGAATGTGATCTTGCTCCCACTAACCCTCTTGCATACACAAGATTCCTCTTCATTTTGCACGAAGTCAAACTCTTTGACCGTCTCATCAAAATGAAGGTCCCAACTACATGAAGATCGCTGATCCATTTCATGGAGTCTACATCCACCATTGCTAGGTCATTGGTCGTGGGCTCTTGTTTATCACTTGGAACCTCGAGGAAACCCAGTTCCTCCAAGTGCATAAAACTATACCTCTCAGGTAATTGAGACACCCTACTAGACCTACTAGGTGGTTGTACTTGTGTTTCAGAAGGTTCGGTTCCAATTTCTTGCACAGGTGTCTCCTTAGGAGTTTCATTGTATTCTTCCAAAGAAATACTTCTACCTGCTCCGACTTCCTGAATGAACTCATCTTCCAGGAAGTGTGCTTGTAAAGCAACAACGATCTTTCGATCTTCGGGCATGTAGAATAGATATCCCATCGTCCCAGACGGGAATCTGATGAAACGTCCCTTCGCAGACCTAGCTTCCAACTTTTCCACCTTAGTCTTCTTGACATAGGCGGGACATCCCCAAATCCTAATATGATTAAGACTTGGTTTCCTTCCTTCCCACATCTCATGTGGAGTTTTAGGAACGGATTTGGAAGGACATCTGTTCAAGATATACGCGGCAGTCAGGAGTGCATACCCCCACAGGTAAATCGGCAAGTCAGTATAGCCTAGGATGGAACGGACCATGTTCAACAGGGTCCGGTTCCTTCTTTCTGACACACCATTTAACTGAGGAGTACCTGGAGGTGTTAGTTGTGAAGCTATTCCATGTTCCTTAAGGAACTCGTAAAACTCCGTACTCATATACTTTCCACCTCGGTCCGACCGAAGTGCTTTGATATGATTACCAGTTTGTTTCTCGACTAAGGCCTTGAATTCCTGGAATTTCTCAAAGGCCTCAGATTTATGTTTCATTAAGTATACATAACCATACCTAGTATGATCATCTGTAAACGTAATGAAATATTGATATCCGTCGCGTGCTGCTTCCAAAGCACCACATACGTTGGTATGGATTAATCCCAGTTTATCAGCGGCTTTTTCAAATGTCCCTGTGAAGGGGGACTTAGTCATTTTGCCTTTAAGGCAAGATTCACAAGTAGGAAAGGGATCTGATCCCAATGGACCCATAAGTCCATATTTTCCATCTTGTAAACCTTGGTCTGACCAACATGACCAAGTCTAAGATGCCATTTCAAAACTTGACTGGTTTTATCCTTACCACGTTTTCTAGTCATAGTATTCACAACTACTTTGTTGCTGAGATTTAGATGATACAATCTATTCAACAATGTAGCAGTACCCATTAGTTTATTTCTAAAATAAATTTTGCAGGAACCATCACCAATGAAAAATGAAAAGCCCTTTCGGTCCATGACCGGAATGGATACAATATTTTTGTGCCCCTTGGGCAAAACAAGTACATCTTCTAAAGTCAAAACAAAGCCGTATTCTAAACCCAAAAGAAGTGATCCTATGTCGGTCGCCTCGACACTATGCCCACTTCCGACTGTGATCATAACTTCTCCAGCTCCAAGCTTCCTACTTTGTTCCAGATCCTGATTCACGGTACAAATATGAGAACTATCACCAGAATCCAGTATCCAGGAAGTAGAAAATACAGTAGCAGAACAATTTGTTTCCAAAACTAAAAGTTCTGTACCTGAAGTGCCATGAAGAATCGGACAGTCTCTAGCCCAGTGGCCTAGCTCACCGCACTTGAGACAAGTATCTTTCTTCTTCTTGTTCTTCGGAACCATCGGGGCCTTGCCCTTACCCTTAAGGTCCTTAGCTTGTGGTCCAGTCCGCTTCTTGGTCTTTTTCTTCTTATTCTTAGACCTCCGAGGTCCAGAAGATATCACAAGAGCAGACTCCTTCATCCGCGGAGTCTTCATCTGAGACTGAGCGGTCACAAGTTTGTTCATTAGCCCAGCTAGATTACATGCAATCTCATTGCAGTTGAAGTTCATAACAAACTGTGAGAAGGAATCAGGGAGAGACTGTAGGATAAGGTCGGTTTGGAGAGAAGTATCCATTTTAAAATCAAGAGCCTCCAATCTCTCTATCATGGATATCATTTTGAGGACGTGTTCCACAACCTTCTCACCTTCCTTCATCCTTGCACCGAACAGTTCCTTAGATATCTCATATCTAGCAGTTCTGCTATGATCACCATAAAGCTCGGTTAAGTGAGATAGAATCTGCCTAGCAGAAGTCATTTTCTCATGAGCTCTCTGAAGCTCATTAGACATGGAAGCCATCATATAAGCACGGACTTTCACGTCATCCTTAACCCACTTTTCGTGGTTTTCAATCTCTTCTTGATTGGCTCGGGTCCGCACAGGAGGCGCCGGAATGTCCGTCTCCAAGACGTATCCCAGTGTCTCTATACTGAGGACAATCATCAGATTGCGGAGCCAATCCACAAAGTTAGGTCCCATTAAGGTGTTATTTTCGAGCAGAATTGCGAGTGGATTCATTATCATATTGAGATTTGAGTCTGCATTAAGTACGATAGATTAATTAGTGACTCATTCAATTATGTTCTGAGTATAGAATTAAGGTCTTTTCAATTCTTGTTACCCAGCTCCCACTATTTTTATCGGAATAACACACTCCCATGTGAAATCCGGAAGTATCTTCGCTCTACTTCATAGTGGTGATCGAGTTCTTTATAAATCTTAATAGAGGGCAACCGAACAGGTTTCTAGTCTATTAATTTTAATAAAGTGGTGTCCAACACCAACCCATCTAATGGATGATTCGATCTTCTTTTTCCCCTTGTTCACTCCCCTCAACCTATACGGTTTCTATGGTTCGTGAACAAGTTAAGTTTATACCATCGACGCAAATCAGTTTCACAATTGAATCTTATCCGGCAACCTATCAGGTTTCTAGGGATAAAATTTGCTCCAACCGAAGGCATCCAATGCGCTCCCGGTAATTTATCCGTCCTCCCCAAACGACTACCCCGATAACTCGGAAGCATAGCACATCCGGTTTGGATTACAATTTCCCGAAAACTCGATGGAGGGAAGGAAAACCTTGAAACCTTATAAACTTAATTATTTGTTGTGGGAGAATTATCGCGATTAACGTTACACTTTGCACATTAATCGTTTAAGCGCGTTTGTGGCATTCATACAATATGAAACAACCATTCACAACCTAGTTGCTACCAACATGTGGTTCATGGACCGTTCCTAGAAAACAAAAACTCCGTAATCTAATTACAAGTCTTCGTCTTGAATCTTCGTCTTCTCGAAATGGATCTTCCTCCGGTCTTCGTCATTACATATAAATTTTACATTGAAAATTGCATCCTAGATACAAACATTTCTAGTAAAATAAATAGGCTCAAAACGGCCTTTACAACCCAATCGAATAAAACGAACGATTCAAAACTAAGTCCACGAACCACATCCCCATTCAAAAGCATTCATTCAATAAATACTAAATAAATGGAAAACGTAGAGATACATTGATCCAATCAACAATACGAACCGATCCAATCGATTCACACAATCGGTAATATGATAACGTTCAAAATAATTGGCCGACCATAAATATTCCAATTAATCAAATTTCCCTTATAAAATGAAATACCATAAATCATTTTAATCATATTAAATCCAATTTAACATGCGGGAGATTAATTTTCAAGAATACGAAAAAATCGAGCCGGGCGAAATTGGTCGCCATGGCGAAGTCATCGCCGGCATGCGCAGACATGCTGGCATGGCCGATCACGGCGGTGCCGGCCGGCACGGCCGTGTCTCGACACGGTCGGGTGCTGCAGCGGCTGAGGCCCGACACGGCCCGTGTCACGGACACGGCCCGTGTCACCGCACACGGCGAGTCACCCTGGCGAGAACTTTGCTCTTTGTCGAAAAATCGTCGACGACGATTCGGAGCTCGATTTTCACCGGATATCAATATCAATATTTTTCAACATTCATATCTTCAATATAAATCATATTTCCAAGAAATTATGATTTATATTTAGACATAAACTTACGAAAAATATAACTACAACGAACGTAAAAATATATACCACGATTATGACTAAAATGATTCCAAATCATTCACCATCTAATCAAGCATTCCAAATGCCAATATCGTATATACGATCGCAAGACCTACGATCCGATACCACTGTTGGGATTCGGTGCCTAAAACGAAGGCCCAAAGAAGCGTAAATGAAAATTAATTCGATCCAATCCTACGAGGATCGATCGAGCTACGTATATACGAATATCAAAATGAATAACAAGAGATATAGAAACTCACCCTTGTAGTCCGTTGATTAGATGGATAACCTTCTCTTGAGCTATTCCCCAAGCTTTGCTTGATCTCTACGAATCTATTCCGCTTCAAGCCCTTGAACGATCCAACGCCGAAAGCACCGCGTCTCTACTTGCCACGTGCCGGAAAAACGAACGGAATGACAACACCTTGCTATCCTCCAAGGACACGGCTAGAGCTAGGTGATGAAGCTTTTGATTGAGATTATAACACTCTAAGTGTATAACTCACCATCTCTCATTTATGTCTTGATGTTTTCTCCAAGAAAAAAAAAAACAAGAACTTGTGATGAAGATGAAGAAGACTTGGAGAAGCCTTTCTCTCTCTCTCTACACTTAAACTCACGTATGAAACCATTGAATGGTATATGAGAGATTGAATTATTCTTATCTATATTCTCCTTCCACATGTTACAACTCATTCACATTAGAAAATTGCCCCACAAGTCCTTTTCCTTGCATTATCATCCAATAAAAAATGGAAAGAAAAGACTATGGGAAGGTAGGTGGAAGGGGTTGGCCATGATGAAAATCGAATGAGTTTTGTTCGTTTCGGACTCCCGTGAGTCCATACAGATAAACTCCAATTCCGTTCCGATATATTTATATCGATTAATTAATCCAATTAATTAATCATATCAAATACATAATAACATAATTAATTTCTCCAAGAAATAATTATATTCATGAATTAAATTAATCACCCAGTAATTTATTTAATTCATTAGGCCGTAAATCAATTTATTCAATAAATCAATTTAGATATCCAATGTCCCAAATTTAATTAGACATCCAATGTCCAATAAATAAGATATCCAATATCTAATATTTATAATGAGAGAATTAGCTTGATTCATTTCGTCGTCAATCCTAATGCGCGACTCGGTAGGTCCGTCTCAGTCAGCAATGGGAGGAACCAAAGAGTAGTAGCACCACCTAGCCAGCCTGGCGGCCTACACTGTACCCCAACTGATAACGAATGATTGGGATCATTCAAGAACCCTTCTGTCGTGAATACCAGTATACGTATAAACCCTTCTTTCAAATGTCCCGATCAAGTTATAGGGTCACGGTCAGTCAAACCCTATCATACTTGGCCTATGCATGCGTTAATGCAAATCGAGATCATCGAGCTCTCGTGTATCTAATACAGCTAGCTCCAATGCTTTGGCCAAAGACTTATGATCTCATCTGCCAATAACCGCATAGGACATATAACCCGTTCACTAACAGGAGAAAGAATTCTATCTTGGTATTCAGTAGGACCTGCTACTTGCCCGTCAAGATGCACGTCGAGGTTGACCCCCGCCTTCCGGTTTACAGGGTCGAACTAATCTAATGAAAATCTTGACGTCACAAGCACATCCCTACTAAATCCTCAAGTCGAAGGTTCACGAATACCTATCACAACCTTTTGATTCCGTCATTGACTGTCCCGGAGTGAAATCCGTGTGACGAATCGAGGGTGAGTCGGTTCGAGTATACTAATCCAATTAGCATACCTATAACGTGTACTCCCACTAACCATTAGTGTTCGACAGGCACTCTCCATGTCAAAGAACACGTCATACAAATCTTCACATAAACTTAACGCCCAGTCAAGTTTCATCGACTTGCGAACGATTAAGTATTTGAGCTATAACCTTTCCAGTGCTGACCCCCTTATCCAATAAGGAGTGGAACGTTTTGCTCTCAAATACATGGACTAGTTTCTATATATTTATTTACGAGTTAGGAATGCCAGTAACTCCAGTAAATAAAGAAACATCCATTGCCTTATATTAGTGATATACATAATTTCAAGTACAATGCCCTCACTCAACAACCTCTGAGTGGCATTCGAGGGCATACTCCTAACAGCAGCATATCTTTAGGTCATAGATTCCAAAAAAATGAGGTCTTCCACATGCTCATTCGATCATTATACTGCAACCAAAATATAGAATAACCTCATCTAATGCATATGATTGCTATGCTAGGGCAGAGTTGCCTAATGTTGACCTGCATCGACATCTTCATGCATATGTTGTAACACATATGATGCACGATCCTTGTGGCTTGCTAAATCCCTCGAATATATGCATGCGGGATACATAATGCAAAAATAAGTATCCTAAAGATTATGTGGAGAGCACCGCGCAACGTGAGGAAAGCTATCTATTGTACTTAAAATGAAATGATCGGAAAACAATGCATGTCCGTTGTCAAAATCTTGACAATATGTGGGTGGTACCATATAACCCCTACATTCTAGCTAAATTCGACTGCCGTATTAATGTAGAGATATGCAATGGTCTCAAGCTCATTAAATACCTGTATAAGTATGTGTGCAAGGGCACCAACAAGATTGCATTCATTGTTCTCGAACAGCCGGACATTCTAAAGTTGGATGAAATTACAGATTTTCAGTCAGCTCGGTCCTTCTGCGCTACTGAGGTTATATGGAGAATTTATGCTTTCATATTAAGTGAAAAACATCCAGTTGTCATGCATCTTCATGTTCATTTACCAATCAAACAGCAAGTTTCATTTTCTTCCTCACGATATCTCCCTGAGGTCATAGCCAATCCAAACGCCTCAAAAACACGGCTGGCAGAGTTTTTTGCAATGAATGCACAGTCACTTACAATAGCAAGAATGAGGTTGATTTACAGGGAGTTCCCACATTTTTTGGTATGGGATACAACCAAGAAAACATGGCATTGAAGGGTTAAGGGAATCTGCATTGAACTTCTGATCAGCGTTAGCCCACTTGACGGGGAGAGATACTATCTACGACTACTACTTAACCATGTTCCAGCACCAAAATCTTTTTAATATCTCAGAACATATAATGGCATATTATACACTACATTTCGATTTGTCTGTTTGGCGCGCGGTTTATTGGAATCAGATACAGATGTTAAAAGTTCTCTAGCGGAGGCTTGCTCCCATCAGATGCCCTACTCATTACGTCGTCTCTTTGCAACAATCTTAATAATAATAATACATCTAATCCTCGAGTATTATGGAATGCTTTTAGGTTTTTCCTAGGATATGATTATATTACTCTCGAAAATATACCAACACATAGGCTTTCCTCAAGACACTCAAATCTATCGATGTTTTTTTGCAATCTGCTGGACGAACAATTGATGAGTTCAGTCTTGTTGACTTTATTGTTGGAGCCTCAAGAGAATAAATGCAGAGTCAAGATTTCGAAGAACAAATTATCTTGTCATTAATTTAGATTTGCACTCAATAGACTTGCTAAATTCAAAATCAGGCATTTGATGAAATTATGCACACTCTTGACAGTAATCATTTGGATGCCTTCTTTGTCGATGGCCCGGCTGGATCTGGCAAAATATTTCTCTATCAAGCTCTTCTGGAAGCAGTTCGTTCCAGACATTTGATTGCTCTTGCAGTCTCATCCTAGGGAGTGGCTGCATCCTTACTCCCAGTCGGCCATACAACTCACTCAAGATTCAAACTCCCTATCATTATAGAGGATTAGGCCTGCATAATTAGCAAAAAAAGTGTAAATGCTCGCATCATTATTGTTGCTAAGATTATTATTTAAGATGATGCTTCCATGGCACACTGCAAAAGCACTGAGGCAGTTGATACTTTACTGTGTGACCTTATGGAGACTGACATACCTTTTGGAGGCAAAACCATTATTTTTTGTGGTGATTTCAGGCAGGCAATTCATATAGTCATTGGCGGCAATGGCTGCGATGCTATCGATGTTTGTTTAATTAATTCTCATATGTGGTTCTCTATACACAAATTTCATTTACTCCAAAATATGCGTACGAAAGATGATCCCATTTTCAGAGATTTCTTGTTTAGAGTTGGTAATCGAACCCAGCCTTGTATTCAGAGCAATAATATCAGGCTACCTTCGAGTATGTGTCTCCCTTACAAGCAAAATGAAAATCCTCTCGACGAGTTGCTCTCCGAAATTTTACCTAACTTTGATGTTCACCTTGACAATCCAAAATCACTCATTCAACGTGATGTTCTTACTCCGAAAATTGGTTGCGCGCATGAAATCAATAATGCTTTAATTGATAAATTCCCTGGTTGCACCGTAGATTATTAAAACGTAATATTAACCCTTCTGAGGGACTCTGCAATAGTACCCGTCTTATCTGCCTCCATCTGGCCAAAAATGTTTTGGGTGCAGAAATCATCTCAGGTTAGCATGCTGGAGAATTTGTATTTATACCACGTATACCTTTAGAACCTTATGACAAGCAAAAATGCCCTGTCCCCTAAGGCATCAATTCCCTGTTCAGCTTTGTTTTGCAATGACCTTTAATAAATCACAGGGACAAATATTGGACAAGGTTGGACTTTACCTTCCTGAACTGGTTTTCTCTCACGGACAGCTATACGTTGCTCTTTCTCGAGCTAGAAAGGCAGACGACATTTACCATTCTATGACCTCACCACTTTACATCACTTAAACGAACATTTTCTGGGTAGACATCAATAATAAATCTACATTTATCGCTTCCTTCGCCCAAACAAGTAAATCTTAATTAAGCCAACTATATTGCTCCCGGCCTTCTTCGAACTAAACCCAAATAGTTTTGGCAAAGGGCGAATTAGTTTTCGATCATCATACTTCTCTTTCGCCTTGGAGATCTCACTTGAACTTATCCCCGATGATTGTGCTAAAACCTCCTGATCCTCGTCGTACTCAAACTCCATCGGCTCCTCTAGAATAGAAACGTGATGCGCTGATGGAACACCTGATGGGAGATCAGTAGTAGGTGGTTGCAACGGTGGCTGACCGTGCGAAACTGTCCTTGACATCCCCGCATATGGTCCATGGCCAATCGGTGTATATTACTGTGATGCCTCCGGACTGTCAATATGTCCATCAGAAGGGTTGTCGCCAACAATAAATGGAATATGCTGGCTCCCATGAGATAACAATGCACCATAATTCAGGTACCGTGTAAATTCGGCATCACTAAACAGACGATATCCTGACATATGGAGTCGGTACGCAAATGTTGTTGTTGTAGATGTTGCCCATAGGGTAAGTGTCGGGTCAGATCTTCGATCTCTGGTCCTCTGACAGACGCACTCCTATGTGATGACAAAGACTCGGGAATACTAGGAGAGAAATAGGGGCTCGGACTAATACTCATACAGCGAGGTGTCCTAATATGAGAAGGAACATCAGCACGCTGGTTGGTACTACGTCTCGACATCTAAAATACAAAGTACAATAAAATCGAACACCATAATCAGTCCATGAACACCAAAATCAGTCCATGAATACCTTTTGATTAAATGAATCAACAAACTCAATATGAATCGAATGCAGAAACAGTAAACTTCAAAGGTAGAAACGAATTAAAAAACTAAACAGTAAACAATAAACTATTCAGTAAATAGAAATCAATAGATACTATTCATCAATCAAAAATTTTGATTAAACGAAATCAATAGATACTATTCAGAAATCAATATTCAGTAAACAATAACCTATTCAGCAAAACAATTTTGATTAAACGAATAAACAAACTCAATAAACTTTTGATTTGCAAAAAATGCAAAACATACTGCATACATACTGAATCAACGGTAAACAGTAAACATACTGCATACATACTTCAAACCAACTTTTGAAATAGTAAACTTTAAAAAATGCATACATACTGAATCGACAAACTTCAAAAATGCAGAAAATAAAGACATAAAAAATGAATTATGCAAAAAATGCAGAAAATAAATACAGAAAAAATAAGATAAATACCTTTTGGTTTGGTTTAATATGTCCTTGATATTGTGGAGAATAAATCCCTAATTAATAATTTGGATGAGATTGAATAGGGTTTTTAGATTTGAGAATTAGGCTTGAGTTGCGGCAGAACATAAAATATGAAGAGGAAAGAGGAATGAGGGAAATGAAAAAGAATATGTCGATAATTTAAGAAAATTAGGACATTAGCGCCGGCAATGTGACCCCATTGTATGTAGAAAAATACTGTGAAGGTGTCACGTATGTGACGCCAATATTTAATATCGGAAGTAAAAAAACGTAGCTCAGTGGCCGGCGCGGGATTCGAACCCATGCCTATGTGATATATGCAGTCGCAAGTTGCCACTGAGCTATCTTTTCATTCGGTAATTTTAGTACATAAAAATTATTTGTACTTACTAAGAAAAATATTTATTTTCGTTTGTTATTTAAATTAACTAGATTTCCTAAATATTTAAAATTTTACTAGTAAATTATGCAATACATTTTATTTACTTATTTATTATATTACAGTAGGTTAATAATCAATGTTATTAAATATAAAATTTAACCACTAGTACAAAAATTGGCTTAGATAGCGCTTTTTTTTGCCCTTACATAGCGCATAAAAGCGCTATCTAATCCACCGCTATGCAAGTTAAGATAGCGTTTATTATGCGCTATATAAGCTTATGAGCTTAGATAGCGCATGTAGAAGCGCTACGTAAGAAGCTTTTTCATTTTCAGAAATCATGTTAGGTAGCGTTTTATATGTGCTATAGAAGCACTTTTTTTTTCAAAAAGCAAGCTTAGATAGCACTTAAAAATGTCTATTTTTCATTTTGTATTTTATTTTTCTTTTTTCCATGTTGCACCTATTTCAAATTATATGAATTATAACAAAGAAATCAAATAAATAAAAATTAATATGAACTAAAAATATTTAATTCAATAACAATCAACCGGTCATTTATTACACCAACAATAATTGACATTAAAAAATTAAAAAAAAATCTTATAACTATTGCCCTCATTCTTTTGTTTCTTTGTTTCTTTCTTCAATCTCTTTAACTCTGCCCGCATTACAGCTTTGCTCAACTTCAACACACCTTTATCTTCAGCATCGCTTTCATTTTTGCGTGTGGCTTCATCTTCATTTTCTGCAGCAGCAGATTCTTTCGGCACCTTTGAGGCTACACAAAAGCTCAAGAGCATGATAAACAAGTAATTCGGATTGAGTTTATTAAAGGGCCACAAAAGAAAAGTGAAATAGATATGATACCTGTCCTGTAATAGAGTTTCCCATCTAATGTCTTCACAGCAAAATCTTGCTAAACTCACATATGCCTGCCTCCCTCGCAACTTTAATGGCCCTACTATGTTGCGCATATTCATTCTCAATCAGTAAATTGCTCTAATTATTCTCTTGGATTCAAATTGGAAAACTGATATCAATTCAGGTAAATGGTTATAATTTGTAACACATGCTAAAAAAATCCATGTCTGGCCTATATCAGGATTGCATTGTTTCCTTTCAAACCACTAATCAAATCATACACCAACTACACTATATTCTTAGACGAATAGAACTGCAAAAATAAATTGAGAAAGGGAAAAAGTGATATGTGGTAAGAAATCTTGAAAAGCTCATTGTTAGTCCCAGAGATGATAATGTGAACATACTTCAGCAGTTAACATAATGAAAATCCTGTGAAAAAGCACACACAAAGAAAGCAAATGATGCACTTTTATGGAATACAACAACAAAAACAACAACAACAAAACAAATTATGTACGCTTATGGAATGCGGAAAGAGTAAGGAAATAGAGGAAAACATTGGAGAGCTACCTGCAATTCCATTAAGCACAAACGTAAGGTCAAATTTAGAGATTGGCATAAAAGCCCATGTTGTTTCACTATCTTTATCAATCGTACAATATCATATCATCCCTTGAAATTATGCTAAAATCCACACCAAGGAAAAAAATGTAATCAAGAAAGTATTGTAAAAGTTGACAAAATGCAATATGAAAAGGAAAATTTAAGGATTATAATGAAATTGGGGATTTTGCAAGGGGACCTGTATTGTCAGGAGAAGGCTCATGAGCATTCCAAAAACCATTAGTGTCAGTTACGTCTAACCCTCCATCTTCTACCCTTCCAACTTTGGCCTTGAGAATATGATCATTCTATATCTCTGTAAATAAGAAACAAATTACTGGAGTAAACAGAGATGGTTTGATAGTTTCCATTTCAAAACTAGAGTAAACGAAACCAAAGGAAAAAAAGCATATACATATTTAGGGTGATGTGTATTTATCCGTTAGCAACTGTGCTCATTAATACAAGGGATACATTGAGCATGGTTGATATTATATGTTTTTCTAAGTTTCCCCTAAAAAACACTCTCTCCCTTCCAAAATGATCTTCCCACTTATTTTTATTATTGTTACGAAGTCACTTTGAGCAATATAAAATAATGCTATTTATAGTACTTATAAAGGTGTATCAATAACATGTTTTAAATTTTCATAAGAATAGTTAAATTAACAAAAAAATATTGATCAAAATAACTTCGTAATGACAATAAAAAAAAAAGTGGGAAGACCATATTGGGACGGACGGAGTACTATGAATATAGCTTACAAGCTTACAGAACTTCTTAATGTTTGCTTTCACAATAGGCCCATTAGAAATTTTTTATTCTACATTGCCGTTAACTGTTTTTTATGCAAAAGATATTTTGCGGAATGAAAAATCATCTAAGGATCTGCAATTTACTGCTCCAAAATCCAAGCATATAGAGGAATCATCAACTGAAGTTGGGTCTCATATTGTTGTTAATACATTACACCATTAAACTTTTGCTGATCAATCAAGTAATCAACAACCCAATCACAAGCAAAAAAAATGACACATGATCATAAATGTTAACAAAAATCAGATTTTGAGTTAACCATTGTTTTCTTTACACTGCAAAGCAAACGTAGTGGTTAATTTTTTTTTATAAAAAAGTTCAAGAACACTTCTGAAATCGAAGTTGAGCAATAAGGAAAATTCTAGGGCAGTAAAATCAAGGGATTTTTTAGGGGTAAATAGAAGATTTGATTTTTGATATAGATTTGAGGAAAATCGACTATGGCAAAAGGCAGGGGGAGAGCTGATTCTTATAAGGAATAGATAGAAGTTCATGAGATCTCTTTTTTACTATAATATGATAATCTGAAATCATATACCCTAACTCTGCACTCCCAAAAAATCTTCACTAAACCCTAATTCTGAACTTGCCTCCGATGATGAGTAAAAGTGTAGACATACCCAAAATTCTTCACACCCAAAAAGGGGCTAAATTCCCAAATATAAACCCTAATTCTAATACTAACCTCACAATACGAAATGTTGATCGAAGATCTATCGTCGGTTTTGTGCTTTGTCGTCGGGAAGGAAGTGTGGTGGCGGTAGTGATGGCTGTGGAGGGAAGTAAAGTATATATTGGTTGTTAATGGAGGTTTAAGAGAAATTTGGGGAGAGGACGAAGATAGAGTGCATTAGGGGGTCGGATTTGTTGATGTTGGCCGAAATATATGGTGGCGGTGGCAGAATGGCGGTGTAAGGTGGTAGGTTTTTTGTGGCTATGGCAGGTTTAGAGAGAGTAAGAGTTGGGAAGAAGAAGGTTAAAGAAAAGAGAAGGCGACGTAGCTTTTGGCTGAAGTGTGGGGAGGGAGTGGGGAATGAATGAAAATGAAAAGCCTTATTTGGCAAAAAAAGAAAAAAATACTACACAGCTTCTTATGAAGCGCTTGGTAAGATAGCGCTTAATACATAAGCTATTTTCAGACATAGCATATAATTTATATGCGCTATCTAAGTATTTACTTTTTATTTTTTAATTATTTTTTGCTTGATTATTATATTCAAATTAATGTATGCGCTATGCAAGGTCAATACTAAGATAGCACTTTACAAAAGCGTTATCTAAGTGGTGTTTCCTAAGTTTCAATCTGTACTAGTGAACAGTAATATTTTGTATTGGCATCACACATGTGACGCCATTGTAAGTCTTAAAAAAACTCACTGTAAAAGCTTCAAATATGTGACGCTAATATGTATTAAAAGAAAAGGAAGTAAAAAATATAGCTCAGTGATCGGTGCGGGATTCGAACCCGTGCGTATGTGATATATGCAGTAGCATGTTGCCATTGTGCTATGTTTTCATTCGGTAATTTTAGTACATAGAAATTATTTGTACTTACTATGAAAAATATTTATATTTGTTTGCTATTTAAATTAATTAGATTCCCTAAATATTTAAATTTTTTACTATTAAATTATACAATACATTTATTTACTTATTATATTACAGTATGTTAAATTTCCTAAATATTTAATTATGGAATAAATTTATTTACTTATTTATTAGTATGTTAAAAATCAACTTTTAGAATTATGTAAGTTTCTTCGAATATTTAAACCTAACTTTATAAATTGATCAATTATTTAAAATAAACGCATTGTCAGTCAATATTTTAATATAACTATTAGATTAATAAATTGTTAATTAATTATATAGCACACTGAAAAAAAGAGCATTGTCGATCAATATATTGAAGATAATTATAATAGAAAAATATTACACATCGTTCGACAAGTTATAGTAAAGGAAAATATATCATTCCACATCATCTTTTTCGCTTGAAGCTTCATCTTTTTCTTCATTATCATCAAGTATTTCAATTGGATTGGCATCTCTATCAACAAGTTCAATTTGCATTTCGTATTCGCTCAAGTCAACTACAAGATTAAGTATTGGAGCTTCTGCTTCTTGGTAGTACTCGGGTTGAGGAATGGGCCTGCAATATCGTAGATGATACTGCTGATACATCAACAACATGTCTAGTTCTTATCGGACAAACCACCCACGCATCTATTGAATTACATAATCCATTAAAGTAAATAATTATATGAATAATAAATAGACGTGGGGATAATATAATAATAATATTATTATTATATTATACCTTTTCTATGTCGACCAAGTCTTCTAGATGGGTACCGATCATAATACACTTGAGCCGCTTGACTTGGGAAGGTAAATGACTCGGTAGTCACTTGTCTTGCTAGAGGATCGAGTTCAACTAACCCGTGTAGATATTTCACTTTCCAGTTGTTGAACCAGTCACAATTAAATAAATGAATAAATTGTTCAGGAAATCCAGGATTGTAGAACGTGAACTCCAACACCTCTAGTACCATTCCGTAGTACTTAGATGAATCTCCTGGACTATTTGCACTTGTAACACACAATTCATTATCATGGTCTTTTTATTTTGCCCGTGAAATTCGGTATGAAATTTCAATCTATCCACCACGTAACTGTAACACCCCCTGAGATATTCGGAGCATATTTCAATCAGGCTTACTTTTACACATAACACATCCAAACTCACGATATCCAAACAGGGATCAATAGATCAGAGACAATCAAGGGGAGCTCTAGCGAATAAATACAAAAGATCTCATGAAACTACGAGAATTAATACATCAACCAGAAAGGAAACTCATATAGTACTCGAGTACCATCTAATAATACATGGATAAAACAGTCCAAAGGACAACGCTCGAAGAAAAGACACAATATATCACAGTGTCATGCCTCACCCTCATCGTTGTACCGCCCCGATGCTCGTTCGCTTGGATCCTTAGAACCTGAAAGACAAGAAACGTATTTTCCCCCGCCGAAAGGGGGGTTAGTGCAAGTAATACAAGTGAACCGTCACATCTTACACATTAAAGCACATGTATTAATTTCAAAGACATGATAATGATTTCTGGAAATGCAATTATCCAATATCTCGATAGTGAAAAATCTTCCCTGATTAAACGTGGACCCATCAATGCGTGAATCCCTCCGAGGCCTCGTAAGACCCTCGCAGAGTGGTTAACCCAATTGTTCGCGGACCTATCGATGCGTATATCCCTCCGAGGCCTCTTCAGACCATCCCGGAGTGAAAGTATAAAACTCTCACACTCATATGCATTACTTTTCACATTTAAGAATATAACCTGCACAAGAATTACTTGCCTGGATCGAGAGAAAAGGGTACGAATAACAAGGTACCAAGATTGAAGGAATCAACAATTCCAAACCTAGACAAGTTCGTAACCAACTATCATTAATCAATCGTCATGCACATAAGTTGTAATCCACCCGAAAATCCCACCTACGATGCATGTAATCTGACGACAAAACTCCTAGATGGTGAATCACAATCAACCAACTCGATTCTCAACAATACCGGAAATATACCAATAATTTCGTAGGAAAAACATGTATCGGAGGTAGATAATCCATACCCAACATATTACCATCATGTCAACAAGCTAAATCGAAGAGATCGCGAAGAAACCCCCGATTCCCGAAAATCTAGGGTTATGCGAAGTTTACCTCGATTTGGAGTAGTGGAGAAGATTAAACATTGAATAATTCAAACTAGAAGCTTGAAAGATGATGATATCTCGTTGGGATCTTCACAAATCGCCCAAAATCTCCGGAAATCAGCCAAGGAAGGAGAAAGAATGGAAAATGATGAATAGTGCTGATATGTCCTATTATACTAAATGGTGATTAGCGTGCACTAATACTGAGAATAACGTGCGCTAACGGGTTCCACGGGTAGTCCAGTAACTTCTGTTTGGTGTCGTTAGCATGCGCTATGAAGGGCTTAGTGCGCGCTACCTACTCATTTAGAATGCGCTAGGAAAACTACTAGGGTGCACTACCTGCTAGTTAGAGCCCAGAAATCAGAGTCCATAACCTACTGCCTCATGTAATGCCTTAACATTAGCATGTGTTACCGTGGTGCTAGCGCGTGCTACTGCAGTACAGCTAGCGTGAGTTAACCTCATCGCATAGCATGCACTATGAGGGAGATGTAGCGTGTGTTACACCTCGCGCACATGTGATAGACTCGCATCAAAATCTAATATAACAACGATCTGAATGAGAAAGAACAAGTTCCGAACGATATGAACTCCAAGATCAACAACAACTTGCTAAACACTTACAACAAGTGTCAAGATTACAAAACCAAGGTGGAAAATTTACAAAAAGTACGGGTATCACATCCTCCCTCCCTAAAGGAAAGTTTCGTCCCGAAACTTGAGAAATGAATAGCTCCGGGTATCTAGCATGCATGCTCTCTCCACTTCTCCAGGTTGTTTCTTCAACCCCATAACTCGACCATTGTACTTTAACCAACGGAGTGGTTTTGTGTTGGAGTTGCTTTTTACGATGCTCCAGGACCTTCAGCGGCCTTTCCTCAAATGTGACATCATCTGCTATCTCAATATACCCGTAATCAATGATATGACTCGGGTCTGGAACGTACTTTCTCAGCTGAGAAATGTGAAAAACATTGTGAACGTGACTAAGGGCTGGAGGTAATGCCAATCGATAAGCCAACTCACCGACTCTGTCGAGAATTTCAAATGGCCCAATATACCTCGGGCTAAGCTTTCCATTCTTCCCGAACCTGTAGACTTCTTTCGTCAGTGATACTTTGAGTAGGACATGATATCCCACATCAAATTCTAAGGGTCAACGACGAATATCGGCGTAGAATTTTTTTGGACTCTGAGCAGTGAACAATCTATCTCGAATGATAGAGATTTTATCTTTGGTTTCAATCAACATATTTGGCTCTGTCCTGACTAATTCTGAAGCTTCATCCCGACAAAGTGGGGATCTACACCGCCTACCATAATGCTTCGAAAGGTGCCATTTTGATCGATGCATTCCAATTATTATTGTAAGTAAACTTGATCAACGGTAGGTGCACTTCCCAATCACTACTCCAGTCCAGGGCGCACGCCTGCAACATATCTTCTAATGTCTGAATCGTCTGCTCGGTCTGACCATTGAACTGCGGATGATATGAAGTACTCAACATTAATTCGGTACCCAAAGCCTAATGGACCGATTTACAAAAATGCGACACAAAACTACCATCCCAATCGGAAAAAATAGTCTTTGGCGTACCAAGCAAACACACGATCTCCGCTATAAATATCCGAGCCAATTACTCAGGTCCCCAAGTATCCTTAATGCCAAAAAAGTGTGCCAAATTAGTCAATCCGTCGACATTCACCCAAATGATATTCATTCCACTTTTAGTTATGGGAATCCTGGTGGTGAAATCCATAGTGATATCTTCCCACTTCCATTCGGGAATATGAAGTGATTTCAACAGTCCGGCGGGTCACTGATGTTCGATTTTGACTTGTTGGCATGACAAACACCGTGATACAAACTCCATAACATCTCTCTTCATATTACTCCACCCAAAATTCCCCTTAAGATCTTTGTACATCTTACTCGTTCCAGTATGGATTTATTAAGGTGTAGCGTGGGCTTCTCGGAGTATTCTTTGTCTCAACTCTGAGTCATTCGGAACACAAAGCCTTCCCTGAAATCTCAAAATACTATCCTCGTGGACCATAAAACCAGGGGCTTTTCCCTTCTTCACATCTGCCTTCAGTTGGACGATCATCGGGTCGTTCTCCTACGTCCCCTTGATGTCATTAATCAAGGACGAAGTAATCTCGAGAGTACACAACTGACCCTGAACTCATGAAAGACATACTTTGATTCCCTGCTCAATCAACTCTTGTTGAATCTTCACTTGGGGTGTGAGGACTTTGAGCATCTGAAGTGATACTCACTTCTGGCTCAACATGTCTGCTACAATGTTGGCTTTTCCTTGATGGTAAAGGATCTTCAAGTCATAATCCTTTATCAACTCCAACCAACGACGTTGTCTCATATTCAGTTCCTTCTGGCTGAAAATGTATTTTAAACTCTTATGGTCGGTATAAATCTGACATGAAGAACCGTACAAATAGTGCACCAGATCATCAGTGCAAACACTATTGCAGCCAATTCCAAATCATGGATAGGAGAGTTCAACTCGTATGGCTTCAGTTGTCGTTAAGCATAGACTATAGTATTATCATGCTGCAGGAGTACACACCCAAGTCCTTAGCCTGATGCGTCACAATAAACCGAATACCCACCGATTTATTGAGGTATGGCTAAAACTGGCGTGGTAGTCAAATGCTTTTTCAGCTCCTCGAAACTCTATTTCCTCTCCTCGTTCCATTCAAATTTTTCGGACTTCTGGAGTAATTGAGTAAGTGGTCGAGCAAGTTTAGAGAACCCCTCGACGAAACTTCGATAATACTCAGCAAGACCCAAAATCTACAAACTTCCTTCACATTCTTAGGCGGTGCCCAATCTAACACTGGCCTCGATCTTCTGGGGATCTACTAGGACCCCTTCATCTGAAATCACATGTCCGGGAAACATAACTTCCTTCAATCAAAACTACATTTAGAAAATTTTGCATAAAGACGCTGAGCCCTCAAAATCTCCAACATTTTTCGTAAATACTAAGCATGTTCTTCGTCATCACGAGAATAGACTAGACTGTTATCTATGAAAATTGACTACACAATTATCAAGATGCTCAATAAATATCTTATTCATCAACTGTATAAATACTGTTGGCGCGTTGGTTAGCCCGAATGGCATAACCACAAACTCATAATCCCGTACCTTATACGGAAAGCGGTTTTAGGAATGTCGGATTCCTTCACTTGAAGATGATAATACTCTGACCTCAAATCGATTTTTGAGAATATCGCAGCTCCCTGTAATTGATCAAACAAATCATCGACGCGATTGGTCACTTTGTTTAGTTCCCGATAATCGATACATAAACGCAGTGAACCATCTTTCTTTCTTACTAATAAGACCAGCGCACCCCAAGGTAAGGTGCTAGGTCTAATATACCCCTTTTCCAACAACTCTCCCAATTGTCTCTTCAACTCCTACATTTCTAAAGGTGTCATACGGTATGGTGCCTTAGAAATTGGGGTTGCACTTGATTCTAAATCAATTGTGAACTCAATCTCGCGCTCCGGTGGTAGTCCTGGAAAATCATCTGGAAAAAACATATGGAAACTCATTCACTACTGGAATCGAGGAAAGTTGGTATTATAACAATACCAAGTTTGATAAAAGTAATTCTAATTACTAGAAAAATTAAAAGGTAATCTAAACAATGTATATTTAATGAAATCCTTAATTTATATTTTTTTGAAATACTTTTTTAATTACTAATAAACTACATGACTATTAAATAAACAAAACAAAAATTAAAACCAACAGAAAAATTAAAATCACCTTCTCTATTGAGTTTCGACACCTTCATGGCGCTAATTATAAATTTCTGACATCCCCTCCTGTGTCCCGTAAATGAATGCTCGGTACAGTCCTTGGTCAACATCGATATAACTCTCGTGCGATAATTCATTACTGCTCCGTGTCTATCAAGCCAGTCATCGCCGAGGATCAAATCTTCATCAATGATATCCACGACGATCAAATTCGAAGGCCACACTTTTTCTGTGATTAACACCAGACAGTCTCTAACTTCCTTATTCCCCACGATTCTATCCCCGCTGGGCAATTTAACCACAAAAGGTTCACAAGCAGATAGGTATTCAATATTCAATCGACGCACACAATCCAAAGAGATGAACGAATGAGAAGCACCGGAATCGAAAAGCACCCTAACTGGATGAGATATAATATAAATGATACATGTAGCCACGGTAGCCTCTGGATCATCAGCTCTCCTAATCTTGTAAACACTTTGTTGTGTAGAACCAGCACTGGAGGCTCCCCGCCCCGACCGTAACTCTGAGTAGCTCACACACGGATGATTTCTGATTAACACTCGGTTCTCCAGGCGTACGAACGGATGCCTGAGCCCCAAGTGTATTTTCTTCCTCAGTACAAAACATAGCTTTGTGGCCTTCCTGGCCGGAAAGGAGGTAGGTTACAATCACGGTTAAGATGACCTTGCTGGCCACAATTAAAATATGTCACGACCCAATTGGACACATTAGTACCAGCTCTGAAACTTCGTTTACTTCCAGACGCACGGGAAGACCCTCTGACTGGATAACTTGCTGAATGAGACCCACATTGGTTGTCGCCTTTACCACTAGAAAACTTTCCGGAGGTCTTCTACTTCTTGCTCTCACTTGTCGTTTCAGTAGCAGTGAAGGACATATCATAGGCTAGTGCTTTGTCTTGATACTCCTTCTGTGTAGTGCAAGCAAATCCCGACATTTAGTGTCGAACTTTTGGCTTCATCCGTAGATTTTGTCTCTCTCTTCCTTCACTTAACCCTTCACATGATTGAGCTGACGATTGTATTCAACGATCGCCAGATATACGGGAATTTCCTGGGGTTTAGCCTCATAAAAGGCTTGAATTCTGGCCTCCTGAACAGGCCAAGGGCAAAACTTGGCCTCCATTAATTCCTTAAACTCGTCCCATGAAACCGCACGATCTTGAGGTGCGACTGCCTGCCACCAGCTAGCAGCGTCCCTCGTTAGGAAATACTGAGCAACTGACACATTACGTGCCTCTGGACAATTTATGGCCATAAAAACTTTGTTCATCTCATTAATCCAATCTTCCTGGCCGATCGGATCATTAGCACCAATAAACTGGGGAGGGCGCATACGAATCACATCTTGTAACCATCTTTCTGCCCCACTATCGGTCGCGGGAGGTGGGTGGTTCTGCTGAACCGCCTGGGTTAAGAGAGTCATATGATGCACCACTTGTTGCAGTATAGTTGCAATGCCCACATCCGGATTATTCCCTGTGGAAATTCCCAGACTGGCTGACGAATCCTGATGACCACCAGTACTAGGTTGAACCGAATCCAACAGTTAGGCATAGTCGAACCTTCTACAGAACTGAGGGATATGGCCACTCCACCAGCTGCACCACACCCTCGGCCACGACCATGGCCGCGTCCACGTCCTCTGCCAATCGACATTCTAAATAGGGAAAGAGGAAATAAACCCATAAGAATAGCTCGTAACATACCCATAACGGATATGAATTTTCCATGTCCTCGTAGTCGAAATAAAATGAGAAAGTAAAGAAGATAAGGAACTTACGAGTACTGGTCGTACTAAATGACGGCAGCGCGATGATGCTGTGCTCTCGGAACGACACAATGTGACCCAACAGACCGACAGCCTAGGTATCCATAAACCTAAGCTCTGATACCGCGTTCTGTAACACCCCCCGAGATATTCGGATAATATTACAGCGCCGTGAATCCCTACCTGGGACCCACTAGGCTTACTTTTACACATAACACATCCAAACTCACGATATCCAAACAGCGATCAATAGATCCGAGACAATCAAGGGAAACTCTAGCGAATAAATACAAAAGATCTCAAGAAAGTAAGAGAATCACTACATCAACCAGAAAGGAAACTCCTATAGTACTCGAGTACCATCTAATAATACATGGATAAAACAGTCCAAAGGACAACGCTCAAAAGAAAAGACACAATACATCACAGTATCACGCCTCGCCCTCATCGTCGTAACGCCCCGGTGCTCGTTCGCTTGGATCCTTAGAACCTAAAAGACAATAAATGTATTTTTCCCCCGCCGAAAGGGGGGTTAGTGCAAGTAATACAAGTGAACCGTCACATCTTACACGTTAGAGCACATGCATTAATTTCAATGCCATGATAATGATTTCCGTAAATGCAATTATCCAATATCTCAATAGTGAAAAATCCTCCCTAATTAACCGTGGACCCATCAATGCGTGAATCCCGCCAAGGCCTCATCAGACCCTCCCAGAGTGGTTAACCCAAATGTTTGCGGACCCATCAATGTGTGGATCCCTCTCAGGCCTCATCTGACCCTCCCGGAGTGAACATATAAAACTCTCATACTCATATGCATTACTTTTTACATTTAAGAATATAACCTTCACAAGAATTACTTGCCTGGAACGAGAGAAAAGGGTACGAACAACAAGGTACCGAGATTAAAGGAATCAACAACTCCTAACCTAGACAACTTCATAACTAACTATCACTAATTAATCGTCATGCAAATAAGTTGGAATCCACCCGAAAATACCAACTGCAATACATGTAATCCGACGACAAAACTCCTAGATAGTGAATCACAATTAGGGCTGTAAATGGACCGAACTATACCGAACTATGTTACGTTTGAGTATACGTTTAAAACTGTCGAACCATAGGTTCGAACACGTTTGAAAGTGTTGAATCTTAGAATTTAATGTTTGGGTATGTAATATCCGACTGTAATTTTTCATTTTTATCTATCGGTGTATATTCGGATAATTTGATTATCATGGATCGTTGCATTTAGTATTATGTTGAGGTATTATAGATTTGAGCTTCATATCGTTGTTATTTCATTTCATACTTGATGATTCGATGTTAATTGGAGAGTTGCATTTTTGAATTTTTTCTGTTGGTGTAGCGTACGCTACGTAGCTTATCTAATATACGCTAAACTCGTGATATAACGTACGTAATACATTGTATGTTACATATGTTAAGAAGGAATCTGACATCAGTGACTTCTGCACGTGAACTTGTTATCCGTTGGCATGCATGTGTATGATGTCTGAGCTGTCATGTCGGCCAGAGTCAACTTTTATTAGCATGCGTAACACCCTTTTAATTAGCGTGCGCTAATGGCCTGCGGATTCAAGACAGTAGCCACTGTAAGCCACTTATTTACGTAACATTAACCGGTTAGCGTACGTAAGAGTGTTAACGTACGCTAAATTTCCCCGATAGTGTACGTTAAGCCTGTACAGTTTATTTATAGGACCAGCCTGTTTTTCATTTCTTCACAACTCTAAACCGATTTTCTCTCCTTATATCGTCCCTCTGCACCCCCCAAATCGATATCAACCTCCTCCAACTTGTGTTTAAGCCTTAAATCTTTGAGTGGATCTCATTACCTTGAAGATTAGGAGGTGTTATTGAGCTTAGAGTGTACTTACTTGTAGTGTTGAGAGTTGTTCATCATTTCTGGAGGTATGTGTGCATCTCTTCTCTGTACTTTCGTATGTTAGTGTTAATGAGGAAGTATATTTCACCTAGAGTTAAATTAATCAAGTAAAACATAGTTTTAATCCAACTTTTAAACACTTCTTGATGAATATGATAAATGAGGGTTTGAAAGGGATGTATTCTTGACGATATAGTGATACTAACCATGTTGTAATTATCATACTCATCTTGCTGGACGAATTTAGCTCAGTAGAACATCGTTGAATCAATTAACTTCACCATAGTTGGATTTAACCAATAGAATTGATATCATAAAGTGTCTAAACACCATTTTAGGTATTTAATTACCTTGGGAAGAACTTGATAATGCTAAAGATAGGATTAGATGATCTTGTTCAGAGTGCTTAGAAGCTTTAACAATCATTATGGTTCAGCTTCACAAGTCTTCGAAGAATAGTAAGGATCTTGATAAATACAACAATAACTTCTTATTAACCGGATGTGTTAATAACCTAAGAATGTGTTTGATCATCAAGTAATGTTCTTAAGATAGTGAATTCATAATGATATTAATGGATCTTTCAGTTTTGTAAGAATGATTTTGATAACCTTCATGAATATGGTGTAATCTCATAACTAATATAACCTTATTGTAAGCTTAATATTCAATTCAGATGAGATGTATTGACGAACATAATTGTGCAGATTTTTACCTTTCGACATTGTAATGTTTTGGAAAGTTTAATCAACATAAGATGATATTGACAACATAAGTGGTTGTTTAACATGTTCTTGATAAATTCTTAGTTATAAAGAATCATGCGAACATTCGGTAAAGGTCTTGTGAACCGATTTTAAGGTTGAAATAAGGTAAAAATAATTCTTGGTATATGACTTCGATATTTTGAGATAACGAAACTATTCTAATAGATTGTAGGGTGTCGTCTTACTAATCCTATATTGATAATTATACGGATATGTTATTGAGTAAAATGTATTTTGTTTAAGGTTGATTGTTCGAGTAAACGATATTAGTCGAGGACCGTTCGTTCGTTTCGACAAGAGGAGGATTATTCTCATCTCCGTATTGAGGCAAGTTATCTTGCTTGGTTATAATGATGATTAGATTCTTGTGATGTTTATACATTTCATGTGTATGAAATGTTTATGAAATGTTTGTCGGGATTTGACATTGTCTTTGACGTTATTCCGTTTTCATCATGGGGTTGCATTCCCAAGTATGTCACTTTGAATCGTTGATCTCGTTGGTCCTTATTGTCACTTTGGTGAGTTTTTCTTGATCCTTAATCGGATATGTATTTCGTTGAAATTCGTTGTCATGTTGTATCGTGACATTTCTGGAATCATATCTGCGTGCCGATTGGATATTGTGTAGGATTTTTAGCCGGGCACTTATATAGCCATACGTGGATGTTTCCGTATTGGACTGTGCACACGAGATATAGTTCGTGAGGCTAATTAGGTACATTGTCACACGTATATTCTGGACTCCATATACGGGGTGGACATGTACACGGACACATTTCCCGATCGGGCGTACTGTGATGTCCATCTTGAGCCATATTGTTAATCGTTCATAGTCTACGTATGATTGGATGTGTTCGACGGTTTGTGACTGATTGTTCGTACGCCCGAGGGGTATGATTAATAGTCGGGATGTTTCCTTGAGATCTATATATATGTGAATTGTATAATGTCGGAATAATTAATTATCATGTATATCTGACCCTGTGTTTTGGGCGAAATACTTGTGTTGTATTTTAGGTCGAGGCAAAGGCAAGGCACGGGAAGAGCATGTTGACGGCGAAGGGATCGAGGGATACTAGTTCGGGGGGCCCAAGTCTATTGTTGTCCGGTTATGTTTTAAACCGTGTGATATTACTTTAATTCTGCCTTATTTAAATTTTTGTGTGGTTGGATTGATGTTTAAGTATTTTCCATCTCCATATGGTTCATACTTGTGTTTTCGGATCCTGTGTATCATAAGGCCGTTAGCCATACTATTTAATAAACTCCAAGTCAGAGTAGTGACTAATTATTGTGGTTCGGTATCACAAAGATAATGCTTATTTAACCTGTTTTGGATATCGCCTGGTGGGTCCCAGTGTGGAGTCCACGGCACTGTTATAGCCGCTTTTTGGGGTGTTACAGAAGATGGTATCAGAGAGTGTTGTTTTGTTTCTCTTTAAGAGTCATTGTATAATGAACTAGTATCCAAAGACCTTCGTGTCACGTGTGACCTGTGCAAGCGCCTGACCCTACGAGCCAAATACGGTATGTACTCTTCGAGCCATGATTTAATTACTAGCATGATATTGATATCGGAATGGATCTCTTGGTTAATCTTGTTATTTCGAGGATCTATGGCAGGATTTATCAGATTAATAATTCGAGGTAAATGCTGGATGAATTATATGATTGAAATTGTTCGACTTGACGTCGATGTAATATTCTGTGTGACATTCGTGGTGTCGATAGTTAACTATGAACCGTTTTCTTGAATATGAGATTCCTTGTTGCTATTAACTTAGCATGAATTTTGAATAGTATCTTGAACTGTACTTATGATTATCATTATGATTCTTTCAGTATGGAAAGGAATCTGAGAGGTCGTGGTAGAGGGGGACGAGGCCGTGGAAGGGGCCGAATCCCGATACCTCGAGCCAACAGACGCGCGAATGTGGATCATAGTTCCGCAGACAGTGGTTCGCCTTCTAGGGACCAATCACACCACAGTGGGCGTGAGGAGGCGCGTGTCAATCCTTACGTTGTGATGCAGGGCATGATGACTCAGATGACCCAGATGGGTCAATTAATGGAAGCTATGCAGAGGGCCACTACTGGCCTGCAACAGGGGCCTCATCCTCCACCTACTGTGATTGGCGGACCCGTGAGTCGGATCATCAGCGACATCTCTCGCCAGTGACCTCCAACCTTTGAAGGCTCCTCTGAGCCTTCTGACATTATGCATTGGATCGAGCATTTTGAGAAATTATTTGAGATGATGGACGGCCTGGAGGAGAATCGCGTCTCTATAGCAGCTTACTATCTTAGCAAGGGCGCTCACACTTGGTGGCTTTTAGTGAGGCCAAGTGATGGTGCTTATACTTGGGAGGAATTTAAAAACCTCATGCTAGATCATTACTATCCAGGGCCACTCCATGAGGCCAAGCTGTCGGAACTGCTGAACCCGGACCCTTCTAAAGACGATGATGTATTATCTGTTGCCGAGAAATTTCAGGCACTCCTTCCTTTCGCCGCGACAATTATCCGAACGGAGGCTGATAAGATCAAATACTTTATCAAGAGGCTTAAGCCCCTAATGAGAATGCAATTGTTGAATCACCACTGTACTACCTTACCAGAGTTCATCGAGAAAGCTCTGGAGTATGAACTCACTGCAAAGGAGATTTCCAAGAAGCAACCACAGTCCAACAACAAAAGATCCAGGAACCAGAACCAGACTGAGAGTAACCGGGGGACATTCAGGAAGCCCCGGTCATTTCCAAACCCTTCTGATCGACCACCAATGGCGTCGAAGCCAGCCGGATCGCACTCTCGAGTAGTTCCCTCATCCGTGGTGTGCTATAACTATGGAGACCCGGGGCATGTCAGCTCCAAATTGTAACACCCCCAAATCCCATTGGGTTATTACAGTGCCGTGGACCCCACACCAGGTGATCCACCAGGCGAACACGACTAAAATACAACAAACTGTCCAAAATAGGAAATCACAGACCCTACTATGACGTCCGACATACTATTCCGATATGGAATTTCAACGACAAGGATGGGCCTACATGGCCAAAATAAAATACAACAACATCCACGAGCCTTGCTCGGATAATACAAAACGACAACGACTGAATAAAAATGGAGTACTCCAACTGTCTGACCAATATGAACACCAAAATATCTCGGACTAGTATCGCTCGAATGCCTCGTCGCCATCGTCATGCCCCTGTGTCTCAACTCTCTCCTCGCAAGTACCTAAAACATGAAAACATGTTCCGCCCCCACGGGGTCAGCCATCCAGTATAATGAATATCAAGTACATGCACAACATGATATGCATCCAAAGGCAGAATAAACAGTACAACAATGGTAGTACGAGATGCTCACAAACCAAAGTAAGAATCGAGCATTCGTGGAATATTATGCCCACGGCATACGATCAATACCTGCTCAATAGGTTAGAACATAAGTGCCCAACGGCGAATCATCAATATAGAACACAACAATGCATTACCCGAAGGTAAATCAAACCAACGCTGAAATAAATAAGGATCACAATGCCCGAAGGCTCAAACGGAAATACCGTTACATCACAATGGCCTGAAAGCCCTCAGCCGAAGCTGCCAAAATATCACGATGGCCTGAAAGCCCTCAGCCGAAGCTGCCAAAATATCACGATGGCCTGAAAGCCGAACACTGCCGTAAATCATCACAATACAGATCTCAAAGAAACAAACTCGATCGCCGAACATACCCTGGGCGTATGAACGCTCAATCACAACGCTCGAACACATCCAATCAAACATGGTCTATGAACGAACAAAATTGTACGGCTCAAAGAATGGCGCCACACTACGCCCGGGATGGAAATGTGTCCGTGCACAAGCCACCAACGAGTATCGATCGAATACACGTGTGGTCTTGTACCTAATCAGTCTCACGAAGCCAACAACTCGTGTGCACACCCAATGTGAGGCCAACAACCAACACACGACTTAAATGTGCCCGACATGAAAATCCTACACATACCAACCGGCACGCCAAGATGACCCTAATGCCACGATACAACATGACAACGAAACTCAAAGGATAACACATCCAATACGGATCATACGACTCACCAAGTGAACGATGACACACGAATAATGAAAGATCGACACGACCGACAATATTCAAAACAACCATCCCGGGATCAAAATCCCTAAGGACCGATTAACACGAACAACGATCACAACACAACAGTTCGGGAAATCCTCAACCTTCAAAGATCACAAAATTACCGAGTTCACAAGAATAATAGTGTCTTTGCCTTGAATCGGTCAACACGACAATAATAATTCAACGGATGGGAATTATCGTTGATAATCCCAATTCAATACTTCGATTACCGTAGAATGGCCAATCGATAACAATTATACAATGGATGGGAATTATCTTTTTGACAACGGGTGGAAATTATAATTGATAATCCCAATTCAATATATCGATTACCGTTAGAGCGGACAATCGATAATAATTATACAACGGATGGGAATTATCTTTGATAATCCCAATTCAATATATCGATTACCTTCAGAACGGTTAACCGATAACAATTGTACAACGGATGTCTCGGCACCTTTAATCGGTTACCGATAACGAAGATGATAATCGAATACGTCAATGCCTTCAATCGCCAAAACGATATCAATAGAAAAAACACTGATATCAATAATGACGATTCACAAAAAAAATATCTTGATGGAGCATCAATCAATAATAACAATCGATACGTCGATGCCGCGAACCGGCTATCGACAACAATATCTCGAAGAAACATCAATCAACAATAACAATCGATATGTCGATACCGCGAACCGGCTATCGACAACAATATTACCAACAAGTATCGCAATGCCTTAAATCGGTCATTTACGAACAACAATAATATTTGGCATAATTTGCCGAAGGGTATCGTATCAAACAATCCCCTGATATCAACAAAATCATAAAGAGACCAAGTCTCGGAATGATACACACATTCATACACATACATGATAACATTAATCTCATTGACCAGTACAAGTATAAAACTTGCCTCAAACCGAAGGCGAGAAAGTCCTTCCACGATCAACGTCCTACCACGAATCAATCAACGCGTCCTCCGTCAATCACAAGCACTCGAACAACCTTGAATGAAATACAATTCATTCGATAACACGATATCGACCGAAAACAACACAATAGATAATTCCGATTCCAACACGAACACATACTATACTCGTATTTATCCGTATACATACGTATATATAATATATATATATATATATTACATATATATAACATATATACAATACAACTCACAATATCTATATATATATATAAATATATATATACTAACACTACACACACACACTGTCCACTGCACATATATATATATATATACATATTACACCACACCTAATATATATATATATATATAACTGAAGAAAGAAAGAAAAAAAACTCACACACAAAACTTACAGAAGCCGATCGCCCAGTCCCGGAAATGAAGACAGAGAAAAAAAAAACTCTCATGCCGGAAATCGACCGCCGGAAAATTTGACCCACGGACTTCGTCCAACTCCGGTCCGTTTTCGCCTATGGCCGGTTTTCACCATCTCCGTTTGCAACTCCTCGCCGAAGAATGTCAAACCTCCGTTGCGCCGTCCGTTCCTGACATAAACCTCTTCAGGTCGGCGGAATCTTTGGAGGTACGTCCATGGCAGGAATCCTTGAAGATGCCGGACGCCCGAGCTCCGCCTCGCCGGAAGAAAAAAATGCCGGAACAGTTCAGATCGACCGGATTTGCAGCCTTCCGGTTCGGAAATTCCGACCAGGCCGCCGCCGAGCTCCGGTCGCGAGCCGCCTGCCGTCGCCGAACTCTATCTCGCCGGAAAAAAATGGAGAAACCGGCCCGTCCTCAAGCTTCATCTCGCCGGAAAAAATGGAGAAGAGAGAAGAAGAGAGGGAGGTGGCGAGAGGGATGAGTGAGGGAGAGAAAGAGAGAGGGACGTGAGATGATGATGATGATAGTTGAGGGGTGAGTGAATAATGCATTGAGTATATATTATATATACATATATATAAAGTGGGATGTATTCACGTGAGGGAGAATAAGAGAGATGATGATGTTGATGATTGATTGTGTATATAATATATATATATATATAAAGTGGGAGAAAATGCATGAGAGACATTCACGTGAGGGGGAATCAAAAATTGGTGTATATATACATATACATATATATATATATATATATATATATATATAAATAAATGATACCCCAAAGATACCCTCGCCCCGAAAGTTGACCACGAGGAAGGTTCCCATCATCTACCACGCATTACGTACGTAACCTCAGGGCGTAACGTACGCAATCGCAACAAATTAGCGTACGTAATGCTACACAAGTAGCGTACGCTATGGCTATAAACTTAGCCAAAATTCCAAACTCGCCAAACAACAACCAAACGACGAAACCAAACCGACGACCAATAAAAATATTTCGATCCCGAAATATTTTAATACAATATATATATTGTATCGGTCCAAACAACAACACTTGTACAATTCCAAATGAATACGTACAACTCAACAGTAACACGCAAAAAAAATTACCCCCGGATATTACATACTCCCCCCCTTAAAAAGAGTTTCGTCCCCGAAACTCAGAGTGCACAAGTCGGGGCACGGACTATCCATCAGGATAAGAAAACAACATCTCCAGGAATACTCCTCAATACGAGCAACTCCGCCTAAGCAACTGGGCCGACCCCACGGGTCCCCACGTCTCCTCTGCCTGAACAAGGCGAAAAAATCAAGTGATAAAGACACTCAATCAAATGCGAGATTAGCCGAATCATGACTCCTCCGCTAGAGACCAGCTAGGAAGTCGCACCACAAAAGAAAAGTAACAACACAGACATAGTCCTCGGGATTATATCGAACGCACGTCCAAGTCCTCACGACTTGACGTCTCGAATCACAATGAACGATTACCCAGATCATCACAAAAATCTCGGGTACAGGACCAAAAGGAAAGAAAATCACATCAAATGACTCCGAAAATGATTCGTCAGCCACCAAAGTATTGGTACGAGATTTCGGGTGTCGGCCCACTCTGCGGCCTCTACCCCCTCTGTCACGTCCTCTTTCCAGACTGAAATAATAACGTTCAATCATGACCATAGCTCAAATACGCCTCAACGGCCAGCATGCTAGGTCAACGCCAAACATGAGTATACATACTCAACAGATAAACGATCACATCGATCACGCTAATCATAGCCGATGCGGAGCCCACACGCTCCAAAGCAAATAATCATAAATCAATCGCACCCGATCGTCACATACAAGTGTCAACAAAACAGGTTAAATCAATGACAAAATGAATGTATGCACACAAAAGAGAATAGAGTCCTTACACAGGTCATACGAAGCTTCGAGGTCTTGCGATACTAGTCTTCACTGACGACGACTCGATGAAAGAATGACTCATACAGTCGTCCAACTATCACGACTCACAAAACCCGACTGTCCAGATTGTCATAACCTGACAGCCCCGCTACTACCGCCTTGGTAGAGCCACATAACACACAAGCCAGGGTTTCTCACAACCCAAAGGCTCTGATACCATCTTCTGTAACACCCCCAAATCCCATTGGGTTATTACAGTGCCGTGGACCCCACACCAGGTGATCCACCAGGCGAACACGACTAAAATACAACAAACTGTCCAAAATAGGAAATCACAGACCCTACTATGACGTCCGACATACTATTCCGATATGGAATTTCAACGACAAGGATGGGCCTACATGGCCAAAATAAAATACAACAACATCCACGAGCCTTGCTCGGATAATACAAAACGACAACGACTGAATAAAAATGGAGTACTCCAACCGTCATCCATCGATATGAACACCAAAATATCTCGGACTAGTATCGCTCGAATGCCTCGCCGCCATCATCATGCCCCTGTCTCAACTCTCTCCTCGCAAGTACCTAAAACATGAAAACATGTTCCGCCCCCACTGGTCACCATCCAAGATAATGAATATCAAGTACATGCACAACATGATATGCATCCAAAGGCGTAATAAACAAGACAACAATGGTAGTACGAGATGCTCACAAACCAAAGTAAGAATCGAGCATTCGTGGAATATTATGCCCACGGCATACGATCAATACCTGCTCAATAGGTTAGAACATAAGTGCCCAACGGCGAATCATCAATATAGAACACAACAATGCATTACCCGAAGGTAAATCAAACCAACGCTGAAATAAATAAGGATCACAATGCCCGAAGGCTCAAACGGAAATACCGTTACATCACAATGGCCTGAAAGCCCTCAGCCGAAGCTGCCAAAATATCACGATGGCCTGAAAGCCCTCAGCCGAAGCTGCCAAAATATCACGATGGCCTGAAAGCCGAACAGCCCGAAGCTGTAAATCATCACAATACAGATCTCAAAGAAACAAACCTGACTGTCGAACATACCCCTCGGGCGTATGAACGCTCAATCACAACGCGTCGAACACATCCAATCAAACATGGTCTATGAACGAACAAAATTGTACGGCTCAAAGAATGGCGCCACACTACGCCCGGGATGGAAATGTGTCCGTGCACAAGCCACCAACGAGTATCGATCGAATACACGTGTGGTCTTGTACCTAATCAGTCTCACGAAGCCAACAACTCGTGTGCACAGTCCAATGTGAGGCCAACAACCAACACACGACTTAAATGTGCCCGACATGAAAATCCTACACATACCAACCGGCACGCCAGTATGACCCGGAATGCCACGATACAACATGACAACGAAACTCAAAGGATAACACATCCAATACGGATCATACGACTCACCAAGTGAACGATGACACACGAATAATGAAAGATCGACACGACCGACAATATTCAAAACAACCATCCTGGGATCAAAATCCCTAAGGACCGATTAACACGAACAACGATCACAACACAACAGTTCGGGAAATCCTCAACCTTCAAAGATCACAAAATTACCGAGTTCACAAGAATAATAGTGTGCTGCCTTGAATCGGTCAACACGACAATAATAATTCAACGGATGGGAATTATCGTTGATAATCCCAATTCAATACTTCGATTACCGTAGAATGGCCAATCGATAACAATTATACAATGGATGGGAATTATCTTTTTGACAACGGGTGGAAATTATAATTGATAATCCCAATTCAATATATCGATTACCGTTAGAGCGGACAATCGATAATAATTATACAACGGATGGGAATTATCTTTGATAATCCCAATTCAATATATCGATTACCTTCAGAACGGTTAACCGATAACAATTGTACAACGGATGTCTCGGCACCTTTAATCGGTTACCGATAACGAAGATGATAATCGAATACGTCAATGCCTTCAATCGGCCAAAACGATATCAATAGAAAAAAAAACACTGATATCAATAATGACGATTCACAAAAAAAATATCTTGATGGAGCATCAATCAATAATAACAATCGATACGTCGATGCCGCGAACCGGCTATCGACAACAATATCTCGAAGAAACATCAATCAACAATAACAATCGATATGTCGATACCGCGAACCGGCTATCGACAACAATATTACCAACAAGTATCGCAATGCCTTAAATCGGTCATTTACGAACAACAATAATATTTGGCATAATTTGCCGAAGGGTATCGTATCAAACAATCCCCTGATATCAACAAAATCATAAAGAGACCAAGTCTCGGAATGATACACACATTCATACACATACATGATAACATTAATCTCATTGACCAGTACAAGTATAAAACTTGCCTCAAACCGAAGGCGAGAAAGTCCTTCCACGATCAACGTCCTACCACGAATCAATCAACGCGTCCTCCGTCAATCACAAGCACTCGAACAACCTTGAATGAAATACAATTCATTCGATAACACGATATCGACCGAAAACAACACAATAGATAATTCCGATTCCAACACGAACACATACTATACTCGTATTTATCCGTATACATACGTATATATATAATATATATATATATATATTACATATATATAACATATATACAATACAACTCACAATATCTATATATATATATATATAAATATATATATACTAACACTACACACACACTGTCCACTGCACATATATATATACATATTACACCACACCTAATATATATATATATATAACTGAAGAAAGAAAGAAAAAAAACTCACACACAAAACTTACAGAAGCCGATCGCCCAGTCCCGGAAATGAAGAAAGAGAAAAAAAAACTCTCATGCCGGAAATCGACCGGAAAAATTGACCGCGGACTTCGTCCAACTCCGGTCCGTTTTGCCTATGGCGGTTTCACCATCTCCGTTTGCAACTCCTCGCCGAAGAATGTCAAACCTCCGTTCCGCCGTCTCCGTTAGGACAAAAACCACTTCCGGCCGGAATCAATGGAGCTCCGTCCATGGCCGGAAACCATGAAGATGCCGGACGCCCTTGAGCTCCGCCTCGCCGAAGAAAAAATGCCGAGCAGTTCGAGATCGACCGGATTTGCAGCCTTCCGGTTCGGAAATTCCGACCAGCCGCCGAGCTCGGCCGCGAGCCCTGCGTCGCCGAACTCTATCTCGCCGGAAAAAAATGGAGAAACCGGCCCGTCCTCAAGCTTCATCTCGCCGGAAAAAATGGAGAAGAGAGAAGAAGAGAGGGAGGTGGCGAGAGGGATGAGTGAGGGAGAGAAAGAGAGAGGGACGTGAGATGATGATGATGATAGTTGAGGGGTGAGTGAATAATGCATTGAGTATATATTATATATACATATATATAAAGTGGGATGTATTCACGTGAGGGAGAATAAGAGAGATGATGATGTTGATGATTGATTGTGTATATAATATATATATATATATATAAAGTGGGAGAAAATGCATGAGAGACATTCACGTGAGGGGAATCAAAAATTGGTGTATATATACATATACATACATATATATACATATATATATATATATATAAATAAATGATACCCCAAAGATACCCTCGCCCCGAAAGTTGACCACGAGGAAGGTTCCCATCATCTACCACGCATTACGTACGTAACCTCAGGGCGTAACGTACGCAATCGCAACAAATTAGCGTACGTAATGCTACACAAGTAGCGTACGCTATGGCTATAAACTTAGCCAAAATTCCAAACTCGCCAAACAACAACCAAACGACGAAACCAAACCGACGACCAATAAAAATATTTCGATCCCGAAATATTTTAATACAATATATATATTGTATCGGTCCAAACAACAACACTTGTACAATTCCAAATGAATACGTACAACTCAACAGTAACACGCAAAAAAAATTACCCCCGGATATTACACAAATGCCCAAAGCCAGCCGTCACATGCCATACTTGTGGGAAGAATGGTCACCGTGCTTGTTTTTGCAGGAGTGGACCCGGACATGAACCAGTAGCGTCTCATGCTCCAGTTCAGTCCTCTGTCCAGAACCGGGTGCCTCCGTCCGCTTCCTATCAGTCCACCGGGGCAAACAGGGGAATGGGCCATGGAAATCAAAGTGGTACACCTGGTGCCGGAGCTGCGAAACCCAGGATTTACGAGATGAAGAAAGCTGATGATCCCGAGGCCAGCATGATTGTATGTATACTCGAGATCTACTCTCAGCCGGTGTGTGTTCTTTTTGGTACCGGTGCTTCACACTCTTTTATATCTACTTCTTGTTTAAGTTGTTTGCCTCTAGACCATGTTATCAATTGTGAGCCCTATATGATTGGTCTACCCGATGGTAGAAGAATTATTGGGAATCGTGAAGTCCAGGACTGTCCGATTCGCATGAACGACCGTGAGTGGTTGTCAAATCTGATTGTAGTCGATTTACCTAAGGATGATATAATCTTGGATATCGATTGGATGGATCGTCATGATGCCATACTTAGTGTCCGCAAGCGGATAGTAACCGTCACTTCTGATGATGGATTCGAGTGTACTTTTCGAGGTGATAATCCCAGCCGTTCCGGGAGAGTCATCAGCGCTATGAAGGCAGTGAAACTGCTTAATCAAGGGTGTATTGGATATTGGTGCTACATGACTAAAACAACAGATCGACCAGTCGAATTGGCCGATATTCCGGTAGTCCGAGACTACCCAGATGTATTTCCAAACGAGTTGCCAGGCTTACCTCCTCATCGTAACGTGGAGTTTATTATTGAGTTAAAGCCAGGTATGTCCTCGCTTTCAAAAGCACCGTATTGTATGGCTCCGACTGAGATGCAGGAGTTGAAGAACCAGCTTGAGGAGTTGACTGAAAAGGGCTATTTTCGACCTAGTGCGTCCCCTTGGGGAGCACCAGTGTTATTTGTACGAAAGAAGGACGGATCTCTGCATTTATGTATTGATTACCGTGAGCTGAACAGGGTAACCATCAAGAACAAATATCCTTTGCCTCGTATTGATGATTTATTGGATCAAATTCAGGGAGCTGCTGTGTTTTCTAAGATTGACTTGAGATCTAGTTATCATCAGTTGAGGATTCGAGAGTATGACATCTCGAAGACAGCCTTCCGTACTCGCTATGGGCATTATGAGTTCGTGGTGATGCCATTTGGATTGACTAATGCACCGGCAGTATTCATGGAGTTGATGAATCGAGTTTCTATTAACTATCTAGATCGTTTTGTAGTCATTTTTATTGACGACATTCTGATTTACTCTCGTGACCACGAAGAGCATGAACGTCACCTCCACCAAGTTCTCGATGCGTTGAGGCGGGAACAGCTTTATGGGAAGTTTTCTAAATGTGAATTCTGGATGCCTGAGGTTATCTTTCTTGGGCATGTGATATCATCCGAAGGAGTGAGAGTGGACCCATAGAAGACAGAAGCCATTCGAGACTGGCTACCTTCGAAGAACGTGAAGGAAGTTCGTAGTTTCCTTGGCCTAGCAGGTTACTACCGACGGTTCGTGGAAGGATTTTCCAAAATTGCACAACCGATGACTAACCTACTGAGGAAGGATAAGAAGTATTTGTGGTCAGAAGCATGTCATCAAAGTTTTGATGAGCTCAAGAGTCGATTTATTTCAGCACCTGTCTTGGTTCTACCAAAAGGAACAAAAGGATTCGTAGTATATAGTGACGCGTCGAGGCAGGGCCTTGGTTGTGTACTAATGCAGGAAGGGAAAGTGATTGCCTATGCATCGAGACAATTGCGACCCTATGAAGTTAACTATCTGACCCATGACTTGGAGTTAGCATCCGTGGTGTTTGCTTTGAAAATCTGGCGTCACTATCTGTACGAAGTTACCTGCCAGATCTTTACTGATCACAAGAGCCTGAAGTACATTTTTACTCAGAAGGAGTTGAACATGAGACAGAGAAGGTGGCTAGAATTGATCAAAGATTATGATATCTAAATCCTTTATCATTCGGGCAAGGCAAATGTGGTTGCCGATGCCTTGATCCGTAAGATAGTGTAGGAGCAGATGCTTAGCCGCTTGACAGCTCAAAGGGAATTGCAGCTGGAGATTTTGAGGCCAGAGATTGAAGTTTGGTTACAGCGTATTCAGGGACAGCTTTGCACACTTGAGATTTCTTCGTCTCTTGATGATATAATCAAATCGAAACAAGTTACGAACCCATTCCTATCTCGAGTTCAGGACGAAATCACTCAAGGGAAAGCTCCTGGATTTGCGATCCACGAGGACGGATTGATACACTTCAGGAATCGAGCGTGTGTACCAGCAGACGAGGAGTTGAGGAACTCTATCATGAGAGAAGCCCATGCTACCCCATACTCTATTCACCCGGGGTCTAGTAAGATGTATAAGGATTTAAAACAATATTATTGGTGGGGAAATATGAAGCGTGAGATTGCCGAATTTGTCTCGAGATGTTTAACGTGTCAACAGGTTAAGATTGAGCACCAGCGACCCGCAGGAATGCTGAAACCGCTCCCGGTCCCCGAGTGGAAATGGGAGGATATATCGATGGATTTTATCACTAGCTTACCGACGAGTCATCGAGGCATGAATACGATTTGGGTGATTGTGGACCGGCGGACCAAATCAGCCCACTTCTTAGAGATTAAGGACATGTGGGGTCCCGAAAGACTGGCCCAGCTTTTTATTAAGGAAATTATGAGGTTACATGGTACCCCCAAGAGTATTGTATCGGATCGTGACGGGCGATTCGTATCGCACTTCTGGAAGGCAGTTTATCGTGCGATGGGCACGTAGTTGAATTTCAGTACGGCTTTTCATCCGCAGACCGATGGTCAGTCTGAGAGAACTATCCAAACCCTATAGGACATGTTGAGGGCATGTGCTCTTGATTGGAAAGACAATTGGGAAACCCAGCTACCTTTGGTAGAATTCACTTATAATAATAGTTGGCATGCTTCGATTCAGATGGCTCCGTATGAGGCATTATATGGCCGTCGCTGTAGGTCCCCTTTGTGTTGGGACGAACTGTCAGAATCTTTAGGTACGGAACCCGATATGTTGTTAGCAGCCCGTGAGAAGATTGCCCTGATTAGGAGTCGTTTGTTAACAGCTCAAAGTCGACAGAAATCCTACGCTGACCACCGTCGACGACGCTTGAGTTCGAGGTTGGTGACCATGTGTTGATGAAAGTGTCTCCTACCCGAGGTGTTTTTCATTTCAGGAAGAGAGGCAAGATAAGCTAGAGGTATATTGGGCCATTTGAGGTTTTGGAGCGTGTAGGTGATCTGGCCTATCGACTAGCTTTGCCACCGGCTTTGAGTCGGATAAAAAACGTGTTTCATGTCTCCCAGTTGAGGTAGTATGTTGCTTATCCGAGTCATATACTTTAGTTCGATGAGATCGAATTAGCGGAGGATCATTCGTACGAGGAGCGTCCTGTACAGATACTCGAGAGGAGGATCAAACAGTTGAGAAACAAGACGATTCCCCTGCTAAAGGTTCAGTGGTCACGACACGGAGTCGAGGAGGCTACGTGGGAAACCGAGGATAGTATGCGAGTGAGATACCCCGAGTTATTTACCCCTTAGTTTCGAGGACGAAACTCCTTTTCCGACTGTAATTTTTCATTTTTATCTGTCGTTGTATATTCGGATAATTTGATTATCGTGGATCATTGCATTTAGTATTATGATGAGGTATTATAGATTTGAGCTTTATATCGTTGTTATTTCATTTCATACTTGATGATTCGATGTTAATTGGAGAGTTGCATTTTTTGAATTTTTTTCTGTTGGTGTAGCGTACGCTACGTAGCTTAGCTAACGTACACTAAACTCGTTATATAACGTACGTAATATGTTGTCTATTGCATACGTTAAGAACGAATCTGACATCAGTTGACTTCCGCACGTGAACTTATTATCCGTTGACATGCATGTGTATGATGTCTGAGCTGTCGTGTCGGCCAGAGTCAACTTTTATTAGCGTGCGTAACACCCTTTTAATTAGCGTGCGCTAATGGCCTGCGGATTCAAGACAGTAGCCACTGTAATCCGCTTACGTACATTACATTAACCGGTTAGCATACGCTAAATTTCCCCGATAGTGTACGTTAAGCCTGTACAGTCTATTTATAGGACCAGCCTGTTTTTCATTTCTTCACAACTCTAAACCGATTTTCGCTCCTTATATTGTCCCTCTGCACCCCCAAATCGATATCAACATCCTCCAACTTGTGTTTAAGCCTTAAATCTTGGAGTGGAGCTCATTACCTTGAAGATTAGGAGGTGTTCTTGAGCTTGGAGTGTACTTTCTTGTAGTGTTGAGAGTTGTTCATCATTTCTGGAGGTATGTGTGCATCTCTTCTCTGTACTTTTCGTATGTTAGTGTTAATGAGGAAGTATATTTCACCTAGAGTTAAATTAATAAGTAAAACATAGTTTTAATCCAACTTTTTAAACACTTCTTGATGAATATGATAAATGAGGGATTCAAATGGATGTATTCTTGATGATATAGTGATACTAACCATGTTGTAATTATCATACTCATCTTGTTGGACGAATTTAGCTCAGTAGAACATCGTTGAATCGGTTAACTTCACCATAGTTGGATTTAACCAATAGAATTGATATCATAATGTGTCTAAACACCATTTAAGGTATTTAATTACCTTGGGAAGAACTTGATAATGCTAAAGATAGGATTAGATGATCTTGTTTAGAGATCTTAGAAGCTTTAACAATCATTATGGTTCAGCTTCACAAGTCTTCGAAGAATAGTAAGGATCTTGATAAATACAACAATAACTTCTTATTAACCGGATGTGTTAATAACCTAAGAATGTGTTTGATCATCAAGTAGTGTTCTTAAGATAGTGAATTCATAATGATATTAATGGATCTTTCAGTTTTGTAAGAATGTTTTTGATAACCTTCATGAATATGGTGTAATCTCATAACTAATATAACTTTATTGTAAGCTTAATATTCAATTTAGATGAACATAATTGTGCAGATTTTTACCTTTCGACATTGTAATGTTTTGGAAAGTTTAATCGACATAAGATGACACTGACAACATAAGTGGTTGTTTAACATGTTCTTGATAAATTCTTAGTTATAAAGAATCATGCGAACATTCGGTAAAGGTCTTGCGAACCGATTTTAAGGTTGAAATAAGGTAAAAAGAATTCTTGGTATACAACTTCGATATTTTGAGATAACGAAACTATTCTAATGGATTGTAGGGTGTCGTATTACTAATCCTATATTGATAATTATACGGATATGTTATTGAGTAAAATGTATTTTGTTTAAGGTTGATTGTTTGAGTAAACGATATTAGTCGAGGACCGTTCGTTCATTTCGACAAGAGGAGGATTATTCTCGTCTCCGTATTGAGGCAAGTTATCTTGCTTGGTTATAATGATGATTAGATTCTTGTGATGTTTATACATTTCATGTGTATGAAATGTTTATGAAATGTTTTTCGGGATTTGACATTGTCTTTGACGTTATTCCGTTTTTATCATGGGGTTGCATTCCCAAGTACGTCACTTTGAATCGTTGATCTAGTTGGTCCTTATTGTCACTTCGGTGAGTTTTTCTTGATCCTTAACCAGATATGTATTTCGTTGAAATTCGTTGTCATGTTGTATCGTGACATTTCTGGAATCATATCTGTGTGCCGATTGGATATTATGTAGGATTTTTAGCCGGGCACTTATATAGTCATACGTGGATGTTTCCGTATTGGACTGTGCACACGAGACATAGTTCGTGAGGCTAATTAGGTTCATTGTCACACGTATATTCTGGATTCCGTATACAGGGTGAACATGTACACGGACACATTTCCGGATCGAGCGTACTGTGATGTCCATCTTGAGCCATATTGTTAATCGTTCATAGTCCATGTATGATTGGATGTGTTCGGCGGGTTGTGACTGATTGTTCATACGCCCAAGGGGTATGATTAATAGTCGGGATGTTTCCTTGAGATCTATATATATGTGAATTGTATAATGTCGGAAGAATTAATTATCATGTATATCTGACCCTGTGTTATGGGAGAAATACTTGTGTTGTATTTTAGGTCGAGGCAAAGGCAAGGCACGGGAAGAGCATGTTGACGGCGAAGGGTTCGAGGGATACTAGTTCGGGGGGCCCAAGTCTATTGTTGTCCGGTTATGTTTTAAACCGTGTAATATTACTTTAATTCTGTCTTATTTAAAATTTTGTCTGGTTGGATTGATGTTTAAGTGTTTTCCATCTCCATATGGTTTATACTTGTGTTTTCGGATCTTGTGTATCATAAGGTTGTTGGCCATACTATTTAATAAACTTCTAGTCGGAGTAGTGACTAATTATTGTGGTTCGGTATCACAAAGATAATTCTTATTTAACCTGTTTTGGATATCGCCTGGTGGGTCCGAGTGTGAGGTCCACGGCACTGTAATAGCCGTTTTTTGGGGTGTTACAGGGTATGCGTTTGAACACCTCGAACCGAGCCGAACTTTTGCGAATCGAGCCGAACCATTTGACTAAATGTTTCAACTTTTTTACGAGTGACTGAATTAAATAGATGAGAGTTGCTGAGAAATAAAAAGAATGAGATAAATGATGATAAATTTGTATCTTTATTAGATTTTCAACATAGGTTTAGATCATATCTAAGGCATGAAGCAAAAATATTGCATGAAGCATCCACAAATTGGACTAGGACTGTGCTTTTGCTTAAATTGTCTGATACAATTAGTTGGGTTGGGAGAGGGTTATTTTTAAAGGGCCTTTGCTATAGTAACCGAGCCCAGCCGAACCGTTTGGTCCGGTTTGTGAACCCCAAATATTAGGATTTGGCTCTAAGTTTGAGTGGCCAAATCGAGCCTCGGATCGAGTTTTTTCGAGCCGAATATCTCGAACCGGATCGAGCGTTCAGATTTGTTTACAGACCTAATCACAATCAACCATCTCAATTCTCAACAATACCGGAAATATACCAATAGTTTGATAGGAAAAATATGTATCCGAGGTAGATAATCCATACCCAACATATTGCCATAATGTCAACAAGCTAAATCGAAGAGATCGCGAAGAAACCCTCAATTCCCGAAAAACTAGGGTTATGCGAAGTTTACCTCGATTTGGAGCGGTGGAGAAGATTAAACGTTGAATAATCTGAACTAGAAGCTTGAAGATGTTGGCAGATGATGATGTCTCGCTGGGATCTTCACAAATCGCCCAAAATCGCCGGAAATCACCCAAGGAAGGAGAAAGATTGGAAAAATAACGAATAGTGCGGTGATGTGTCCTATTTATACTAAATGGTGATTAGCATGCGGTAATCCTGAGAATAACGCGTGCCAACGGGTTCACCGGGTAGTCCAGTCGCTTCTGTCGATGTCGTTAGCATGCGTTATGAAGCGCTTAGCGCACGCTACCTGCTCATTTAGCAAGCGCTAGGAAGACTACTAGTGTGCGCTACCTGCTAGTTAGAGCCCAGAAATCAGAGTCCAGAACCTACTGCCTCGTGCAATGCCAGAACATTAGCATGCGCTACCGTGGTGCTAGCGCACGCTACTGCAGTACAGCTAGCGTGTGCTAACCTCATCGCATAGCGTGCGCTATGAGGGAGATGTAACGTGCGTTACACCTCATGCACAGGTGATAGAATCGGATCAAAAACCAATGTAACATTGATCCGAATGAGAAAGAACAAATTCGAAATGATAAGAACTCCAAGATCAAAAACAACTCTCTAAACACTTACAACGAATGTCAAGATTACAAAAAACACCAAGGCAGAAAATTTACAAAAAGTACGGGTATCATAGTAACCTTTGTACATCTTCACTAATCGATCACCTCTAAACATTGCAGCAAGTTCAGAGTCCTATAATTCTGTGGTCGCAATCAATCTTTCAAATCATGGAACTAAGTGATTAACTCGTGCGCTAGTGGAAATATTACTCTGGAGTTGATTCTCAAATGAACTAAAATACATAATGTGTAAATATATCATTACATGTAAAAATAGGAAATATCGAAATAATAATCATACCATATATATGGTTCTGCTTCTTCACAGTTCGTAAGAATATATAGGATTGACATATTCCACTCAGCTTCATCCATGCGTCGTCCCTTACTTTTTCCCATTACTCGATCTTTTAGTGTAAAGATCAACAGTTATCCTTCAAATTGAGGGGCAAATAGAACCTCATTCTTCTTCAGTCGTGTCGTCGTTGTGTCAATTTCTTTGTCGAAGTAGAAGGAACAAAAATTTGTGATCTCAGTCAGTAAATATGCCTCACATATGGATCCTTCGACCTTCACTTTATTGCTCAACATGCCTTTTAGAATAAAAATCCTCATGTATTATACGAAATACTTAATGTATAAATACATACACAACATAATATATATATTAACATAAAAAAAGAAAAGTACCTCTCGAATGGGTACATCCATCGATAGAAGACCGGTCCCCCGACAAGGGCCTCGTACAGTAGATGAGCATATGTTCCATTGAGTTGAAGAATGCCGTAGGGAATATCTGTTCCAACTTGCACATAGTCACTATGACAATCTTGGCTAAGTTTCTCATATCATACTCTTTAATTTCACTCGTGCACAATGTTCTCAAACAGTTGCTCACCTCCATTAATGCTTCCCAAATCGGCTTCGGTAAAAAATCTTTCAATGCAATAGGTAGCAATCGTTGCATAAAAACATGATAGTCATGGCTCTTCATACCATTTATTCTATTAGTATAATGATTCACAGAGTTTGATATATTTGAAACATGCCTCTATGGAAATTTTAACTCTTTAAGCTACTCGCATATTACATATTTCTGTTCTAAGGTTAGCGTAGCTCCAAAAATATGCTCCTCTTTGTCCAATTATGTTTTCATCCAAACCCTTCAATAACTTCATAATTCACACCGACTGTCACATCACGAATACGATCAGCAATAGTTTTCATTTCTACTGGCCCTCAATGTTCCTAGAAAAATGAGCTTTCTTCATGACATTTGTAAAAATCACGTTTGTTTTTTCTGTAAGGGTGCCTATGTGGGAGAAAATATCTGTGACAGTCAAACCATGATGGTTTCCCTCCGTTCTTTAAATGAAAAGCAGAAGTAGTTTCCATGCAATAAAGGCATGCTAACTTTTCATGCGTGCTCCATCCCGACAACATACCACAGGCTGGAAAGTCATTAATCATCCACATCAGAGCCGCAGGCAGCGAGAAATTTTCCTGCCTTACACAATCCCAAGTTGTAGCACCATCTGTCCACAAACTTTTTATCTCATTGATCAAGGGTCGGAGCATCACATCTATGTTCATCCTCGGCCCTTTAGGGCCAGATATAATAAGACTTGAGAAAATAAACGCCTGATGCATGTATAAAGTTGGTGGTAAATTATACGGAGTTACGAAGACCGGCCAACAAGAGTACTGGGCACCTGTTCCTAAGAACGGATTAAAACCATCAGTACAAAGACCGAGGCTAACATTTCGAGGATCTGCAACGAACAAAGGATGCGTACGATCAAAATTTCGCCAAGCTTCAGCGTCGGCAGGATGAATTACTCTTTCTGACTCATCATGGCACTTTGTGTGTCATGTCCTGTGTTCAGCAGTTTTGCGCGATGCACCGCTTAACCTATCAGTGATTGAAAAATACCACAATTTCTTTTGTGCACTCGATTTACCTTTCTGATACCGTGGCGCTGCACAACTAGAACAAAATTTCAAACTCTCACCTTCCCCATAGTATAGAAAATAATTGTTGCTACAAACGTCATACTTGATCACTCGGAGACCAAATTTTGACATGATATTTTTTACTTCAAAATAATTGTCGGGGATTTGGCTCGGATATTGCTCCGGTGCCATGCCTTTGTTGCTTCTGATGAAATAATATATATATATATATATACACACACACACACAGACACACACACACACACACACACGCATACACCTGAAATTAGCCAATAATTCTTTTTGACTGATTTAATTGTTTTTATTTTAAACGAAAGTACTTTAGCGTCACATATGTGATGCTAATATGGCTGAAAAATAAGATTAAAATAATTGGATGTTAAAACTTTAATGTCGCAAAACTGACGGCAGAAATATATAATAATTTACTATTTTATTTAGTGACACATATGTGACGTCAAAGATATATTATTTAAAATTGCTATACTTTCTTTGGCGATACATGTGTGACATCAAACATATATTATTTAAAATTGCTGGACTTTCTCTGGCAGCACATATGTGACGTCAAAGTTTAAAAATAGTATTCTATTTGTTCGCTTTAGCTTCACTCATGTGACGCTAAAGTAATTATTTTATTTCTTCAGTGCTTTCTTTAACTTCACATAAATTACGGTAAAGTTAGTTCTTTAGCTTAATGTGGTCAAACATTGAAGCTAAAATTTCTTTAGCTTCAACTTCTTTATAGATTCACACATTGAAGCTAAAGAACAAAAACTTCAGGGTCAACTTTATTAGCTTCACTTTTGTGAAGCCAATACAGGTGTTTTTTAGTAGTGGTTCATAAAATAATATTCATTCTATCTTCTCTATTCTTATGAAAAAATATCCACTATTAACTACTCCCTCTGTCCATAAAAATGTGTCCAATTTTTGATTTTTTTAGTTAAAATTTATAAACTTTGACCATAAATTATACAACAATTATCTAAAAAAAATATAGTAATGTAAGTACTTGATTAGATTTGTCTTAATGTATATTTCTAAAATAAAACTTTTCTATAAAATTTTATATATTAATCGCAATTTTTCGGTCAAAATTTATAAGTTTTGACTCGAAAATATCAAAATCGGGACACATTTTCGTGGACGGAGGGAGTATCATATTTACCATGTAAATAAAACAATTCACACGATGGCTACCATAAAAAATCTTAAACACAATTCTGGTTTTCGCAAGAATAATATATGTATCAATAACTGTCTTGCTTTGTTCATATATTGAAGATAGGCGAATTACATATAGCTACTCTACAAAAGTGCCCAATTACAAATTAATTCCTGCAATTAAAACAATAACAGTCCATTTTCCACTTTCTAAGTTCACCTCCCAAACGTGGTCTTAATTTCCTATTTTGAATAAGTATAACTCACATCTTAATTAATTCAACTTAAACTCTTTATCTCAATATCATTTTTTAAATATTTTATTAAAAACATTATTTTCGAATTGTACGACTATTAATTTTTAGTAATAAATAAAACTTATGGATTGTATAGCACCGTCATTTTTTGTTTCGTATTTTTAATTTTTTCTGTTTTTATTAGAAAATTTATTTGGACAGTGATAATAATATTTATTTTAAGAAAAAGACATGATTATTCTCTTTTTTATTTAACCAATTATTGGTTAACCATTAAATTAAAATAAAGTATATTAGTAGTAAAACAAAATAATACCCAATATTTTCTTAATTTTATATTATTAAAATAAATATTTTGTTGTTATTAATTTTACAACTAAAATAATAACTTTCAGGGTAAATATTGAATTTATTGTAAGTTAGAGTCAAATTTGTATTTAGCATATAAGGATGTGTTTGGCCATTTCAAAATGCATTTAGCAATTCGTAATTGTTTAAGAATTGTGGGGGTTAATGTGTTATTGTTCAAATACCAGGGACTTTTTTGAAATACGTGTACTTTGTAGGGAGAGCAGGTGTAATTTTCCTTTAAAGATAAATATTTTGGTATGAAGATCATTAAAATTCGGAATAGTATGAAATCACTTAGGGAGTGTTTGTGCATGTTTCTTGAAAGTACCCATTACTTATCCTGAAAGCTGTAGAATTTTTTTAGTAAAATTGAGGACATTTGGATATTCAAATAAAAGAAAGTAGCTGAAACTATAATTTTAGTGTTCGACTAATATTAAATAAGAAGAATTTGTGTTAAAATACATATAAAATTGTAGGTTTAATTGAAAGCAATCAAAGGCATCAATTAACTTGCTTCTATGTTTCTAGCTGATAACTAGATTTTTTGGTAATACGAAACACTCAATTATATAAAATCACTTTAAAGTATATTTGTTCTGGGTCCGTTGGAATTTAAATCAGAATCTTGGGTATTGGGAGTGTTGAAACCCTGAGAATATGTGTTTGTTGTCAAATTTTAAAGTTTTACTTTTTACTTTAGATGTCAAATCATGTATTAAAAGTTGATGATATTGTATTATCATATAGTATTCCCTCCGTCATGCTCTAAGTTTGTTTGGCTTTTTTGGGTCAAACCGACAATATATTGACCCTGATTATTGTAATTTTGTAATTGTAAAATTGATAGAATCATACTATTTCAGAATCTATTTCTAACATTGCCAACACAGCGTAATGTAGATTTTCATCATTTTTTGGGTCAAAACTAAAAAAAGCTTCACAAAAAATAAATCAAACACTAAACTAATAACAGGAGGAAGGAATTTCGTAGTTGTATTATTAAAAGATAAAAAGAAGAGATGAATAAATTATTAAAATAATAATACACAATGTGTGCCTAAGTGTGTTATTATATGGGTTCTCCTAATTAGGGTATGGTTAGGCTTGTTTGTATGTAATCTTTCCTTATATATAGGGATGTTATTAATGAGAATATACACCTTTTTGCCCTACTTCTTATCTCAGTTATTTTTTTTTCAACACGTTATCAGCATGTAGTCTCCCAACTGAGCAAGAAAATTTTTGTCCGTTTTTTTCCTGCAAATTCCAAAAAAAGAAAAGAAAAAATGAAAGTCGCCTTCTGCAAACCCTAGGCCTCGAACTCTTCTTCCCCAATCATCCTCATTCCCGAAAACCTCATGTCTCGGTTACAGCCCGACCGCCATCATCCCCATCGCCGGAAATCCAGTCGGATTTTCTCCAGAAGTCGCTCGTATTCTACAACGAAACGGCGACGCCTCCCCACTGCTTACCTTCTCTATGGACCCAGAAACACGAACCAACATTCTTATTTGAACGTCAACTTCTCTTTTTTGGATAACCATGTGATTTCATTTTATCTTCAATGTATTTATACTAATTAATTAATCCAATTAATCAATTATATCAAATACAAATATATTTCTCTAAGAATATAATTTATGAATTAAATTAAATTCCCGATAATTTAATTTTAATTCATAAGACCGCTATTTGATTTATCTAATAAATCATAATTAGATATCGAATATATAATATTGATATAGAGATATTAAATTCATATTTATCCATCAACAATCCTGATGCGCGACTCTGTAGGTCCGTCTCAGCCGGTATTGGGAGGAACCAATGAGTGCGGGCCGTACTTCACTACCAAAAATCAGACTTTAGCCGACGACTTAAAGTGGTCGGCTAAACCCAAAAGTCGTCGGCTAATTATGCCAGCCGTCGTCTAAAAAACCGTCGGCCGATATTCGTTGGCCAAGGTTTAGCCGACGACTTTTTTTGTAGTCGTCGGCTAAAGTTCAAAGTTTAGCCGACCACTACAGTAAGGTCGTCGGCTAAACTTGTTGGAAAAAAAAAATTTTAGCCGACGACCTTATCGAGTCGGTGGGCTAAAACCGGTTTTTTAAAAAAAAAATAGAGTTTAGCCGACGATCGTCTTATATGTCGTCGGCTAAAACCATTTTTTTAAAAAAAAATTAAATTATTTTAGACGACGACCGTCTTATATGTCGTCGGCTAAAATCCTTTTTTTTAAAAAAAATAAATAAATTACTTTAGCCGACGACCGTCTTATATGACGTCGGCTAAAACCCTTTTTTAAAAAAAAAAATTAATTCAGATTTTGGGATCCCAAAACCTGTATTTTTTGCACCTGCAATTTTTATACACCAGCTCTCATTATCAACAACAATCAACGCGCAACACATTCAACTAATACCATTAATAATATGCCCAACATTATATGCATCACAACGCACAACACATTCAAGAACATTAATTTCATCAACATACTAGTAGCGTCAATAAAATCACTTACACAATTGTAACACAAATATAAGTATACGAGTACTACAACAACACAACTACAATCCACTGCCAAAATCATCTAAATGTCGAAATGTAGTAGTAGAAGGATTACCACCATCCCCTAGATCCTCGTCACGAGGCTGTGAAGATGGGGTCTGTCCGAAGAGAGAAGGAGGTGGAGCAGGTGCCTGCAGTCCAGCCTGAGTAATGGTCTGAGTCAGCGTCATCATATAGTCCATCATGGTCTGCTGCTGTCTCTGGAAACTCTCTAACCGCGACTCAGTCCTCTGCTCGCTCTCATGTAACCGCGTCTGAGTCCTCCTTTCATTCTCAACTCGGAGCTCCCTCTCCGCTCTCAACTGCTCCTCGAGATAGGCAGTCCGTGCATCCCATCCGCGAGGGCGCTGGAAGCCGGGGGTATCTTTCAATACATGGTGACCCTCGGCTCCCATCATCTTAGTGCGGTACCGACTACCTCTAGGAGGGTAGACGATACCCCACACCCTAGCGCGAACATAAGGATCGGCCTGATCGATCTGTCCAATGGCAGAATCGAGGTCGGTCTTCGCTAAGTCCGGATACTGCTCCCGAGCAATCTCAGCAAGCATCCTCTGAGACTCCTCCCGCACACGCTCCTAAGTTAATATGAAAATAAATATTTGAATATCAATAAAAGTATGATACAAAGGCATTTATTTTATTACTAAAATAAAATAAAAAAAGACTTACATGCTCCTCGGGACGGTTCTAAATGCTTTCGAGTCACGTAGGCAAATGCGTCCAACGAATCAAGAAATGGCCTCGTGCGCAACTCGACTAACGATCGGGAACCAGATCGTGATGGTCACCATACCAAAGACGATTGGTCGTGTTGGTCAAGCTAGTCTCCTTCAAAAAAATATTATTTAGAATCGAGTTTATATTTAGAATTCAAAAAAATAAAATCGAAATATTATTTTTTATTAAATACTAGCATTTTTTTTAATAAATAAAATACAATATTCAGATTTTTATTTTTTTATGGAAAATAATATTCTAGTTTTTATTTTTATTAAAACAATTTATTTCCACTTTTGAATAAAAAAAATTCCGATTTTTTAATATTAATAATATTCCAGAATTAAAAAAAAAATACCTGAAGTTCCGATTTTTTCTAATTTAAAAAAATCGGAACTTCAAGTATTTTTTATATTCTGAAACATTAATTTAAAAAAATGGAGTTTAAATTTAGAATTCAAAAAAATAAAAATTGAAAGAGGAAGAATGAAATGAGGGTATTTTAGTCATACCATGAACTCTGGGTCGCGAAAATGGGCGCGTAGCCACTTCCACTCGTACTCCCGGAACTTGAATTCTTTCGGGGTAGCCTCTCGGGTATCACCCCAGGCTGTCCAGAACATGTGCATCTCATTTTTCCAAGATTTGTACCTACAACACACGTTGCACAACATATATCATTCGTAAGAAAAAAAATTACGCAAACAATGTAGATACAAAATAAATTAAAATGATTTACTTGGTAGACTGCACCTCGTCACACCAAGTACGTAGTAGAGAGTCGGGAATGACAAACCACACCTATGAACAGCATAAATACGCAATAATTTAAAAACATCACATATTGCATTTTCAAGAACTACGTGTTGATTCAAAAACACTTATTAAATATTTATTAACTTACCGACATAGCATTATTCAAAGCATCCTTCACGCATCAAGCGCACGCCCCCTAATCGGGCCACAAACGGGACTCGTCCCAATGACAAAGCCAACATTACGGCTATATGACACCGCAGCGTCAGAAGACATCACCGGCCGGCCGTGTCTGTCTAGAGGAATCTCATAACGGCCATGCTTACTTACGTACGAGTCGAGCGCCAGACCCTTTGTTGGGCCACGAGTCTTCTTCTTTTTCTTCTCCTCCTCCACTACATTTTTCCCCTTCTCTTTCTCCCTCTCTATCTCCTCGTACAGTTTCGTCTTTGAAACCCGACAACTCCACCAAAACATGTTGTCTGGCCAAGACTCGTAGACGTACGCCTCGTCAGGGCTAATCAATCGAACGGGGACTCGGGCTCCCGTCTCATCGACCTCTGGAATAGTCGGAACCATCGGAGGCATGAATAGAGTCGGCGGCGGACCGTGGGGCACCGCGGACGAGGAACTCCGTACATCTCCTGATGTGTGAGGGATAGGCGTGGGTCGGTGGATGGGAGGCATACGAGTCTCCAGCTGCGAGGGGGTCGTCCGTGGTGTCTGAAAGGATAAACGCCGTGCTAGTGCAGCGGGCTCATCTGTCGCCCTATAAAAATCGTCAGCGTTCATGCCAGTAGCTTCTAGTATCTGGCGGGCACGAACGCTGCTCTGAGATATGTATAGTGTACCGGGATCCGCCTTACTAGAGGCTGCCGAACTCCCCCCCGAATCGGGAGTGGTCGACTTTGTCGACTTCTTCCCCAACGCTTTCTTTATTCTATCGATCATCTAAACAAATAAATCAAATTCACAACTCAACACAATAGTAATTATCAATGTCATACCACGTTAATCATTCAATTAACGCCGGCTATAAAATTCCTTCCTCCTCAAACAAATTCATCAAATATTTCTAAACAAATTCATCAAATAATCTAAACAAATTTATCAAATTCGCAATTCAACACAAGAGTAATTATCAATGCCATACCACGTTAATCTTTCGATTAACGCCGGCTATACAATCCCTTCCTCCTCAAACAAATTCATCAAATATTTCTAAACAAATTCATCAAATAATCTAAACAAATTCATCAAATTCACAATTCAATACAACAGTAATTATCAATGTCATACCACGTTAATCTTTCGATTAACGCCGGCTATACAATCCATTCCTCCTCAAACAAATTCATCAAATTCACAACTCATTAAACAATTTATCTAATTCATCAAATATTGCATCACAACTCATTAAACAATTTATCTAATTCATCACATAATCTAAACAAATTCATCAAACAAATACAATAAATTCAACAAAAAAAATAAGGACAAGGGTTACCGCGGCCGGGCTGGCGGGCGACGGGCGGAGGGCGTCGGGCGGGCGGGCGGGCAATGAGACCGGGGCTCGTCGGGCGGCGGGGATGGGGCTCGTAGAGGCGACGGGACGATCGGCTGGGTGACGATCGGCGGGACGGGGGCTAGGTGACGGGCGGCTAGGTGACGGGCGGTTGGGGCTGGGTGACGATCGGCGGGCAACGGGCGATGACTAAACCAGAAGAAGAAAATAATAAAAGGGAGGTACGAGAAAACATATAAAAGGTGGGGGTTTAGCCGACGACAAGATCTACGTCGTCGGCTAAAGTTTTTTTTTAAAAAAAAAATTACACTTTAGTCGACGACATGTAAGACGGTCGTCGGCTAAACCCCAACAATGACCCGACCATGTTAGACAACACGGTCGGGTCAGGCAAATAGTGTGTTTTCAATTTCTGGGCAGGTGCGACACGGGCCGTGTCGTTGGACACGGTCGGGTGTTTAGCCGACGACCGTCTTATAAGTCGTCAATGAAATTTAATTTTTTTTTTTAAAAACATTAGTCGACCGTGTCAGAGACACGGCCGACGCACCCGCCTGCATGGGAAAACACATCAGAAACCGACCCGACCGTGTTGTCTAACACGTTCGGGTCATTGCTGGGGTTTAGCCAATGACCGTCTTATATGTCGTCGGCTAAAGTATAATTTTTTTTTTTAAAAAAACTTTAACCGACGACTTATAAGACGGTCGTCGGCTAAACCCCCCATTTTTTTTAATAATATTATTGATATTATATTAATGTTATGATTATATTATTACTATATTTTTAATTATATTTAAGAAATGAAAATATACATCTACTAAATTTATGGCTAGTAGTTTGAGTCATCACTACAGTCTGTCTCATTATCTGAGTTGATATCCGGCAACATATGCCTCAAGTCGTCCACATTATCGTCATCAGAATTTTCAAGTAATTCGTTTGTATCAACGTCAACGTACCCGCGAGCATCACCACGGAGTCGGACGACTCGTCCTTCAGGAACATTATACATTGTAATTGTCGTTGATGGTGGAATATTTGCTGTATTTGGCTCTTGATAAGCATCATCGTCATCGCACTGTTGTTTCTCCCAAAGGTAGCAAAGACTAAAAATATTCCTCGTTGTCACAACGTTCACTACCTTCCATGTGCCTTTCTTCACCAAGTCGTCCAAATAATACACCGACTTTGCTGATGTAGCAAATACAAAAGGATCACTTTCATACCATGAAGTGGAAGTGTCAACAGATAACAGCCCGTAGTCGTCTTGCATATCGGTTCCAAGACTGGTGTCGTACCATCGACACTTAAACAAGTAAATTGTCATGTCTTCCCCGTAAATTAGTTCTACCACTTCCAAAAGAACACCGTAATATCCACCATCTATCATAACCCCAGAATTTTGACATCTTCTTTTTTGGTCTCTCTCAAGGCATACGAATGTGACACCGTTGACTTTGGCCATCGAATAAATTCTTGACATAACCGACTTTATAGAAAGAAGCATAAGTTCACGCGACCAGTTTTGGTGTCCATCATCTTGTATGTGTGTCATCTGTCGTAAATAAACTTTTTATGTAAAAAAATATCTTAAGTCCAAAATGCAATAGCAACTGAATGTATACGTACCCATTCTCCAAAATAGTCGGCAAAAGTGTCATTGTGTAATCTAGTGTCACCTCGCACCATATCGCATGACAAGTGGATGTCTTTCCTGTACTGAACTTCTGGACAATTGAGCAATATCCACCAATGTGCAATTCGTGACTCGTACGGGTCTAATTGTCTTCCTGGCAACCTCTCATAGACGTCAACCTCAGTGGATATGATAGAAAGATTGAATTGTATTTTATCTGCTGGAATAAAGCGGGAAGGGGGCTCGAAGGTGCCCAAATACAACTGGATATGTGTAATACACTCCGACGCAAGGTAAGATTCTGCAATGCATCCTTCTGGTGCAGACTTATTGGCCACGGAGTCTTTGTAATCACCGAGTTGCCTGTAATATTGCCATTGTGTTAAAAATCATACTTAATTTGACAATATATATATATATATCATACAAAATTATGTTACCTTTCAACCGGGTACATCCACGTGTAGTGCACTGGACCAGTGACCAATAACTGCCTGGGAAGGTGGATCATGAGGTGAGGCATGAGGTCAAAAAAGTTTGGAGGAAATATTCGCTCAAACTTGCACAAGATATAGATGATCTCATCTTGCATTTTACGCAAATCAGATCTCTTGACTTCTCTCGTACATAATTTCTGGAAAAATCTTGACAATGCAACACACGGCTCGACCACCTGTTTTGGTAAGTACGGTCGAATAAATACCGGAAATAGGCATTGGAGTAGGATATGACAATCATGACTCTTCAAACCAGTTAACTTGTTCTCCCTAAAATTAACACATCTTCCTATATTTTCATCATACCCGGTAGGATACCTAGCAGTCTTTATCCAGCAAAATATCTCAGTTCTCTGCTCGGCAGTGATGGTGTAAGCTGCCTTAGGCATTTTTTGTTTTCCCTTGACAGTTTTCAACCACAAATGTTTTCTTATGCTCATTTCTTCCAAACCTTTGCGTGCTTTTGGCCCGTCTTTGGTCTTTCCATCCCAACCTAAGGTTGTCCCAACCACACTTTCGCAAACATTATTTTCAATGTGCATGACATCCAAGAAGTTCCTTATCAGTAACTTGGATCAGTAAGGCAATTCCCAGAATATACTTTTGTGCGACCAATACTTATACCTGTCGGGCCTTTCAGGGGTTGCTGCAATCACATTAGGATGGTTGCTAAGATGACCAAAATCGTACTCATTAAGAATTGATAGTATTCATCACCTGTCCACTGTCGTGGTGGCTCGCCCATTTCTACAGTGCCATCAAATGCCGCAGCATCCATACGCCACTCATGTTCCCTCTCAAGCCATATCCGATGACGCATTCGAATAACTTTCCTACAGTGGTACCTAGCTCAATCTGCATTCAAACACACTGGACAACCTCTATATCCGCTAATAACAGATCCAGACAGCATTCCATATGCAGGAAAATCACTAATAGTGCCGATACACATGGCGTGCAAGTAGAACGTCTCGGATGAATAACTGTCGTACGTGGGATGACCTTGCTCCCACAACAATTTCAGCTCCTCTATCATAGGTCTCATATACACATCGATACACTTTCCCGGATATCCCGGCCCCGGGACTAACAAGGTCAATATATTATACTCCTTCCACATACATATCAACGGAGAAAGATTGTAAGGAATCACTACAACAGGCCATATGGTATATGAAAGACTCATGTTACCAAAAGGGTTGAAACCATCAGATGCAATCCCGAGCCTCACATTTCGGATATCTGAAGAAAAATACGGATACTCCCTATCTATATGCTTCCACGCTTCTCCATCCGAAGGGTGTATCATAGTATCCCTGTCATTAGTGCGTGGCTCGACATGCCATCTCATTGCTTTTGCCGTGTGAGGAGACATAAAAAGCGGTTCCAACCTGTCCTTCAGTGGAAAATACCAAAGTACCTTCACCGGTTTCTCTTTTCCAGAAAGAGTGATTTTATATCTCTCTGTATCACATACAGGAAATCTCGTGAGGTCTTCATTAGGATGCCCCCAGAATAGAACACAATCATACATACAGACGTGGATCTTAATGTAGGAAAGACCAAGATCTTTCAAAATTCGTCTCATTTTTGAATATGTATTAGGAAGATGATGACCCTGTGGAAGCATATTACTCGTAAGCTCCAAGTAATCATCTACAGACTTGATGGATGATTTATTTTCCACCTTTAATCTCATCGTTTCCATGACACAATCAAGAACAATCATGTTACACCCTGGGTATAGAGGGGTCTGTTGGACTTGAATTAGCTTGTTGTACCTGTCAAGCCCAGCAGTATTGCAAGGCAACGGTCTACGGGGTCGTGGGACTTGCTCAGTTGGTACAAACGTCTCGGAAAAACCAAACACATCATCAATCAACCTCCTCTTCGGATCGGTGAACCTGTCATTACCACTAAATTATCCGTGATCATATGGAATAACAGAATTCGGTGCTTCACCGTGGTATATCCAACATGTATATTTACTCCAAAAACCATTCTTCTTTAGATGTTCCCAGACCTCATCAAATGGAAAACGAAACATATCACTGCGACATCTACATTTATTACACGGACAGTAGTGCAATGTATTACCACTGTCGTGCTCTTTTACAAATCTCATAAACTGCTTCATCCCATCCATTACACTTGGATCCCATTTTCGTAACCCAATCCAACTCTTGTCCATCCTGAAAATGTATACATTTTCCAATATTAATCCAACTAACTAATATTGTTCAAATTATAAATGAAATCACAACAAACAATTAATCATAATGATTATCATCATAAAACTTAATCGTTTTACATAAAAGCTATCGAATGTAACATGAATAATACAAAATTTCGAAATCACAATAAAAAATACAATAAAATACGTACCTTAATCGAAATGGTGATTATAACAACCGGTAGAAACCTTCGTCACTCCAGCTAGCACAACTCAAAGTAGCAACTCACAAGCTTTTTTCGGGAATAACTGACAGGATCGGGAATAGAAATGTGCTCTTTAGCGGGGAGAGGGGCAAGATTGGGTTGGTGTTCCCTGAACTATAAATAATTTTCACTTGGAGGTTTAGCCGACGACTTGATCTAAGTCATCGGCTAAAGTATTTTATTTTTTTTTTGAAAAATTATTTAGCCGACGACCTGATCTAGGTGGTCGGCTAAACCATTGCAATATTATTTTTTTTCGGAAGGAGTTTAGCCGACGACCTAGATCATGTCGTCGGCTAAAGTATATTATTTTTTTTTTAAAATTTGTTTACCCCACCAACTAGATCTAGGTCGTCGACTAAACCATTGAAATATTATTTTTTTTTTCGAAAGGGGTTTAGCCGACGATACGACTTAGATCAAGTCGTCGGCTAAAGTATATTATTTTTTTTTTTTTTGAAAAAGTGTTCAGCCGACGACCTAGATCTAGGTCGTCGACTAAACCGTTGCAATATTATTTTTTTTTCGAAAGGGGTTTAGCCGACGACCGAGATCAAGTCGTCGGCTAAAGTATATATTTTTTAAAAGTATTTGTGACGACCTAGATCTAGGTCGACGGCAAAACCGTTGAAATATTATTTTTTTTTCAAAAGGGGTTTAACCGACGACCGAGATCAAGTCGTCGGCTAAAATGTTTTTTTTTTTTCGGTCGGCTAAACGTTGTCTCGGTCATCGGCTAAACCTCTTTAATATAGCCGACGACTATTTCGCACTTTAGCCGACGACCTCGGCCAAGTCGTCGGCTAAAAACCTTTAGCCGACGGAAAACTGAGTCGTCGGCTAAAGTGTGCAGTTTAGCCGACGACACTTTATTGTCGTCGGACGTTTTTTTCGGGTCGTCGTCTAAAGTACTTTTTTGGTAGTGCTTAGCCAGCCTAGCGGACCGCACTGTAAATCCCGACTGAGAACGAATGAAGGGATCATTCCAGAACCATTATCTCGTGAATACCATATATGTATAGACCCTTCATCAGATGTCCCGGTCAAGTCTTCAGGTCAAGGTAAAGTCAAACCCTACTGTTGACTAGACTCTATACATGTGTTAATGCAAATTAAGACCGACTAATTACTAGGATATCTAATAGGACTAGATTAGAATGCTTTGGCCAAAGACTTATGATCTTATTTGCCATTAACCGTATAGGACATTCGCCTGCTCACTAACAGGAGATAGAATCCTTTCTTGGCGTACAGTAAAGACTGGTACCTCACTGTATAGTCCGCACTTCGAGGTTAACTCAGCAATTAATCAAATGAGTCTAACTACTCTAATGACAAACTAAACGTCACAGGCATATCTTCTACGGAATCCTCAAGTCAAAGGTCCACGTATACTATCACAACCTTTCGATTCATCATCGACTCTTCGAGAGTGAATACTATGTGACTGAATCAAGTATGAGTCGTGTTCGAGTATACTGGTCCCACCAATATACTTATAACTATGCTTGCAATACATGCACACGTCCTAGCATCAGTTATACAAGTCTTACTCAAAACTTAATGCCCATTTAAGTTTATTGACTTGCGAACGGTTTACGTAAATAAATTTTAAACACTTTCAGTGCATTTTCTCTTATCCGATAACGAGAATGGAATGTTCGATTTATTTACATGGACTTCAATTCAGTGTTTACCAAATCAAGAATGCATTTGAAATACAATAAACAGTGAATGAATTGTATTGCCTTTATTAATTATACCATAATTACAAGTACAATGCCCCTACTCTCTCATCCCCTGAGTGACATTTGAGGGTATATTCCTAACACTTTTATCTTGGATACCTCATGATTTATATTGTTATTTGGATATGCAAGTCGAGGATAATTTGTCAAGAAAAAATTGTAGATAATCAAGAGGGTGTAGAACTAAATAAATAGTTTAATATCTTGGAGGTATGAATAAATCTTAACTTGTGAGCTTTTGAGCCTTCGTGCATCATTAAAATATACAAGTTTCATTGTCGAGTGTATCATTCATGTTTTAAAACTCTAGAACTTGCCTTGGTATCTTATTCGAAACTACTAGTGTGTGCGCAAATTAGTGAGAATGATTTTAGGCAGTTTTTGATTTAACCCTTCAATCTTTTGGCCAACCCGACAATTATTAATTCCCTAGTTAGCCCAATTGAGCTTAAAGCCTATTTTTTTTGGTAGCCACATAATGAGCTTTCCGTTCCTTTAAATTCTTTTTCCCTATACTTGAGCATATTAGAACAATTGGTAAAAGAATGAAATAATATGTGTAGAGGTGAAGGGGAAGAGTGTTTAAATTCAAGATTGGGTTGGTTCACGATGATATATCAAAATAAGTTTGAAGGTAGAATGTTGTGATTAACAACAATGATGATATTGTCCACTTTATGGAGATTCACTCTGGGTTTACCCGTATAAATTACCCAAAAAAAATCATCATGATTATAAAATCCAGACCATCAATAAAGAGGAATAAGGTTGTGATATTCACTTTCAAAAGTGCTTGTTACAAGTATTATAAAATTAAGAGGTTGACAGAAGCAAATTCCAGCAAAATTTTGAGCTTCTAAGTGCGCGAAGTGATTATTGGGATTTAGTTCTCATTTGCTCAAGTCAAGTCACTTTAGCCATACTTATCCTACCCCGACCAAAAAGCCTACATTACAACAAGTAAAGTCTTTTTTGATTCACAAATTTGCATGCACAAAATAGTGGTGGAGTTGTAGACGATTGGCAAGCTTATAGAGATTCCTATTTCATTGAATGAGTTCTGAGCGTATACATGTCCCATTATACACTTTGAGACTGAGTTAATACAGTTGACTAGCGAGGTTTGTATTTTTCAAGTATTGAGTATGATGTTAAGGAAGCACCCCAGAGATTTGAAAACTTTAAAAAAACTCGACTTATTTATCTCTTGAGGCGTATTGATGAATTTTCGAAATGATCCTTTGAGGTGTGTTGACGGATGAGTTCCCTTAAGAGTGGCTATTTTAAAGTGCATTGCTCGGGACGATCAACATTTAAGTTTGGGGGATTTTGTTAACACTCATTTTTACACATGTTTCTATAAGATTTTTCTGGATTTTAAGATCCTAAAATGTGTGGAACTGTGTTATTTGTGCTTAAATTGTGTTTGTTGGACTCGATCACGCTTGGGTATATTTGGTTGCTTTTATAGGTATTTCTAAAGCCATTATCAAGCATGAATAAAGTCCCAACCCCCGATACATATCGAGTGATGCATGAACAGAAGATCAAGCCGAAAAAAACTGAAAAATGGAGTCAGAACAGACTGACACGACCTGGGCCGTGTCAAAGCAACCCGACCATGTCATCTAATCCGACCGTGTCAAACGACACAGGCTGTGTCAACTGACACGGCCAATGACCCGATCGGGTTGCACATCCAGCAAGTTTTGGAAATCTAGAGTACTTCGACACGGACCGTGTCATTTGACACCGACCGTGTTACTTTTCGGTGCAAAGTCCTTGATTGACGTTTTTACACGGTTTGAACAAGAATTTTTGGCTTTTTGGCTTGATAAAAAGGCCTTGGACTAGACTAGAGGAAGATATTCTAATTTGGAGAGTTTGTGAGGATTGAAAAACACAAGATTGAGAGAAAAACTTACCAAAAGGAGGAGACTTTGAAAAAAGCACAAGGAAGAATACATCAAGAACACTTGAAGGCTTGAACCGGGACCACTCAAGACACCATTCAAGTTTTATCTTCTTCCTGTATTTTACTCATTTTTGTTATTTATTTAGCTTGAACATGATGAACATGATGATTATTGATCTTTCTTTCATTACCATGTCCGGTTAAACTAGTTAGATTCCGGGCATGAGAGTACGTTGATTCACTATGGTTTTGAAGGATTGATGATTATGTATATCTAGTATGATTTCTTTATCAAATACTTGGTTTTGATTCGTGTTAGAACACTTGATCAAATAATTGCTCATAATTTGTGAGAATAGGGCATTAATAGATTTTTGTGTATTTGGCATAGTTAATTACGTGATTGAGAAATCAGTGATAAACTATGATGATATTTAATCTTATGAACATTTGGAGTTAGATATTTTATAATAGACAAATACGTTATTATATGTTGTTTAATCTACGTTTTAGTGAAAAATCTATAAAAACCACTATATTTTGTAATTTTTTCGGATTAACCACTGAAATAATATTTTTCTATGTTAACCACTAAACACTACAAGAAAAAACGCCTTCAATGACAGTGATTTGTGTTGCTATTTTGATGGAGATGGCTATCACCAACAGATTTTGTCGTGGCAGATTTGTTTTTGAAAGTGGTGTGGCTAAACAACCGCTACGAAAAGGATTTTTGTTGGAAAATATAGCAACGACAGCTTTTTGTTGGTGAAATGTTGGTGTTTTGTTGGTGATGGTGAAAAAGATCAACGAAGCACTTTCGCTTTATACAACAAAATTGTATGTCCGCAAATTCGTTGCAAATTTATCAACCAATTCTAGCCACAATTTTTTTGTTGGAAAGTCAACTACGAGCATTGCATTTTTACCATCAAATTTTAGCAACCACTTTTTTGTTGAAAAGTCTTGCTACTAAATTTTTTGTTGGTATTTTGTTACAAGTGTACGAGGTTATAACTGTAACATCCCCAAAACCATATGGGAATATTACACGCCGTAGACCCTTTCCACAAGGATCTACCAGGCTAAATATCCATAAACAACCAAATGCTTGCCCAGCCAGGGTCAAACAATAAAATGATACAGACCGATATTGTCACTTACACGTGAATACACAGACCGATGAGGTCACACAACCCAATCGATAAAACTGACTTAAATAACATTACCCACACAGGGGTCTAAATACAATACAGCGGAAGACTGAAATCAACTCTGATAACACAACAAAAATCAAAACAACTCTCGACTCATGATTAGTATCGCAGCTCGTCATCCTTTTGTGCCAATCCTGTGACTGCTCCCCTGAATCTGCATGTACCTGGACGCAAAACAGACATCCACCCCCCGATTACTCGGGGGTTAGTAAAACTCCACTGTTTTACTAGTGCAAGTATCAAACCATACGAAATGTAACAAGCAAATAGCAACTACGAATTTAACACGGAAATCAATTATCAAAATATTCCCGAGAAGTTTTAGAATTTTGAACTCAAGTAAGAGATATTTGAAAAGGAACACATCATCTCGGGAAATTTTAAAGCAGAAATTCTTTTGGACCTTGAGTCCCAAATTACAAAACCTTTTTGTAAACATTAGGGCCTTAGCCCGATTCTCGTTTCAAAGCACACTAGATAATATATCATTATGAGTCCGAGACCCATATTTAAAATGTTACCCAAACAATCACTGCTACACGGTCATTGTTCGTACACATCATGTACCGAACTCCAGAGGCCTCGACGGACCTTACCCGGACCACACATGCTGTTCGTACACATCATGTACCGAACTCCGGAGGCCTCAACGGACCTTACCCGGACCACACACACTGTTCGTACACATCATGTACCGAACTCCGGAGGCCTCAACGGACCCTACCCGGCTACAACATCGTTCGTACACATCATGTACCGAACTCCAGAGGCCTCGTCGGACCACTACCGGATCACACACCTTGTCCGTACACGTCATGTACGGACTCCAGAGGCCTCGTCGGACCACCTGGTTCACACACTTTGTTCGTACACATCATGTACCGAATTCCGGAGGCCTCGTCGGACCACTACGGATCACACACACATCGACTCGACACAATTCATAATCATTAAATGTCAAGTCATTCCACATTACGCCGAAATGTACAATCAAGCATGTAAACCAAAACAACACAAACATCATGATCATCACAACGACTCTTAACCAAGACAACACACATTCGGTACACAATACATTGAACAAACACGTGTACAACCATCTCATATGTACATCGCAATCCTGCACAAATGGCACAACGCCTAACACGTATACCAATATATCACTATTATCACAAAGCCTTCAAATTTCGGAAAACACAACCAACTCAACGAAACTTATTTACGGAGGCAAGCAAAATCGTCATACAAATCATACGTAATTACTATTCACAAGATACAAGTCGTATAATAAGATACTTGCCTCGATAGTCGGCACCCGAATATTCCGACGAATACGGCACAACCCGGAAAACCCCGAACACCTACAATCCTCCGTGAAATCCAACGTAAACACGGTTACTATGAGATTAACAATTGAAAACAAAGGAAAACACGGTCAAGAATTGAAGGGAACCCTTTGAGACATTTGATCGGATACTAAATGTTCAAGGTTCCTAAGAAAACCAAAAATCCCGATTGGGTTCCAACGAACTCAAAATACGGATATACAATCCGTAGAACATGTCCAAAACAACGGAAATCCCAACAAACTATCGAAGGGAAACTCATTGGGACATTTAATCGAACACTAAATGTTCAATAATTCCCAAGAACACTCGAATCGTCAATCGAGTTAAACAAACTCGATATATGGATATACAACCCATAGAACACGATTAATAACATCATACTACACCAATCGATGTATCAAAATCGGATTAGAAAGCGAAATCAAGAACAATTTCTCCAAAAAAGTCAACTTGAAGGAAAATCAAGAATATACCTTGATTTGACGAAGAACAGTTGAATGATGATATAATCCACAAGAATCTTCCAAAATGCCTTGGAAATGATTAGAATCGGCCAAGAACTCGATTTCCGAGCCTCCGTCGCGGGCCTTGAAAAAGGAAGAAAAATCGCGTAGGAAATGAAATCGGCCGAGCCGGGCTATATATAGCCGACAGGTTCTGGCCAGTGCCGTGAGCCTTACGGCCGTAACTCGGTCCCTTACGGCCGTACTCGGCAGCCTTACGGCCGTGCAGGCATTCGTCAAAAATCGCCAAAGACTAAATGGACACTTTCGGCCGTTACTCGCACACCTTACGGCCGTTACAGGACTTCGTCAAAATCCGCCCAGCGCTCGTGCGGCGTGCCGATCACGCTTACGGCCGTACTCGCACACCTTACGGCCGTAATCGCACCTTACGGCCGTAACTCGGCCAAAGCAGGCCTGCTCGGCCGTGACTCGTTCGTGGCCACTCCGTGGCCGGACGACCAACCCGAACCTGAGGAAAAATCGAAGATACGGTTACGAAGTACTCGCAAAGACGAATCCAAGCACTAAGAGAACACACGATTCCGACCATCCGAAGTGTCGGAATTCGACAACGGAAGTAATTACCCCAAACTTTGGGAAATTACAAAAATGGCCCAAAACATCCGAAAATCACGATACGTGATCGAAACACCGAACCAAAGCTCGCAACATGAATAATAACATTAAATGAACTTGCGAAACTCAAACAACAGATTTGACGAGATTCGCAAGAATCGAGCTCAAGTGCGGAAAAGTCGCTAAAAAGCACGGAACTCAACAAAACGACACCGAAACGAACTCGGATGACAAAAAGTGCAGAATTAATCACTCTCGAAAAGACGAAACGGTCATGGGCGAGTCGTCAAAACGGACTTCCGCCGAAAAAAAAAGAAAATTACCGAAATTCGAAATTGCGGATATTACATTCTACCCTCCTTAAAAGAAGTTTCATCCCGAAACTTAAAACAAGTAGGGGGAAGCAATATACCCTGCCAGGAAAACTCGACGAGATACGCAAAAACCGAAAACTCGCGCCCGACGGCGAAACGCTGCAAGAAACGCAAAGAGACATACGGCGTGAAAACACGCTCCACGACGACCAATACAACGTCGCCGTTAGGAACATAATAAAGTCAACAAGTGACAAGCGTCATCAAACAGATAATACAATCAAGTCGATTATCCGAACAATCACAAAACACATCCAACGAAAATCAATACGATTGACCAACCCAACGGTATATCAATCAAAACATGAGCCACACGCCGAACAAATACGGAATTCCACCGCCCAAGGGTTGGAAGATCGAAAACGAGACTAATTTCCCGAACTTAAGGGAATTTCGAAGGAGTCTGAATGTTCCACAATCACGAAACGAGATCAACAAAAACTGAAGAATCAAACGATCGAACCACAAAGATCGAGACAACAAAAATCGAACGATCATGTTCGGATCACGAAGAACAATCAGGTTCAACCGACAACTCCGAGGTTCACATCTCGACTCGAGACAAAACATGATCCGGTGAAAACAACAAGATGCACACTCGCATAAGACCCACAGGAAAGGGAATAACAATTGAAAAGTCACAACGACGAACGAGTAATTCCGAAATAATACCACCCTCGTTCGATCAACAAAAGCAAGGGGCAGGACAAGCTCAGAAAACGTCAATGAACATAAACGAGTCGACAGAGTCGAAAATATAGAAGTTCCAAATCCGATCCACTTTGAATAAAAGAACTAGTAGAACCAAAAGATGTTACTTCCGAACAAGGTTCACAAGAATCGAACCGAACTCGGAAAAGTCACAGCGATACCAGGTCGACCCAAAACAAGATCACAGCTCGTTCGAATGATGAACCCGAAATACAAAACAAGTTCAGACAGTATCAACGAACACGAGCGAATCAATAGACTGGAGAAAGAGAAAATGAAGAAGTCCAAAAACAATACGGGTATTACATTCGACCTCTTATAAAAGAAGGTCGTCCCCGATACTCACAATAACGAAATCAAGGAGACGACACAACAGCAATCGATGTAAACATCCTTCAAAGGCCTCTCAAAGCCGATTCGATATCTGTCTTTGAAGCGCGAACTCCGAAAGTCTCGGTAGCCATTCAAAGCCGAATTCGGTGACCCTCGAGTCCACACTCGAAATGTGTTACTGACGAGAAGGACAAATTGCACGTACATTCCCCCGGCACATCACGGTTGAAATGCCTCGGCTCGGCATACCGAAAATACAAATGCTAGATACAATGGAACATAACACCGCAAAACAACATACCGGAGATGCCAACTCAGCACAACAAGGAATCCTAACACATAGCATATACAACGATTACCATCGTAAAGTAATACACACACAAACACTACAACAACGACGGTATCGTTTGGCGATCTCAATGGCCCGAACGATAACCAACATGTAATACAAACATCATGAAACAATCGCATATGTACACCAACGTACAAACCCAAGCTTCAACATCTCACACTCGTGTGGGACACGCAATCCACCACGAGACGACAACCATTAAGTACCAGTTCACACCTCTCACAGAGGGCTAGTACAACAAATACGTGGCAACGCCTCAACGTTCATGCCACCAACTCGATCATATTCGGGAGTTAACATCATAGCGACAAAGCCAACATCATACATACATACCCAGCCCTCAAACGGGAATGGATAGGTTTTAAAAACAAAAACCTCATTCGGAAAATAATTTAGAAAAACACCGGTCGATCTTGAGTATCACATTTCCAAAAAAAGTAAACACGTGAAACATCATTATCGAGACTTTGGAAAACCATTTCGCATTTGATAAAAATGAGGACACTTTCTTTTAGTGAAAAGCTTTCAGAATATTCGACCCTCGGGTCTAAGTAAAAGTGTTTATGAAACATTGAAAATATCTCAAAACATTTTGGTCCTCGAGGTAGAAGAATTTTGAAACATATTGTGGCACCCTGGAAGTACCGCGAGAAAACAATTGATTTTAAACGTACGTCTCGAAATTTATTTCTATGATACTCAAGTTTTCGAAAATAATTCAATGCCAAAGAAAAAGGACGATGCCAAAAAGGCTAGAATGCCCAAAAATTTCAGGTAATTACACAAAACTTTATAGCGCCGTGGGTCCCACGCCGGAACCCACAGGATAAAACCATTTACAAAAATGCCAAAAAGGGCAATGACGGTAATATTTCAAAACTCACAAAGGCCATTTACAAAATACTAAATACCGTCATAAGAATTTCGCCAAAATGATCAAGGCCATAATGCCAAAAACTCGGTTAAGGGAATCGGTTTTGAAATAAAACTCAGTAGGTAAAATACCGAAAGTCATTACAAAAGAACTCACGCAATGGAAAAGGAATACGATCAACATGCACAATCAATTGAATGCATCTCACAAAGATCTAGTTTAAACATACAACAAAACCATTCATCGGAGTTTCTCACGAACTCAATCGTCGATACCTTATTCGAAACCCATCAAGGTTCTCAATTTTTACACCATACCACCCCTCACAGTGGTTCAAAGGTAAAACAACAATAGGCCCAGTTTTATACATATACTATATATCACACGTATTAAATACAACTATATTCACAACACCGTACAAATAAAATTATGCACCGCAATTAGCTCATTAAGATAAAATCGAGATACACAGGTATTACGCATAAAGGAGGAGACTTATATCCACAGGCCGCACGGAGATGACGGTCGCCCACGATACTAATCTCATCCGACAACATATCCGACACGTTGTGACTACGCACAACTCAACTTGTCACCTGACGACTCGAACGACAAGACAACACATTACTCGACAAACCACGAATTGACTCAACCCGACAGCCTAGGTTTCCGCAACCTAAGCTCCGATACCATAAATGTAACATCCCCAAAACCATATGGGAATATTACACGCCGTAGACCCTTTCCACAAGGATCTACCAGGCTAAACATCCATAAACAACCAAATGCTTGCCCAGCCAGGGTCAAACAATAAAATGATACAGACCGATATGGTCACTTACACGTGAATACACGAAGATGAGGTCACACAACCCAATCGATAAAGCGACTTAAATAACATTACCCACACGGGCTAAATACAATACAACGGAAGGCGAAATCAACTCGACAACCAACAAAAATCAAAACAACTCTCGACTCATGATTAGTATCGCGGCTCGTCATCCTCTTGTGCCAATCCTGTGTTGCTCCCCGAATCTGCATGTGCACGGGCGCAAAGCAGACATCCACCCGATTACTGGGGTTAGTAAACTCCTTTGTTTTACTAGTGCAAGTATCAAACCATCCGAAATGTAACAAGCAAATAGCAACTACGAATTTAACACGGAAATCAATTATCAAAATATTCTGAGAAGTTTTAGAATTTTGAACTCAAGTAAGAGATATTTGAAAAGGAACACATCATCTCGGGAAATTTTAAAGCGAAATTCTTTTGGACCTTGAGTCCCAAATTACAAAACCTTTTTGTAAACATTAGGGCCTTAGCGATTCTCGTTTCAAAGCACACTAGATAATATATCATTATGAGTCGAGACCCATATTTAAAATGTTACCCAAACAATCAACGCTACGGTCATTGTTCGTACACATCATGTACCGAACTCCGGAGGCCTCGACGGACCTTACCGGACCACACACGCTGTTCATACACATCATGTACCGAACTCCGAGGCCTCAACGGACCTTACCGGACCACACACCTTTGTTCGTACACATCATGTACCGAACTCGGAGGCCTCAACCAAATGCATGTTCGGAGTTCGGTACATGATGTGTACGAACAAGGTGTGTGGTCCGGTAAGGTCCGTTGAACCTCGGAGTTCGCACATGATGTGTCTGGCGGCGTGTGTGTCGGTAAGGTCGTCGAGGCCTCGGAGTTCGGTACATGATGTGTACGAACAATGACCGTGTAGCGGTGATTGTTTGGGTAACATTTTAAATATGGGTCTCGGACTCATAATGATATATTATCTAGTGTGCTTTGAAACGAGAATCGGGCTAAGGCCCTAATGTTTACAAAAAGGTTTTGTAATTTGGGACTCAAGGTCCAAAAGAATTTCTGCTTTAAAATTTCCCGAGATGATGTGTTCCTTTTCAAATATCTCTTACTTGAGTTCAAAATTCTATAACTTCTCGGGAATATTTTGATAATTGATTTTCGTGTTAAATTCGTAGTTGCTATTTGCTTGTTATATTTCGTATGGTTTGATACTTGCACTAAAAAAAGGAGTTTACTAACCCCGTAATCGAGGGTGATGTCTGCTTGCGTCGTACATGCAGTATCAGTGAGCAATCAGATTGGCACAAGAGGATGACGATGCGATACTAATCATGAGTCGAGAGTTGTTTTGATTTTTGTTGTGTTGTCGGTTGATTTCGATCTTCCGTATTGTATTTGTGGGTAATGTTATTTAAGTCGATTTATCGATTGGGGTGTGACCTCATCGTGTATTCACGTGTAAGTGACCATATCATTTTATTGTTTGACCCTGGCTGGGCAAGCATTTGGTTGTTTATGGATGTTTAGCCTGGTAGATCCTTGTGGAAAGGGTCTACGGCGTGTAATATTCCCATATGGTTTTTGGGATGTTACAATAACAACAAACTTAGCAACAAAAATTAAGTGTTGGAAAGTTAGCTACACAATTTTACGTCGCAAATATGTTTAAGATTCAATCAAATTTGCAACAAACAGTATTGTTGCTATTTTGATATAAACAAATTAGGAAACTTCCAACGCATGATAACAAATATTTTGTCACTACTTACATGTTGAAGCTCAATTACAAATTTAGCTTCAAACTAACAAAAAGGAAAATTGTAGGACATTTGGTATGGAGAAATGATTCCATTCATAACAAAATAACCATAAAGTGCAAACAAAGCCATTGTTCAAATAACTAACTATGACCTAGATCGTCCATCGCCAAAGACACCAACTAAAATAACCATAAAGTGCAAACAAAACCATTGTTCAAATAAATAACTATGACGTAGATCGTCCATCACCAATGGCACCAACTACTTTTGCTTACGAGCCTTCTTATGCTTTTGAGACCTCTCATGCTGATCACCATTACTTCTTTTGCCATATGCATGATTTTTGCCATACTTCTTTGCGTAAATGCGATGCCTTCTTGAATTATCCATATTTATCTCGAAATCATCTTCGTAACTGTCGTAAGAGTCATAAGAATTTCTATTTTCTTCATCTTCCAAATCACTGTGTCGGAGACGTTCCAGTACCTCGCACACCATATCTGGTAAAACAGTCTTCAGATTTCCGACCACCTCCTTTGTGCACTCAGCAATCTTCAATTTAATCATATCTTCCAAGGCTCCTTGGTCTAAACTACTTCCTTCTACATCTACCCCATCACATTCATAGTCAAGGTTTTGTCGAGTGTTTCCAAATCCATAAAGTCTCCTCCTTTTATCTCTTCCAAATGCATCCTTCCAAGCTATGACATCAAAATTCGGACGTGACTCTGGATCGGGATATTTTTCTTCTATAATTGTTTCATATGTCTCCTGTATAATGATGATACTGTTAATAAATAGCACTATACAAAAACACACAAGTTTGTTAAAATTTTAGCTAGACCATTAATTAACTTATTTGTTGAACAATGAATATGCAGATTTCTATCATGATATATTATACAATACTGATCAATATGTTGGCTTCCATTACATAACTAAAAACCACCAGTATCTACTGAAGTTGCAAGGCAGGAGAGGGAATGAGATTGACATTTAAAAAAAAAAACTTCAACAAATTAGAATTACTTACCCGCACTTTTTTAGCTTTTGGACAAACGTATTTTCCATCCGTCTTGTGTGTGCGGTCAAATAACTCCAGTTCAGTTGGATTATGTTTAAGCTCTTTCCTCTATAAAATTATAATTTTATAACAATGTAAGAACATATCTAAAATGAAATAATCAAGAAACAAGCATACCGATATTTTACTTACCATCCTAATCTCATGTGCTGAAATTGGGATGGAACCACCTGTGTAAGTTGGTGAAGCCTTATCATTTCCACCAACACGATTCTTAGTTCCAGAATCAGACTTGTTTTGCCATTCCTTCTTCGACCAAAAATCTTTAATTAACTTATTCCATATCGTGCTATTCATCCATTCTGGATTTAAGTCAATCCACTCCTTGGCATTTTTTGAGCCCGACAACTTTTTTGCCTTCTTTCTGGCGGAGCCAAGTATGTCTCTAAACCGATCAGAGGAAGTCTTACACCATGCGCTATATATCCGACTTTCTCCCCGCAAAGGCCATTTAAAATGTTTCTACAAACACAGATGGGATATCATAAACAAAATCATATGCCATCTTCAAAATATATTTTTTTTTCAAGCAACAAACCGAGGCGGGACATTCATGAAAGGGAAAGTGGACACAGCCGTAGGACAACCCAAAAACCAGTGTAATAGTCACTTAAAAAATGGTTTCCACAGATTGAACATCAACCAAGCAAAGTGTCAATCACGTGTAAAGGAATCCAACAGTTTGTATACCAACAACCAAAGCCAACAAAATCCAAGACAGCTATTCACAATAAATTATTCAACCAACTGAAATGACATCAACAGGACTAAGATGATTTAAAACTGAGACCTTAGGTAAAAAAGAAACAGCAACACATCTCAGAAAGAGTAAATAACCGAGATCTAGTGATCACATAACAAGTTCATCAACGACCTCAATAACATCAATCAGATATGGTGTGCGAGGTACTGGCAACAGAAAGGGTAGTTGATATATATGTATGATGACATATATATCTGGGCTCTGACTTCACCCAACCATGGGAATCTAACTCAGGACTTCACACCATCACCATCACCAGCTCAACCTCGATACGAAGTCGGATTTCTGATTTACCGGCGAACGGGAGCTAGAACCGAGTCTGAAAATTTGAAAATGGTGGAAGTGTGTGGCTGGTGGCCCGGTGGGGGCTGGACGAAAAATATCTTCAAAATATTTATTGCTAGGCAAATGATGCATTTTATAAAAATGATTTTCATCGATGTTTGAAAATGGAAAAATAGTGTAATTTGTGTGAACTCAACTAATAAAATTATAAGAAATCAGAGGGATACTAATGCATTTATTCATCAAACATGACTATAATGTATAGTTTCATGGAATAATATATGTTACTTTCATAGTAGTAGTATCCGTAAGCTAGCTTGAACTAGTACTCAGAAAATTAGTAACAAACTAAGTGTATAACATCTTATATGCATCTGTTCAAGACTTACCCAAAAAGACATGTTTTAATAATTTACCTTGAACTTATCCCAGTATAGGTCCCTCATACTTTGAGGTACTTTCCTCCATGTAGGCCATGCATCCTCAAAATTTGCCTTTATAGTAACTGAGATATCAGAAGTTACACGTGTATCTGGGAACCTGTGTAAGTATATTTAGAAGAAAAAAATATCAGCTTACACAGTGAAAAAAGGAAAGCAAAATGATATAAAAGAAAAGGAAGTGAATAACCTGCCACCAACGGTAAAAATTGTAGGACGATCTTCTAAGTCTTCAGGAACATCCATTCCACGGTTTGGTCCTCGTGTCTTGTGCAGCTCCACAGACTCATCATCTTCCGAATCGAAGTCCTCTTCTTGTCCTGGTGATGCAGCAAGACTAATGGGACGAGTACTGCTGCCCTCGTTACTAGAAGCATCATCACCATCACTCACTTGAAGTTCATCATTTCGCTCATCCGTTTCGCGAATGGGTGAAAATGCATCCTCCACAACTCGGGTCCTGCCACCATTTCGCTTGCGAGAACTATTTGCACCCTTACTCGTCTTCTTGACTTTTCTTGCCATACTGCATAAACGGATAGGATATGCTTAAGAGATTCGAACATACTTCGTAGTATAACATATATAAATATGTGGTTCATTAACAGCAAACAGACATCTCAATCCTAGAAGTCCAATGCTTATCTACTCTCTTCATCATGCCAATACCAGAAGAAGTCCAATACACAATGACTTCCTATAACAAATTATCCGAATAGAAACCAAAAAAAAAAATCCAAGAAACAAACTAAAACCATTCATCTAACCGAGACAATTTTTTGTCTTTTTAAGAAATTAAAATATCATTATATTCCCAACACAAGAAGTGTTCAAAATACACACCAAAATTCCAAAACCAAGAAACATTACAGCCAGCTTGCAACTAAACGAAACTAGTCCTTTTACAAACTTAACAACACGATAACTCTATAGCCAAGCCAGCAAAACACAAAACAGAGACAAGGTCATTTAAGTTAGACAAATGCAGACCCATTCATATAGATAAATGAAGAGACCATCACATAGTTAAATGGACACAAACCTTGTTCTTCGAGTTGAAAAATAGTATAGAGCTGAGGACGATTGAAGACTGTGAGACGGTGTGAGTATAAATAGCCAAAATTAGGGTTTCCATCCGTTAGTAATTGGGCGAACGACTCCATTACCATATGGACTCTAAATTATGAAGGGACGATATAATTTGGCGGGATGACAAAAAAATTGAAGAAATTTCGTGGATTCGGAAGAGTTTTCATCGCCGCGCGTATGGTTTTGGGGAAGATGGTGAGATGGAGCGAAGATAATGAATGAGATGGAGTTGAAATTATTCGTGTGATTCATCCGTGATTCATCAAATAATGGGCTCAACCATCACCCCAATAATCTAATGTGGGCCACAATTGTCCGTGGTTTTGGGGAAGAGGTTTCTTATCTGAAGATGCACATGCTTAGGAGCATCTTGTAGGTTACAGTAAATTTTAATGTTATACTTTTATATGTTTAAGATTTATTTTATCTATTCCGGAGACTTGGTGTATTGTCAGACCACATCTTGGCATTCAGATCCTTCAATTTTTGCTAAATGAAATATCTTGGCTAGGGGTGTTCAAAACCGGATATCCGGATATCCGGAAAAAAATAAAAATTTATTCGGATATCCTTATATTCGAAAAAAATATTCGGATTTAGATATCGGATATCCGAAAAAAACTTTGGATATGGATATCAGATATCTGAATATCCGAATACTTTTTATTATTTAAAATATAAAAAAATAAAAAATTTAGGATTTTTCGGATATTTTGGATATCCGAATATCCGATTTTTCTGAAAACTACTATCCGATATCCGAATCCGAAGTTTCGAATATCCGAAACTTCGGATTTTCGGATATTTCTGATCGGATATCGGATATTTTTGAACACCCCTAATCTTGGCCTCTATTGGTTCAAAAAAAAAATGGTTGTCCTTTAACAAACAACTACGTGTGTTGAATTGTCTTGTCTGTTGCATTGCGTTAAATAAAGTCGTGATCTTGTTATACTGAAAAATTGGTTTCTTGTAACTTGCTTAAAAATAATAGTTTTTGTTATTTAAGTAATATTCTCCTAAGTGTTTTGAGTAATTTACATTAAATTTTTAATACCAACGGATTAGTGTGAAGAAACTTGTTGGAAATTTAGAAAAAAATCTATTTGTAGGAAGTTTTATTTGTATGTTGTTGCTAATCGCACATGAAAATTTATTCTAAAGAATTCGTTGGTATTTAGTAGGTATTTTGTTGCTACTAGTGACGACTTAAAATTCCTTTGGAATGTCATCGTCGGAAATAACATGTTTTGCAACAAAAATAAAATTTGTAGGAGATTTTGTTAGTATGGCGTTGCGAATAACGTATGAAGTACCCGTGAAATAAAATTGTTGCTATTTGGTAGGCAGTCCGTTGCTATTAGCGACGACACAAAAATTCGTTGGAATATTCTTGTCACAGATGTCTTGTTTTTTTGTAGTGAAAAGTTTGTTTTTATTTTTAAAAAAACCACACTTACCGGGTATCGCAGGTTTTCCCGGTTTGCACGACTAACTTTGCTCGTGTCGATGTAGACAAAAAAGAGTCACCGTCTACATATATCGATCGCTCCCTATGACCACCGTGATGTATCAAAATATGCTGCCACGACATCAGATTACAAAAAGATGAATAAATATTCCGAAAAATGAGCGACCAATATTCTAGCATGGTCTGCCTTGAACACGACCGATGTACATGGTCGGATGCTACCGTGTGCAGCGATCATGTGCAAGTTTCTGGCCATGAACACGATCGATGCACAGGATTGTAGACGATAGTGGACACGGCCAGAAACTTGCAAATGATGTCAAGGCCGTTGGACACAGCCGTTGCACACGGTGGCTTGCCATCGTGTGCAGCCATCGTGTCCGGAAGAACTTGTCGAAAAAAACTCCAGCTGTAAAATATTGATGCATACCTTCTTTAATAACCCAGAAGCACGACAAATGAAGTCCTATTTGAACGTCAACTTTCCTTTTTCGAATAATCATGTGATTTTTAGAAGAATTTTGAGGGATCCATTGTAAAAAATTGTTCTCTGTTTGATGTATAGGTTGTAGTTAAATTTTGGTTGTTGGACATTAATATCGATCGGTAGAGGAGATGACGAAAATGAAAAAAAAAAGAAAAGAAAAATAGTTTAAAGTAAATAAAATACAAAAAGAAAAGAGAAAGTCAACATTACAATTAAATGGAGGACATTTTAGTCCTTTTAAGCAAAATGGTAGCAAAAACTTATACTCCTATAAATGTGGATATAAAACTTTGATATTAAAAAATTGTTTTATGTCTTGTTTTTCGAAATGCACTATTAATTAACTGTCTTAGAAAATGCTCCGCAAATGAAAACAAACAATGACCATATTCTATCAATCGGAGTCGCCTCCCTCCCTCCCTTCCTCCCTCCTCCCTCCTCCCCCCCCCCCTCTCTCTCTAACCCAGGGCCGCATGGGTCTGTGCAAGCTGTGTTACTGTACAGGGCCCAAGCCCAATGTCAATTTTTCAGGGCCCAATATATAAGTAAAACATTATATAAAATTGTTTTCTACAATACAACAAGTGTTGTTCTGACCTAGTGGAAACTAGGAGATCGTGAGGTGTGGTAGTATAAGAAACCCAAGTTGGATACCCACTCTCATTCTTTTTCTTTTTTTAAACTTGTTTTTCCTTTTTTTGGTTTCATCTTTTTTTCTTTCCCTTTTTTTGACCTTGTATTTTCTTTTGTTTTTTTCACTATTTTTTGCTTCTTTTTAGAATGTTACGGAAAACAGATTATATTATATTGGTTTTAAAATGTATTTAACCAAAAAAATATTGTTTTTAGCCAAAAAATTGAATAAATATTTGAAATTTCCAAATATAAGTTCTACATTTTAAAACTAAAATTAATTAAGTTTACATTTATTTATTTAAGAATATTGTGATTTGGTATGCTATACCAAATTTCTATTAACAAGTTAAAATAGTTTTTTATTTTCGTTACTACAGTATTTTTTAAATTTATATTTACTCTTATCTTTGATCATTAGATATATTCATTAATAATTTTGGCTGGCAAGATAAATTTTGTAAAATTAAGGTGACCATGATGAAATTAGGGCCCCATTTATAAGATTTGAACGGGGTCTTGTTTGGGACATCTATGGTTTATGTCTGGTCCCGTCAACATAGACCCTAGCCTCATTTTCCATAAACCTAAGCACTTTCATTGATTTACCAGATCATAGTACAATTCCATTTTTAAGGCAATACTTTTTTTTTTCCATGTCCAAAATTTATATAGTCTCCATAATTTTCAGCAAGATCACATATCATTTAATTTCATTACATTGATAGCATATTTGAAAGTTCATGCAGTACTACGTACTCATTTCAATTCTTTATCGGGAGGAACTCGAAAAATTGATAAGCAGTCGTAACATCACTAGTTGGATTCATTGCTGCACCTGAATCTCCTTCTCTTTCCTCTTTCCCCATGTATTTGTCATCTGGGCCATACCCGCCGCTCTGAAGAGGGAACAATTGTAGTGTTTGGGCCTCCTCACGGCCCGCCACCAACCAACTCATGTCAAGATTTTGACGATCGTAGGGTTCCGAAATAATGATGTTGGTAAAATCGTGAGGTTGTTTTTGCATTGTCGATGATGGGTTAGTAATGACATGAGATGTAGGAGCAGCAGAATTGTTGGAGGAACAGTTTATAATTAGGTTGGTGGGAGATGAAGAAGAAGAAGCAGATGCCGAACAAGACAGATGCATCATCTGCCACGTGGCATTCCTACCGTGCTGTAATAATATTTCTGCAGCGGCATCCAACTGTACCCATCCATCTGATTTGCGTTCTGCCTGGTCTGCGCCTGTGGTCGCTCCCTGTGTGGTTTTCTGATAATTAAATGCGTCCAGAAAGTAGCATAAGAATTAGCTAAAATAGAACGAAAAGAAAAAGAAATATAACCACAAGAGTTAATGAACGTATATTTAAGATTTGGCAAAAAGGCCAGGCTAAGACTCTCGTTATAATGGCATATGGCCTTAAATTTTATTCCATCCGTTTTAGTTTTATATTATTTGTCGTTTTTCTATTATTTTCAGTACAAACATAGTGTTACTATTAAGCGAATTTTTACTATTATCATTAGACATTAGGAGGCATTATCCAACCCGTGCGATGCACGGTTTTTGGTTGAATATCTACATATTTTGTACGTAATGTTGGGACAGACGGTTGAATGAGCAGATGACAGAATTTAAATGCTTTTTAGAGAAGTTTATATGTTTTTTATTGTTATTGTCTTTTTATTTTATTCTATGTAATTAGTTATATGAAATGAGGCTTTACTAATCCGTATATTGCTCCGGGGTTGTTTTTGGTTTATTCAACCCGTGCGATGCACCGATTGTATCTAAGATTTCATAGCTAAAATTTAACCATCTTGTAATTTATACTATCATTTAAAAGTTCAGTTTAATCACTTTGTGTATTAGAAGGTGTATTTGAATTGTAATGTTTATCATAACTTTTGAATTTAAATTAGTTTATTACATTAAAAGTTACAATTAAAATAGTCTCTTCATATTTTTACAATTAAAATTTACAATTAAATCCCCCTTTCACATTAAATTAAAATGGGATAAGTATTATATAATATAGATATAATACTATATAATATAATGTAGTATTATATAGTCAAAATTCAACTTAAAAGAAACTTCTTATTATGGACGGAAGGGAGTTTGGGTTCTGTTGTTTATTCTTTTGCAAGAAATATGGTTTTGGAACTTTTTGTCCGTTTTTATTTTTTTTAGTTTTTCGTTAGGGTTATGATCATTATTTTACTTATTTTAGTTTCTTAGAATATTTCATTTTTTTATACTCCCTCCGTCCGCTACCCATATGCAACAATTTCCTTTTTCGTCCGTCTGCAACCTATGTGCATTGTTTATTTTTGGTAATTTTTTTACCACAAATGGGGCCCTTACTCCACTCTCAACACTCTTAACCAACTAAGTCAACTGAAATATTAAAACTCGGTCAAAACAATGCACATGATTGGTGGACGAAGAGTATTTTTTAATAACTCTTTTAGGTTTTAGAATTTAGTACTTATTTTTTTTTTTTTTGGGAAATGTAGTTATGGCGTGATACCATAAGCATTGGAAGCTGGAGATATTAAGATTAATATCCAATACTAATCAATCACGCCATAACTATTTATACAACATTGAATTTCTTTAAATAACTACTCCCTCCTACTCATTTTATATGTCTTCCTAAGCTACCGCACACTTATTAATAAAAAATTATTTTACCCAATATAACCTTATTTAATGATAATTTATTCTTAATTATACATGCCTTATACAATGGAGAAGGCAGGATATGAATAATCATATTACGAGTAATTAATGTTAAAGGAGTTGAATGAGGGCAATATTGTGAAAAAGTTTCAAAACGTCAAATATTTTGCAAATAAATAGAATATCTTAAACGTCATATAAAAAGAATGTGAGGGAGTAATAACTTGTGAATGGATTTCGTATATTAGTTTTCTGATGATATGACAGCAAAGTATTGATGTAAGATTATATATGGCTATGGTACCCAGAATAAAATTATTATTTTCTTCATTTCAGATCTGTGAATACGGCCCATTAATTCGGACTTCTCCATTCTTTTTCATTAAATTTAAGATGAAAATATGCATTATGCCATCTGAAAGAACCAGATGGCCAAACCATTATTTTTCTTATTCTTGTACAAAAAATGGAGAAGTGAAAAAGTGGAAAATTAAAGCCCTTAAAAACGACAAAAAAAAAATAAAAAAATTTGAAGGAAACCTAAAAATAAAACGAACCGAAAAGTACTAAAAATTCCCCTAAAAAACTAATAAGCTACAGAAATTAAGGAAATCCTATTACTCAAAACATTCTAAAAAATCATTAAAAACACTAGAAAACCCTAAAAAAATAAAAGAAATAATAAAAACTAAAAAACCCATTAAAAGTGGAAACAGAAACCACGATACTAGGATATAGACTCCATCTTATGAAATACAATGCATTATGTAATCGGTAGTACAAAATTTTTGCCATTTATGTTACTTTTATAATTTATTAATTTCTTTACGTTTTCAGGAAGTAGTAGGGAAAAGAACGCACAATCACATGACAATGAGATTGAAGCTGTGTCATTAGCCTTGGAACCCTTTAGGGAGGGTTTAGTTCGCTAATTTCTAGAATGAGGTATAGATTTGAAAACCCATACCATGCATTTGGTTGGGAACTATTTTCATTACTAAATTGAATCAATCACGTGATATTAGGTATCAAATTCCAAACCTATGCTACTCTGATTTCATTTCCGATTCCAAACCTTTATCACTCTAGGAACCAAACAGCCCCTAAACCCACAATTATCCACTCTAAGATTATTCTTGATCTTGTAAAAATGTAACTTCATGAGATTTTGTAACATGGAGTTCTTAGGTGCAAATTAATAACAAAATGCAAAGTCCTAATTATTCCATATATGTGTTCCAAAATAATTTAAAAAAAATAAACCACAGCAAAGCTATTCAGAATCACTAGAAAATAGGATGGAAGTTAAGACTATCATTTTAACTCTACAGATGATAGAATATTAGTAATATTTAAGTGCCCATATCAGTTTCCAGTTTCAAGTATGTATTCAATAAAGCACAAACCCCCAAAAGCCTAGCAATGTTTCATAACAATAGCAGCCCCAACAGAAAGGAAGGTATGCAGCTTTTGTAGACCTTTTTGTTTCCCAACAAAATTACCACATAGGCTTTGATGCTTCTTTCTCTATCTTCTCCCCACCCCACCCCCACCCTGCCTACCTGAATATTTTGCGCTAATTATGAGCTGATTAGTGGATTCTAAAAGTAGACTAATTTTTTTAGAAGATTCTATCCCTTCTTTCCAATACAACAATAACTTCAGGGACTTAGTTCCAAAATATTTTGGAGTCGGCTAACATGAATCATTCTCTGAAAACTTTAAGTTGTCTCCAATAGAACTATCCCTTCTTTTCAATACTTTGAGGAAAATCTTTGGCGTTCATGAGGGATTCTCTTTGTTCACTTATCCCTATCCTCCAAACTCATTAAATATCTCTCTCTCTCTCTCTCTCTCTCTCATACATATGGGGGGAAATTAAGAAGTAGAATTTCTTAACAGAGAAGGGAGAGGGGGGCCGGGTGGTTGCACAAAGCACATGAAAGGAAAGACACAGGTGAAAGCAAAAACTCAACCTCGGCAACTGTACTAGAGTTTGTAGGAGATGCCCAGTTCTTAGTTGTCTGTTCAACTTCAAATGCTGTCCTATTTGATGCTGTACACACACAGACAACTATCAATAACATAAGATAAACAACAATAGGAATACAACAACATCTAAGCCTTAGTCCCAAAATGATAAAAAAAAATTCCAAAAGTTACCCGGTGGTTCTCTCTTTTCTCTCTCATTCTGATTACTATCATTATTATTGTAGTTTTCATCAGAGAGAGACTCAAACTGGCGACGACGTTTTTGACGTTCTCTAGCCTTGTGGTTTTGGAACCAGTAAAAGACATTCTTGCCCTCAATCTTTCCGTATCGCCTGAGCTGTGAAGTAATTTGCTGGATTTGTTCGGCGCTCGGTGTCCGAGTGCCCCTTCGATACAGTTCTTCAAGGGTTCGAAGCTGTTCCGGAGTTGGGTTCCAGCGAGAACTCACTACAACTTGTTGTGTTGTTACATCTCTCTCGCTTTGTTCCACCATTGCTGCTTAATAATAATGAAAAAGAAAAAAAAATCTTCATTTATGTATTAGAAAAAGAAGTAATTATACGACCAACAAATCTTGTACTGGACAAAATATAGATGCATGCATAACCTAATAAAACTAGCCAAAACTAACCTAAAACAGGTCCACAATATTACACACACGATATTGTAGTTAATTTACCAAGATGGTGGTTAAGGCCAAGAAAATGATCATTGGCATGGATACGGGTGAAGCAAGGAAGGCTTGTTGAGGCGGTGGAGGTGGTTGGCCTTGGCATGAGTGGCCGGAGCCTACGGCCCGTCAACGGTTCTTGAATGGTGTTTAACTCTCCGGCATCATTATAACCCATCATCATCCACATCATCTGATGATCTCGTTGAATCACAGCTTACTATATATAACTCTTTTGGCCCCTTGGGGTATGATCAAAATTTGAAAAAAAGATATATAGATATAGAGTCTTGTTAAAAGGAAAAAAAAAACAAAACAAGACTGAACTAATAGTATTGAACAATGTATGCAAATGGTAGTGCACGCGATATATTTAACCCTCACAATAGATTTCTTTTATTATTTAATTTCTTTGTGAAGATAACCTTAATATAATAAATCTTAGAGATACAAAAAGTGTTAAGAATTAAATGTAGGAAAAAAAGGTAGATCTTGAAAGTTATTAGCGTCTAAAAATAGGAATAGGGTAAAGGTAAAGAAATATGCAAAGATTGTAAAACGAGCTTGAGAGAAAGGGATGGAACAATAGAGACATAAAGAGAAAAAAGAGGAAACAGAAGAAGGAAATTGGTGTAGGTTCAAATTGAAACAAAAGTGAGGTTGACTGGGATTATATTATGATGATGCCAGATGAAGAGGGAGGGGGGGGGGGGGGGAGGGGGGCAGTGGCAGTCACAAGTCACAGGTATGAAACTGAAGAAAACAAAGAAGAGAAAATTAAGAAAAAAGGAAGGGGGGGGGGGGGGGGGGGGAGAGCGTGGAATTCTGGGAGGAAGGAGAGGTTTATTGAGAGTTATTGGTAGACGTGTAAGGAGAGGGACGTGACGATCATGAGGGTTATCATAAGCCTCATCACCCTTCTTACAACCTCATTTATTGTTGTTCTGCCCGTGTCTCGTGCTTTTCACACTTATTCTCAATCCGAACTGCCCCTCTAATATGCCACTCTTCCTTCTCTACCCTTCTCTTTCTTTTGTCTCTACCAACACCATATCGTCATCAAATCTCTCCCTCTCTCTCTCACTTAAGACCTTCACTAGGAAAATTAATGAGTCTTAAAGTAGTATTAAGGGGGTTGGCATTGCATGTAGCACGGCAATTCATGCCACACTCTCCAACCAATCCCCTTATGCTACCTCATTCTCTTACCTTTTCATACAACACTCCCTTATTTTGTTGGCATTGCCATGTAGCACTGTAATTCATACCACACTTTTTTTTTTTAAAACTAAAATTTCATTAAAATTAACATTACATAATATTACTAAAAATATAAAAACATTACATAAAAAACATAAAAACTAATAAAGCATAAAAACATTACATAAAAAACATAAAAAAACATAGGACCGTTGGAGGCCTCCAACGGCTACAAATGAGGCTCCCCTTCACCTCTTCTCGTGCGGCAATCAATACCGTGGCACCCATACCGCGGGGTCGGCGGCGGTGTTACCGCGCGGTATGGGTTCCATACTGTGGCCATCTAGCGTACAATGCCAACCCAGAGTGTTTTTTTAAGCCGCCAAATAATGGGCCAATTTTTGAAGTCAACCATTTTTTTTTTAAAAAGACAACCTATTTCAACCGTAATATCTTGAAAACTGTGTAAAAAGACTGTTATCATTACAAACCATGTATCATTGTAAACCGTGTATTAGAAGATAAGAGACCGAGACATTGTAAATTGAGTATTTTTTTTAAATCTTCTGATACTTTTACATTAATTCTATTGTTAACATTAAATTCTAATCTAACTATTAATCACTTGTATTTTATTATAAAAAGATAGGTTAATATTAATCAAACAACACAATACAAATAAGGTAAATCTCCTAACATCCCTTTAATATTATGTAAATGAGTCCTCCAACCACTGCCAACGACGAGCATCCCGCCGCCGGTCGCCGAATAAATGGGCTGATGGACTGGGTCACCAAATTAATTGGGCTCCTAATTTTTTTCTCTATTAGTTTTATTATATAAATTTTTTGGAAAATTACATTAGTTTTTTTTTAAAAAAAAATATATTTATTTTTTAATCCGTTTTTTATATAATTTTAATTTTTTTAACTATTTATTTTTATTATAATTAGTGTTTATCGAAAAGATGTCGAGTTTACATGGAAAAAACTCGGCATTGTCTTAATGACTTGATGGAATGGGTGCAAACACGGTATTTTCTCTTGGTTATGTCATCGTGACGAGAAGATCAAAGGCAAAGGAAAATGGTGTGGTGTCTCATGTGACACTTATTTGTGATCGTGGCGGTGAATACAAAATTAAAGTAAGTAAAAATTCCGGCACCAAAAAAATCAATTGTAAATTTCAATTGGTAGGTTCGTATATAAAACAATATGACAGTTAGACGTTAAGGGTGATATGTGATCAACATAATCATCCACCTGCACAACATATGAAGGGACACGCTTATGTTAGGCGGTTGAAAGAAAATGAAAAGCAGTTGGTGGCTGACTTAACAAGTCAGAATGTTGCACCACGAGACATACTCTCGATATTCAAAGAGCGTGTATAGAATAATGTTTCTGTACTAAAACCATATACAATGCACGGAACAAGCTTCGCTCGTCCTAGAATGACGGAAAAACTCCAATGCAGGTAGGTATATTCAACAAGTATATTTTAAATTTAATTTATATACTGATTTTTGATTAATTAACGGTATTTCAATGCAGGTTCACTACCAAAAATAACACATTAGCCGACGACTAGCCGGAGAACGGCCGACGGCCGGCAAAAGTCGTCGGCTAAAGTCAGCAAGTTTAGCCGATGGCTACCTTGTTGTCGTCTAAAGTAGTTTAGCCGACGACTTTACTATTGGTCGTCGGCTAAAGTCCAGTTAGTCGTCGGCTAAAGTTTTGTAGTTTAGCCGACGACTTGTATACTTTAGCCGACGGCATGTCGTCGGCTAAAGTCAAGTTTAGCCGACGGCTAGTATACTTTGGCCGACGACATGCCGTCGGCTAAAGTCTTACATATTTTTTTGTGCAGAATATATCACCATCTAACACTTGAAGAGACCATTTACAACACATTCGGAAATTACATAACAAGAAAACGAAAAACAGTCATTTTCTCTGGTTTGATCATTCAAGAAATCATATTGAAGGTATGTACTTTATTGAATTTTAATTTCAGTTATAATTATATTACGCATATAATATATCTATTTGGATGATTATGAAAATATTTTAGAATTATTAGTTCGTTTTCTCGAATATTTCTTGGTGTGTGTGTGTGTGTGTGTGTGTGTATATATATGGATTTGACATCTTGAATTTGAGCTATATATATGATGATTTTAGTCGTAATTTTTGTATGTTCTTGATAAATACGATGTATAATATTGTTGTTATTTTTGTTATAGGATGGATAAAAATTGGATTGGTCTGCAAAAATGGGATCCAAGGGTCATAGATGGAATGCGAGGGTTTATTCGATTTGTGAAGGAGCATGATAGTGATAGTATGATTCATTACTGTCCTTGCAATAAATGTAAATGCCGCAGCAATATGTACCGTTTTACACTTGATGTCGTATGGGAGCACTTGGAAAAAAATAGATTTTGGGATAAATATACAAGTTGGATTTACCACGGTGAAAGATCGAATTCAATTATTCCCCATGATCACGGACAGTACAGTGGTAGCACATCCAATGACCCCACAGGACGGTTGATTGACGACGTGTTTGGTTATTACGATAGGGAGGTATCGGCTGAAGGTCAAGAATACCATATAGCTGATCAAGCAGTCATCCGAATGCCTACATTGATACCCATTAATACAATTTCTCTTGATAGATACAACAAGCTAATCCAGTTCCAACAGACTCTTCTTTATCCTGGGTGTCACATGACGGTTCTTGATAGTGTCATAGAGACTATGAGAGTCAAGGTGGAGAACAAAACCTCGATTAAAGCTGTGGATGATTATTTGGAACTTACAGGGAAAATGCTCCCATAAGGTCATCATCTTCCTAGTAATCACAGTAAAATGAGACGTATCCTAAAAGGTCTTGGGCTATCGTACATCAAGATCCACGTATGCATATATGATTGTGCTTTATTTTGGGGAATGAAGACCTAAAGAGATGTCCGGTATGTGAAACAGAGAGGTATAACTTCACTCCTTCTGGTAAAGAGAAAGCTATGAAGGTTCTTTGGTATTTCCCTTTGAAGGATAGATTGGAGAGGCTTTTCATGTCTCCTCACATAGCCAAGGCGATGAGATGGCATGCTGAGCCTCGGGTGACTGACGAGGATATTATGATATACCCTTCTGATGGAGAGGCTTGGAAGCATATAGATAGGGAGTTTCCAGGATTTGCATCAGATGTCCGAAATGTAAGACTCGGACTTGCATCTGATGGATTCAACCCTTTTGGCAACATGAGCCTTTCGTATAGTATATGGCCGGTGGTAATGGTTCCTTACAACCTTCCTCCATGGATGTGCATAAAGAAGGAGTATAATATGTTAACTCTCTTAGTATCTGGCCCCGGGTATCCAGGAAAGTGTATTGATGTTTATTTGAGACCTTTGATAGAGGAGCTGAAGTTGTTGTGGGAGCAAGGGCATCCGACGTACGACAGTTACTCACATGAGATGTTCTACTTACGTGTTATGTGTACCGGTACCATAAGTGATTTTCCTGCATATGGGATGCTGTCAGGATCTGTTATTAGTGGATATAGAGGATGTCCAGTGTGCTTGAATGCTGATTACGCAAAGTATCATTGTCGGAAGGTTATCAGAATGCGTCACCGTATATGGCTTGAGAGGACGCATTTCTGGCGCACGGATGCTGCAGCATTTGATGGGACTGAAGAGGTTGGCGATCCACCACGGGAGTGGACTGGTGAGGAAATTTTGGCCGTGCTGAATGAGTATGATTTTGGGCAGTTGAGCAACCATCCTGATATAGTAGTGGCAACTCCTGAAAAACCTGACAAGTATAAGTATTGGTCCCACAAAAGTATTTTCTGGGGTCTACCTTATTGGAGTAAGTTGTCGATTAGGAACTACCTAGATGTGATGCACATAGAAAAAAATGTTTGTGAAAGTGTTGTCTGTACAGTATTATGTTGGGAAGGGAAAACTAAAGACGGCCCTAAGGCACGCATTGGTAAAAGAAATGAACATTAGAAAACATTTGTGGTTGAAGGAAGGGAAGGGGAAACACAAAATGCTAAAGCTACTTTCACCGTCACCCCTGAGAAAAAGGCTGAGATTTTTTCATGGATGAAGGCTGCAAGGTATCTGATACCAATAGATACCCAACAGTGATACCAATACAGGGACTGTTTTGAATCGTGGTTGTGTGAAGCGGAAGTATAAGTTCTCGAGCGGAAGCAAACGAACTGTAACACCCCTGATATATTCAGGAATATTACAGCGCCGTAAATCCTTTACATAAGGATTTACAAGGCTAAAGAATTGAACAGACATTGAGAAATACTAACAAATGGAAATATCGGAATTAAGATACAACAGTTCTGACCAAATACTGAAAGTACAATTATTCAACAAGAACTTAATAATACATCACCAAATTCAGATTCATCATAAATGACTTCGTACTCGAGTACTTATTGAAATAACCAATAAACAACAAACAAATAAACCCGGCCGGAACATCATTCTGCACCCTCGTCGTCATGCAGCTCCAGTGGTTGCTTTCCCGCTCTCCTGGATCCTGAACATAAACAAAATGTTCACACCCGAAGGGGTTACCACAACGATGCTAGTACAAGTACCACAACATATTATTCAACGTCACACGCAGAATAATAATAATAACATAAATGATAAAATGTCCAACGAGTCTTCTCCTGCGAGAAACTCAAACATAACATACACAACTGATAATCACAACATGATATCATAACATACACATGGTAATTCCGTCGATCCAGCGTTCACTGCCTAGAACCCACGATGATCCCGTCAGACCAACCCGTGGTGGAAAAACCCGTCCGATGATCCAGCGCATGCTAGCATAGATCCCCCGATGATCCCGTCGGACCAACACGAGGTGAACATACAACAACGACATACATGCATGACAATATGTATAACATCAATACGTAAAACAAATAAGGTACTTGCCTCAATTTGAAGACAAGAACAATACTTCCACGAAAACGAACACTCGAAGGTCTTCCTCCTCAATCAATCACGTAACAAGATCAAACCTTAACAAAAGAAAAGATATAAGATTTATCTCACGTCGTACGAATGTTTAATAATTCGATTTATGGCCAAAAGTTCATAAAATGTAATCTGCCTGAACTGCTTAGCGCACGCTAAGTACTCTGTGTAGCGTGCGTTAAGTCTGCTCGATAGCGCACGCAAACAACAATGCCTAGCGTACGCTAACTATGCATGGTCAGTACTTCACTGATCAGTCAACTGACTCGTCTGATGGCCTAGCGTACGTTACGTACCAAATGTAGCGTACGCTAACTCGTGCTCGATAGCGCACGTTAATCTTCATAGCTTAGCGTGCGCTAACTCTGCATGGCAGTTTACTGCTGGGCAGTAAACTGTTCTCATCATGATCAAGACAATGAAATCTTCCGTGATAATTCATGTTACCTCCATGAATATCATGTTCATACGATTATGAATGATTTTACGGATAACAACTTCGGATTCAGGGATATGTATACCATTATAAAACCATATTCCATTTCGACTACAAATCTTCATACGACGATTCGAAAGGCTTAACGGTTGATATCAACACCTTTATATCCATCAAAATTATCATGCTGTAGTTGTTTAACATTCCATCTATACTAGATAAATCCTTCCATGATCAATCCCTTAGATTCATCTAACAATAATGATGTTAAAGTCAAGTCCAAGGTTGTTATGAAGTTATCTACTAGATTCGGATTACCAATGATAGAAGCTTCCTCTACTTGTTCAATGTAATAAGATTCGAATCATGATGTTCATAATCAAGGTACTTGAGGCATAACCATCTCTATATTCCAAACATGATGCATGTTGAATAATTCACTAATGAAAAATCAATATCTTGATAACATGATCATCTAGTTCTTTAGAATCCAACTCTAAGTCTGTAGATAGGTTGAACATACCTTGATATGACGAAAATCACTGAACCGTAAGGTAGAATTCGACTCCGGTTGGTTGTATGCCACTCCAAGGTGTTATTCCACTTCAATGATCACTCACAAGTGATAACCAATATACAAAGACCAATAAGATGTGTTCTAAGTGTGTAGAAGGATTATTATAGCTCTCTGGCCTCTCAAGAATGAAGAATAGATGAATAAAATGTAAGCCAAAACGGGTTGTTGTCCCATTTATAATATTCTGCATTCTAACTAATTAGCGCACGCTACTAAGCTTTCCTTAGCGCGCGCTAATAAGAGTTGACTTCAAAACTGTCCAGGTTCGTCCGCGGGAATCTTATCCGGACCCATGTCCCGGCTGGCGCATGTGCTAGCCGTCCAGTTCAATAATTGAGTTCTTAGCGCACGCAACTCCTACGTGCATAGCGTGCGCTAGTAGTAGCCCGATAGCGCGCGTTAAGCTACATTCTTAGCGTGCGCTATCACGAGTTTGCATGAGAAAATTTGCATGTTGTAATACTCAAGTACAAGGATGCCAATGCAAGAAATATCATACTCCAATCATCAAGACCACAAATCCGAATAATACAGGGTTTGAATACAGATGAAATACACCGTAATAAATCCGCATATTACATACTCTCCTACTAAAAAGGAGTTTCGTCCCGAAACTCAAGACGAAAATAACTCGGGATATCTGGACTTCATATCAGCTCCTGTTTCCCATGTGGCTTCTTCCATTCCGTGACGTGACCATTGAACTTTGACCAAAACGATTGGTTTGTTCCTCAGCTGTTTAACTCGACTCTCGAATATCTTGACCGGTCTTTCTTCAAACGTCCCATCCTGCGCGACTTCGATCTCGCTGAAATCAATGATATGACTAGGATCTGGTATATATCTCCGTAACTGGGATACGTGGAACACGTTATGAACATGGCACAATGACGGCGGCAATGCCAATCTGTATGTCAACTCTCCAACCCTCTCAAGGATCTCAAATGGTCCGATATATCTCGGACTCAGCTTTCCTTTCCTTCCGAAACGAAAGATTCCCCGAGTAGGAGAAACCTTCAAAAGTACGTGGTCTCCAGTACTGAACTCCAATGGGCGACGTACGTGCTCACGTAAGATTTCTGGCGACTCTGGGCGGTCAACAGCCTTTCACGAATCAAGGCTATCTTCTCTCGAGTCTGCACGATCAACTCTGGTTCTGTTCCGATCAAGTCTGACGAATCATCCCAACATAGTAGCGATCTACATCTCCTCCCGTATAATGCCTCAAACGGTGCCATCTTAATGGAAGCATGCCAACTATTGTTGTAGGTAAATTCAATCAACGGTAGATGAACTTCCCAATCGTTCGACCAATCTAAGGCACAGGCCCTTAGCATGTCTTCCACCGTTTGAATAGTCCTCTCGGATTGTCCGTCAGTCTGCGGCTGATAAGTAGTGCTGAAGTTCAATTCGGTCCCCAAGACCTTATGAACTGCTTTCCAAAAGTGAGACACAAAATGGCCGTCTCGATCAGAAACAATGGTTTTCGGCGTACCATGCAATCGAACTATCTCCGAAATAAATACTCGTGCCAACCTCTCTGGTCCCCACGTATCCTTAATGCCTAGAAAATGAGCTGATTTGGTTAAACGATCAACTATCACCCAAATCATGTTCATTCCTGTCCTGGTTCTCGGCATATTAGTGATAAAGTCCATCGATATGTCCTCCCACTTCCATTCAGGAATCGGGAGTGGCTTCAATATTCTAAGAGCCGTTGATGCTCGATCTTAACTCACGACAAGTCAAGCATTTCGAAACATAGTCCGTTACATCTTTCTTCATGTTGCCCCACTAGAAATTCTGCTTCAAGTCCTTATACATCTTACTGGTGCCTGGGTGGATAGAATAGGGCGAACTGTGAGCTTCCTTCATAATCGTCTGTTTCAGAACATCAACATCGGGAACGCAGAGTCGGTTCTAAAATATCAAAACTCCATCATCATGAATTATGAATCCGGGGGTCTTTCCTTTAATCACTTCATCACGTAACCGAATCATCAGAGGATCATCTGCCTGTCTAGATTTGATTTCTTCGGTTAATGATGAAGTTATTTTCATCACGCACAGTTGTCCTTGGACTCTTTGTAACCACACTTCAATTCCTTATCGAATCATCTCTCGTTGAAGGCTAAGTTGGGAGGTCAGAGTCTCCAGCATCTGAATAGAAACAGGCTTGCGGCTGAATGTATCGGCCACTACGTTCGCTTTGCCTGGATGATACAAAATCTCCAGGTCATAGTCCTTGATCAGCTCTAACCATCTTATTTGCCGCATGTTCAACTCCTTCTGACTGAAGATGTATTTGAGACTCTTGTGATCCGTAAAGATCTGACAGTGAGTCCCGTACAGATAATTCCTCCAGATCTTCAAAGCAAAAACTACTGCTGCTAGCTCCAAATCATGTGTTGGGTAATTCGCTGTTAGGAGTATACCCTCGAATGCCACTCAGAGGTTGTTGAGTGAGGGCATTGTACTTGTAATTATGTAAACCATTTATATAAGGCAAATGAATGTTTCTTTATTTACTGGTAGTTACTGGCATTCCTAACTCGTAAATAAACATATGGAAACTAGTCCGTGTATTTGAGAGCAAAACGTTCCACTCCTTATTGGATAAGGGGGTCGGCACTGGAAAGGTTATAGCTCAAATACTTAATCGTTCGCAAGTCGATGAAACTTGACTGGGCGTTAAGTTTATGTGAAGACTTGTATGACGTGTTCTTTGACATGGAGAGTGCTTGTCGAACACTAATGGTTAGTGGGAGCACACGTTATAGGTATGCTAATTGGATTGGTATACTCGAACCGACTCACCCTCGATTCATCACATGGATTTCACTCCGGGATAGTCAATGATGGAATCGAAAGGTTGTGATAGGTATTCGTGAACCTTCGACTTGAGGATTTAGTAGGGATGTGCTTGTGACGTCAAGATTTTCATTAGAGTAGTTCGACCCTATAAACCGGAAGGCGGGGGTCAACCTCGACGTGCATCTTGATGGGCAAGTAGCAGGTCCTACTGAATACCAAGATAGAATTCTTTCTCCCGTTAGTGAGCGGGTTATATGTCCTATGCGGTTATTGGCAGATGAGATCATAAGTCTTTGGCCAAAGCATTGGAGCTAGTTGTATTAGATACACGACAACTCGATGATCTCGATTTGCATTAACGCATGCATAGCGTCAAGTACAGATAGGGTTTGACTGACCGTGACCTTATAACTTGATCGGGAAATTTGAAAGAAGGGTTTATACGTATACTGGTATTCACGACAGAATGGTTCTTGAATGATCCCAATCATTCGTTCTCAGTTGGGGTACAGTGTGGGCCGCCAGGCTGGCTAGGTGGTGCTACTACTCTTTGGTTCCTCCCATTGCTGACTGAGACGGACCTACCGAGTCGTGCATTATGATTGACGACAGAATGAATCAAGCTAATTATCTCATTATGTGTATTAGATATTGGATATCTAAATTTGGGACATTAGATGTCTAAATCGATTTATTGGATAAATTGACTTACTGCCTAATGAATTAAATAAATTACTGGGTGATTAATTTAATTCATGTATATAATTATTTCTTGGAGAAATTAATTATATTATTTTGTATTTGATATGTTTAATTAATTGGATTAATTAATCGATATAAATACATCGAAACGGAATCGGAGTTTATCTGTTTAGACTTTCGGGAGTCCGAAACGAACCGAACTCGTCCGTTTTTCATCATGGCCGCCCTCCTCTTTTCCACCTAATTTCCCCTTATCTTTTGTTTCCATTTTATATGGATGATATTGACATGGTGGGGATACCTCTCATGTGAATGAGTTGTATAAGTTGGTGGAAGGTGTATAAATAATAATATGTAGACTTGTGATTGAGGAGATATAATATCACATACATATTTCACACTTTGAGAGAGAGAGAGAGAGAGACGTAAGAGAGTTTGAAGGAGAGAGAGAAAAGAACTTAGAGTTCATTTCATGGTGTTCATACTCATCTTCATCTTCTTCACTAACTTCTTTTTCATTTTTCTTGGAGAAAATTGAGAGAAAAATATTAAGAGAATTTTGATAAACATACTTGGAGTATATTCATCAAAATCAATAGCTTCATCACCTATCTCTAGCCGTATCCTCGGAGGATAGCAAGGTGTTGTCATTCTGGTCGTTTCTCCGGCGCGTGGCAAGTAGAGACGCGGTACTTTCGGCGTTGGATCGTTCAAGAGCTTGGGGAATAGCTCAAGAGAAGGTTATCCATCTAATCAACGGTCTACAAGGGTGAGTTTCTATATCTCTTGTGAATTCGTTTTTGATATTCGTATATACGTAGCTCGATCGATCCTCGTAGGGATTCAGATCGAATTAATTTTCGTTTTACCGCTTCCGCTGGGCCTTCATTTTTAGGCACCGAATCCCAACATTCGCTTCATAAGGTTTCAGCTGTCGCGACGCATAAGCGATCACCTTATCATTCTGCATCAATACGCATCCGAGCCCTTGGTTCGAAGCATCACTGTAAACTATAAATCCTCCAGTTCCCTGTGGAAGTGATAGAATCGGTGCCGTCGTCAATCTCTTCTTCAATTCATCAAAGCTAACCTGACACAACTCATTCCACTCAAACTTTTGAGTTTTATGCAGGAGTCGAGTAAGTGGGCGGGAGATTTTAGAAAACCCTTCCACGAATCAACGATAATATCCAGCAAGTCCTAAGAAGCTTCGGACTTCTTTCACGTTCTTTGGAGGCTTCCAATCCATAATTGCTTCGATTTTCTGAGGATATACTCGGACTCCTTTAGCTGACACCACATGGCCGAGGAACATTACTTCCTTTAGCCAGAATTCACACTTAGAAAGTTTGGCGTACAATTGCTCGCTTCTCAAAAGTTCCAATACAATCCGAAAATGCTGAGCATGCTCTTCCGGGCTCTTAGAATATACCAGAATGTCATCAATGAACACGAACACAAATTTATCCAAAAATTCGATGAACACTCGGTTCATCAATTGCATAAATACAGCAGGTGCGTTAGTGAGACCAAACGGCATCACTACAAACTCATAATGTCCGTAGCGAGTTCTGAACGCTGATTTCGGAACATCAGATTCCTTATTCCTCAGATGATGATACCCTGATCTCAGATCGATTTTAGAAAATACTGTTGCCCCTTGCAACTGGTCAAACAGATCATCAATCCGTGGCAACGGATACTTGTTCTTAATCATCATTTTGTCAGCTCTCGATAGTCAATACACAGTCGAAGCGATCCATCCTTCTTTCGGACAAAAAGAACTGGCGCTCCCCAGGGCGAAACGCTTGGCTGAATATAGCCTTTGTCCAGTAACTCCTCCAGCTGCTTTTTCAGTTCATATATCTCAGTAGGTGCCATACGATACGGCGCCTTAGAAATTGGTGTAGCTCCGGGTTCCAGCTCAATGGTAAATTCTACATCCCTTCGTGGAGGTAGTCCAGGTAACTCGTCAGGCAATACATCTGGAAATTCATTCACAACAGGAATGGATGAAAGTTCCACAATTTCGTCTTCTTTCTTCATTGCATAGCACCAGTACCCGATACATCCCTGTTTCAATAATTTGATAGCTTTCATCGCCTTGATCAATTTTCTTGAGCTTCCCGGTTTCCACCCCTCGAACAATATTTCGGAACCATCGTCAGCGATCAGCGAGATATTCCTCCTTCGGTAGTTTACAATTGCTCCATATCGATTAAGCCAATCGTCTCCGAGTATCAGGCCGTCTCCTTGCATTTCTATCACGATCAGATTTGAGAGCCACTCTCTGCCTCCAAATGATACAGGGAAATTTCTAGTTTCTAAGTTCCCGACAATCCTCTCTCCACTCGGTAAACCAACAACATAAGGTTCACAAGTATGAAAACTGGAAATATTCAAACGATTTACACAAGACAAAGATATAAAAGAATGCGTAGCTCCTGTATCGAATAAAACGCTAACTGGCTGGGAAAGGATCTCGATGCACGATGCGATAGCAAAGATCTCCGATCGTCTGTCCTCCTCATCTCATACAAACATGGGGAAAAGATCCGCACTCGATGTCCCCTTCGGTCCCATTGTCCTCTCGCCGCCTCGCCTGCCAAAATTCCGAGGCATCTCGAACACTTTTCGCGTCTGCTGATATCGGCTTCTTCTCGATCGGCCGTGGTGTACGGGCTCTAAAAGACTTTGCAGCCTCTTCACAAAACACCGCCCGATGTCCTCTCGCCCACAATCAAAACAAGTCACGGTAGGTAGGGGGCAATTCCGCTGATAGTGCCCGTCGGCGCAGCTTAAAGCATTTCCTGGTAACATCGCAATATTTGATGTCGCTCCGAAGTTTCTTTCCGCTCCTAATCAAAAGTGGAGGTTTCTTGAAAGAGTGAAAGGATGACGGGCCTTACGGCCCACTGTTCTTGTGCTCGTAAAAGTACCGAGACTTTCTGCTTGGATTCCGAAAATTTCTCCATAGCCGCTTCCTTGATCTCGTACGCCAACGCCTTATCCTGGTATTGACGGAGTGTGGTACATTCAAATCGGACATGTACCTCGTATTTGGTTTCATCCTCATATCGAAATAGATCATCATTTCGCATCTGCTCACCGCAGGTCGAACAAATGCCACCGGTTAAACGCTTTAATTGCTCGATACCGCACATCTCAAGGCCGAGCGGAGAAAACTCCCGAACTTTGGCTTCCCTCACAGACGAGGGCAATCGAGCTTCCATCATCAATCTAAACTCGCCCAATTAGCATCATGGTCTACAGCCGGATGGCTTCCCACCATTCTGGACGCTTCCCCTATCGTAAAGTATTGAGCGATAGAGGCTCTCCCATTGCGTCTAGGCGCTTAATTCCGGCAAAGATTTTCTCTAGTTCCTTCAACCAATGGTCCTGTGGGAGTCTCGTAAATACTGGCCGAATTTGGGTGGTTGCATCTTCGCCACCTCTTGCAGCCACCGGTCACCTCGATTTCCCATTTCTGGGATCCCTTGCTGTCTCTCTCCCTGCTGTAGTCCCACCGCCACTTGCATTCGGTCCACGACTTGGGCGAACTGAGTCATCTGGTTCACCACTTGACGAAGGATCTCTGGTAAGCAGGTTCCGGTTCGTTATTAATAGGTTGTTGCGGCTCGCCTGAGCTATGACTGGCCTGATTAGAAGGCGACGCTTCCCTTTCAGCATTTCTTCGTCCGCGTCCACGACCGCGACCACGTCCATGTCCACCTCTCAACATACTGTAAGCATAAATACTCAATATACAGGAAACAACATCGTTCTAATATTCGAGTATAAAGAGACACAACATGTAAAGAACGAGGTAGAGTTTAGGAACTTACAACCACCGTTCGCATGAAGACGTAGGCAGGGCAGTGATGTCATTCACGGCCGGTTACCTCGAAAGACATAAATGACCCCTATTTTAACCCAACAGCCAAGATATCCATAATCTTAGCTCTGATACCATATTCTGTAACATTCCTGAATATATCAGGGGTGTTACACGAACAGCAAACAGCAAATAATAATAGCGGACAATACTTCGGTACAGCAGCACTTCGATACAACAATGTTCGGACAGCACTTCGATACAGCACTTTGATTACAGCACTATTCGGACACCACTTTGATACAGACAGAATCGATTGCACTTCGATTCAGCGAGAGTCGATCGCACGTCGATACAGCAATATTTGGACAGTACTTCGTTATAGTAACAATGGACTACACTTCAGTACGGCACTTTGGTACAGTGGCAATTGGACAATACTTCAGTACGGCACTTTGGTATAGCGGCAATTGGACAATACTTCAGTACGGCACTTTGATACAGCGGCAATTGGACAATACTTCAGCACGACACTTCGGTACAGCAATGGATTGTATTTCGGTACAGTGACAATGGACACGGAAATGAGGAGGGCACTTCAAACCCTTAGAATTAATCACTATAATTCCCTTAGAATCCTGTTCTAAAGAAATGTTTGGAATTATTCTAAGAACTCAAGTTTCTGTGATTAAGACTTAACAATTTTATGAACTAAAATTGTAAGAATATAAAAGTGACAATTATAAGAATAATACTCAAGAAAATTCGAGCAACAGCTCTGATTCTAGCACAAGGCCGAAATATCTTTTTGATTTCAAAAGTTATATGATTCTCCTTTTCGTTACCTAAAGGTCTCCTTTTATAGGAGTGTACACAACAAACTATATTATCCCTGACATATTAAACTAAGGGAATAAAATCAAGTGTCCCTACTTTTAAGACAATGCAGGGTGGTTACACATGGGACTGGATTAAATGGAATAAACTAACAACAACTTAACTATAAAGTAAATAAAGAAGTCTTGAAAAGGTCTTGGTCTTCACATTCCTCAAGTTCACTTTGAAACTTCCACATGCTAAAGTCCCCCTTTCCAAGACAACACCAAAACATCACACCTTCTTTGAAGCTTCCTCACGCCTAAGTCTAATTTCCAAGCTAGGATAGATTTTATTTAATCATCAAGTCGACCTTCGGTTGTTCATCCTTTTTTATTGAGTATTTATCTTTTCGAGTTTTTATGATTTAACTCCCATTTTCAGGAAATACGACAAACACGCGCTCATGCCATTATTTAGGTAATATTTGGGGTCCGCCCTCAAGCTTTCTGTTTCTAGCTATATCTGGGCTGCCCTCAAGCAAAGCTATATCTGGGCTTAGGATTTGAACAACTGTCGGGCCTGCTTGAATCTCAAGTAGATCCACTGTTGCACAGTCACTAAACGTAGACATGATTTCCACTTCCACTTCCAATTCGGGCATCTTAAGGACGAGCTTGTCTTCTTCTTTTCTTTGGACGTGAATTCTTCTAGGTTCATTATCTTTATTCAGTGCACTCCAAGCAGCCTCAGTGTGAGGGTCTTCAAGAAAGGATTTGATCGAGGTCATACAGTTAACCTCTTGAGTAGGAACCGAGTTGTCTTCGTAAGAGTTAATAACAGATAATAAGGTAACAGGTGAAGAACGTGCATTAAGTTTATTTCTTGAGGTGGTGCTAGTGTCACTCGTTCTCAACATTTCACTCGTTTGCTCCCTCAACTTCCTAGCACGTGCACGTGTGATAGGACCAGTGGGGTCCATGACAGTTCCAACCATTCCTAACTCTCTTGGTAGCATAACCGTGTTTGTATCATCCCCTCCCTCTTGAGGAGGATCTGTCCTCAGATCTGCGAGGTCACCTGCTTCAAACAAAGACAAATCAGAAACATTAAAAGTAGCAGATACATTGTATTCTCCTGGTAAGTCTAGTTTGTAAGCACTATTATTTATTCTCTCCAAAATCATGAAAGGACCATCTCCTCTTGGCAGAAACTTTGATCTCCTTTGTACAGGAAACCTTTCCTTCCTCATATATATCCACTCCCAGTCTCCAGGTTCGAAGACCACTTCCTTTCTCCCTAGGTTGGCGCACTCAACATACTGCTTAGTACGCCTTTCAATGTTAGCTCCTGCTTTCTCATGGAGTTGTTTAACTAGCTCGACTTTCTTCTTCCCATCTGTACTAATTCTTTCAGTCACAGGCAAAGGCACAAGATCAAGTGGGGTCAAAGGATTAAATCCATAAACAATCTCAAAAGGATAAAATTGAGAAGCAGAATGCAGTGTTCGATTATAAGCAAACTCAACATGTGGCAAACATTCTTCCCAAGTTTTAATGTTTGTTTTTATTATAACCCTTAACAAAGTAGAAAGAGTTCTATTTACTACTTCGGTTTGCCCATCAGTTTGTGGGTGACAAGTGGTATAAAATAGAAGCTTTGTGGCTAATTTAGCCCATAAGGTTTTCCAAAAATAACTTAGGAATTTAGCATCACGATCAGAAACTATAGTCCTAGGCATTCCATGTAAACGAACGATCTCTCTAAAGAAAAGATTAGCCACGTGAGATGCATCATCAGTTTTGTGGCAAGCTATGAAATGTGCCATTTTGAAAACCTAGCAACCACAACATATATAGAATCCCTCCCATACCGGTTTCTAGGCAATCCCATCACGAAACCCATCGATATATCAGTCCAAGGAGTATTAGGAATGGGGAGTGGGGTGTACAAACTGTAGGGTTGAACTTGACTTTTAGCCATTTTACAATCGATACAACGACTACAAATACGAATGACATCTCGTTTCATACCCGGCCAGTAGAAATGTTATTGCAAAACAGACAAGGTTTTATCAATGCCAAAATGACCCATCAATCCTCCTCCATGTGATTCGAGTAACAATAGCTCACGTATAGAGCTAGTAGGTATGCATAACTTATTTTCTCTAAACAGAAAACCATCACTCTTATAGTACTTATCTACTCCAGACTTTTCACAAGTAATGAAGATTTCACCGAAATCAATGTCTTTTGCGTACAGATTTTTAATCAATTCAAAACCAAGTATTTTCGATTCTAAAGCAGTCAGGAAGGTATACCTACGAGATAGAGCATCAGCAACGACGTTTTCTTTTCCCTGTTTGTACTTGATTACGTACGGGAACATCTCTATGAATTCTATCCATCGAGCATGCCTCCTATTCAACTTTTGTTGCCCCTTAAGATGTTTCAAGGACTCGTGATCAGTGTGTATCACGAATTCTTTGGGCCATAAGTAATGTTGCCAAGTCTCGAGTGCTCGAACCAAAGCATATAGTTCCTTGTCGTAAGTTGGATAGTTCAGCGAAGCTCCTCCCAACTTCTCACTGAAGTAGGCAATCGGCCTACCTTCTTGCATCAAAACAACTCCTATACCTGTACCGGACGCATCACACTCGATCTCAAAAGACTTAGCAAAATTCGACAGGCTAGCAGTGGAGCGTTCGTCAGTTTTTTCTTCAAGGCTTTGAAGGCCGTCTCTTGTTCCTGTTCCCATTTGAATCCAACATTCTTCTTGATTACCTCGGTCAAAGGGGCGGCTACAGTACTAAAGTTGGGTACAAATAGACGATAGAAGCTTGCCAAGCCGTGGAAGCTTCGGACTTCGCTCACATTTTTGGGGCTGTCCCATTCTCTAATTGCCCTCACTTTTTCTTCATCGACCTGTATCCCCTCGGAACTAACAACAAAACCAAGGAAAGCCAATTTCTCGGTGCCAAAGTTGCACTTTTGAATGTTAGAAAACAAGTGTTCCTTTCTAAGCACAAGCAACACATCTTTCAAATGCTGTATATGTTCTTTCAAACTTTTGCTATATATTAGGATATCATCAAAGTACACAACAACAAATTTTCCAATAAAAGCACGTAGAACATGATTCATTACCCTCATAAATGTGCTTGGTGCATTAGTGAGCCCAAATGGCATAACTAACCACTCATACAAACCATGTTTCGTTTTAAATGCCGTTTTCCACTCGTCTCCCTCTTTCATTCGAATCTGCTGGTACCCACTTTTTAAATCAATTTTTGAAAATATTGTGGAACCATATAATTCATCTAACATGTCGTCAAGTCTAGGGATGGGGTGTCAATATTTTACCATAATGTTGTTTATTGCACGACAGTCTACGCACATCCTCCATGAGCCATCTTTCTTTGGTACTAGCAATACCGGAACTGCACAAGGACTCATACTTCCTCTCACATGTCCTTTTGCTAGTAGTTCATCGACTTGCCTTTGCATCTCTTTAGTCTCTTCGGGGTTACTTCGGTATGCAGGATGGTTTGGTATTGAGGATCCTGGAACAAAGTCAATACAGTGTTTGATGCCTCGAACGGGCAGCAATCCGGGTGGTGGCTCCTCAGGAAACACGTCTTCAAACTCCTGCAATAAAGAGACAATCAATGGATCAGTAGTATCAGGAATAGATGGAATATTAATCAATACATCACGAAATAGTACTAGAACCACAGGCCGTCTTGCGAGTAAGGCCCTTTTAACTTCACTAGCCCTACAAAGGGCGATGGTTTTTATCCCTTTTGGGACCGCCGTGACTGTTTTCTTTTCCTTCTCCTTTTTTTCGCTTTCTCTCAGTGCTTGTTCTAATATCCTCTGATCTTCAAGAATTTGCTTAGGGGTCATAGGTGATAGGTTGAATTTCTTCTTCCCAAAAATGAAGGAATACTTGTTCGAAAACCCATCATGAGTAACTTTGCGGTCGTACTGCCATGGTCTTCCTAAAAGGATCTGGGTGGCATGCATAGGGTCGACGTCGCAAACTACTTCGTCCTCATATCTACCTATTTTAAAGGGCAATGTGCATCTACTCACTACTTTCAGTTCTCCAGCATTATTCATCCACATCAACTTATATGGTTTAGGGTGTCTTTCGGTTTTAAGTTCTAGTTTCTGCACCAAGGCGGTACTAACGACATGGACACAACTACCCCCTTCTATGATCATACTACAGAGGTTCTCCTTAATGTAGCACCTACACTGAAACAAGTTCTCCCTCTGGCTATCCTCATCTTCCACTACCTTAGCTGACAAGGACATTCTAAGCACTACATTAATCTTCCCTTCTAATCTCTTCATTACATTCTTCCATCTCTTCTCCACTATCCTCATTCTTAATCTCTTCTTCTCCCTCACTTTCAGTCGCTATTTCCCCTGACTTAATGACTACAGCTCGCTTGTTTGGGTAGTTTGGGGCTATGTGACCTATACCTTGACACCTATAGCATCGGATCTCATGTGTCCTAGGTTGACGTTTGGAATTTGGTGAAGGTTGGTACTTAGTTGGCGGATTAGGGGCTGTCTGGACCCTATTGACCGACGGTTTTGGGTCTTCCTTATGGTTAGTGGGCTGTCTCGGTTTCCACGGGATACTAGGAGTAGGGGTCTTCCTAGTTTGACGCCTCCGAACTTGGGTTTCTATTTTCCTATCCGTGTGCACCATTTCTCCTAAGTCATGCATAGTCATGAGCTCTAATTGGTCTCTAATATCAACATTGAGTCCGGCTAAGAACCTAGTCATGGTACTATCGTGGTCCTCCTCTATACGACGTCTAATCAGTCCTGTTTCGATTTCCTTATAGTAATCGTCTACTGACTTAGTCCCTTGCCTTAAAGTTTGGGGACTATACCTAAGGTCCCTCATGTAATAGCTAGGAACAAATCTTTCCTTCATCACTCGCTTCAGTTCTTCCCATGTATCTATGGGCCTTTCCCCACGTCGATGCCTAAGTTGGACTAAATGATCCCACCATAAAAGAGCATACCCAGTGAACTCTATAGTAGCTATCTTCACCTTCTTAAGATCAGAAAAATTTTGACACTCAAATTGTCCCTCGACCTTCCTAACCCATTCAAAATAAGCTTGAGGATCAGATTTGCCTTCAAAAGGTGGTATGGAGAACTTAACACTACTTAAGTTATCGTCTACCCGTACTCATTGTTCTCTAGGTTCTTGGTCGATCCTAGACTGTCTGTCACCCTCAAAGTACTCGTCATATTCATCTTCCGGATAGTATTCGAGTGGTGGAGGGGCTGCCCTAACTCTACCTCTATACCGTGGATCCCTTCCTCCCATCGTGGGTTTTCTCTCTCGATCCTCCCTGTTTCTAATAATAGGTTCGGGAGTTGGTGACGTTCTATGGGATTTCAGCTCTTCTCTCATTTCCAATATCATGTTTTCCATCCTTCGTATGTAGGATGTCGGGCCCTCGAGTCGGAATTGCACATCACGGAAGCTTTGGATTTTATTAGTAACTGGGTCGTCCCTTAGGACCTCTTCCTCATCTACGGGATCCTTCCCAGCTCGTCTAGGGGCTGGAGTTTCTCCATCCTTCGAGTTTCTTGATCCTTTCATCATTGTACTAAGTGATTCGAAACAGGAAGCAAGTATCGAACAGCTTACTTAAAACACAACAACTTAACTCTAAGGCGAATCACAAAATTATTTATATATATATATATATATAGATATATGAGAATAAAGATAAGAGAGGAACGACAAAACCGTTCTCTGATGCCAAATGATACCGATCGATACCCAATAGTGATACCAATACAGGGACTGTTGTGAATCGTGGTTGTGTGAAGTGGAAGTATAAGTTCTCGAGCGGAACCAAACGAATAAAGAAACAAAGAAAAACAATAGCGGACAAGATTTCGCACAAAGAAGACTTCGATACAGCAATGTTCGGACAGCACTTCGATACAGCACTTTGATACAACACTATTCGGGCACCACTCTGATACAGACAGAATCGATTTCACTTCGATTCAGTGAGAGTCGATCGCACGTCGATACAGCAATATTTGGACAGTACTTCGTTATAGTAACAATGGACTACACTTCAGTAAGGCACTTTGGTACAGCGGCAATTGGACAATACTTCAGTACGACACTTTGGTACAGCGTCAATTGTACAATACTTCAGTACGGCACTTTGATACAACGGAAATTGGAAAATACTTCAGCACGGCACTTCGGTACAGCAATGGATTGTATTTCGGTACAGCGACAATGGACACGGAAATGAGAAGGGCACTTCAAACCCTTAGAATTAATCACTATAATCCCCTTAGAATCCTGTTCTAAAGAAATGTTTGGAATTATTCTAAGAACTCAAGTTTCTGTGATTAAGACTTAACAATTTTATGAACTAAAATTGTAAGAATATAGAAGTGAGAATTATAAGAATAATACTCAAGAAAATTCGAGCAACAGCTCTGATTCTAGTACAAGGCCGAAATATCTTTTTGATTTCAAAAGTTATATGATTCTCCTTTTATAGGAGTGTACACAACAAACTATATTATCCCTGACATATTAAACTAAGAAAATAAAATCAAGTGTCCCTACTTTTAAGACAATGCAGGGCGGTTACACATGGGACTGGATTAAAGGGAATAAACTAACAACAACTTAACTATAAAGTAAATAAAGAAGTCTTGAAAAGGTCTTGGTCTTCACAATCCTCACGTTCACTTTAAAACTTCCACATACTAAAGTCCCCCTTTCCAAGACAACACCAAAACATCACACCTTCTTTGAAGCTTCCTCACGCCTAAGTCTAATTTCCAAGCTAGGATGGATTTTCTTTAATCATCAAGTTGACCTTCGGTTGTTCATCCTTTTTTATTGAGTATTTCTCTTTTCGAGTTTTTATGATTTAACTCTCATTTTTAGGAAACACGACAAAGATGCCCTCATGCCATTATTTAGGCAATATCTGGGGTTTGCCCTCAAGCTTTCTGTTTTTAGCTATATCTGGGCTGCCCTCAAGCAAAGCTATATCTGGGCTTAGGATTTGAACTACTGTCGGGCCTTCTTGAATCTCAAGTAGATCCACCATTGCACAGTCACTAAACTTAGACATGATTTCCACTTCCATTTCCAATTCGAGCATCTTAAGGACGAGCTTGTCTTCTTCTTTTCTTTGGACGTGAATTCTTCTAGGTTCATTATCTTTATTCAGTGCACTCCAAGCAGCCTCAGTGTGAGGGTCTTCAAGAGAGGATTTGATCGAGGTCATACAGTAAACCTCTTGAGTAGGAACCGAGTTGTCTTCGTAAGAGTTAATAACAGATAATAAGGTAACGGGTGAAGAATGTGTATTTAGTTTATTTCGTGAGGTGGTGCTAGTGTCACTCGTTCTCAACATTTCACTCGTTTGTTCCCTCAACTTCCTATCATGTGCACGTGTGATAGGACCAATGGGGTCTATGATGGTTCCAACTGTTCCTAACTCTCTTGGTAGCACAACCGTGTTTGTATCAGTATCCCACAGGATATGCTGGAAATATAGGGAGGTGTGTTAACTTCAAGGAGAACAAGTTAACTGGACTTAAGAGTCATGATTGTCATATCCTCTTACAATATTTGTTTCCTGTGTTTATTCGACCATACTTGTCCAAACAGGTGATCGAGCCTTGTGTATCGTTATCCAGGTTCTTTCAAAAGTTATGCACTAGGGAAGTAAGGAAGTCAGATCTCCGACTCATGTAAAAGGAGATCATTTATATCTTATGCAAATTTGAGAGGATCTTTCCACCGAATTTTTTTGATCTCATGCCCCACCTCATGATCCATCTCCCTCGCCAACTTTTACTAACAGGCCCGGTCCACTACACGTGGATGTTTCCAATAGAAAGGCAACTTGGTGAGTACAAGGACTCTCTGACTAATAAGTCTGCACCAGAAGGATGTATAGCCGAAGCATATCTTGCATGGGAGTTTGTAACATATACCAAGTTCTATTTAGGCATGGTGGATCCCACACCCGAGCCTATGTCAATAATTCCAGTGTAATTTAATCTCTCCATCATCACCAGCGAGATTGAAGCTCAAGGAAGATTACCTGGCAGTCATTTACAACCTTACGAGCTACGAATTGCACATTGGTGGATATTACTTAACTGTCCAGAAGTTCAATATTGGAAAGACATCCACCTTTCATGTGATGCTGTGAATTGAGACATTAGATTCCACAATGAAACATTTGCTGATTATTTTGGACAATGGGTAAGTGTTTAATTACTGTGTACTTAATTTGCTTACATAATTTACTTAAGAGTCTTTTTCTTTTGTTTCATTTTGGTTGGTATTTCTCTTTCGGTCGAGTATCCACCCTTGCATGGGTGTCCAGGTGACGTACATACAAAGTGATGGCCACCCGATGTGGTCACGTGAGTTGATGCTTCTTTCGATGAAGCCTATTACATCAAGAGTTTATTCAATGGCGAAGGTAAATGGTGTGATATTTGTATGTATCGACAGAGATCAAAGAAGGAGGTGTCAAAATTCTGGGGTTATGATTGACGGTGGATATTACGGTGTTTTTCTCGAAGTAGTGGAACTAATTTATGGAGAAGGCTTGACAGTTTACTTGTTCAAGTGTAGGTGGTTTGATACAAATCCTCAAATCGAAAGTGAGGATAATTATGGACTATTATCTGTTGATACTTCTACAAGCTGGTATGAAGGTGATCCTTTTGTTTTTGCAACATCTGCTAACCAGTTTACTACCTTGATAACTTGGTAAAAAAAGGAGCATGAAAGATCGTAAATCATGTGGCTACGAGAAATATATATAGTGCGGCTATACTTGGACAAGCAGTCGATAAGGATGATAATGAGGCATACCAAGAACCGGATACAACTAATATTCCACCATCCTCCACAATACTACTGAATAATATTGTAGAAGGTCGAGTGGTTCGGCTACATGGTGAAGAACGTGGGTTCATAGATGTAGGTACAAATGAATTACGTGCAGACTCTGATGAAGATGATGAGGACGAGTTCAGACATATGCTACCAGTTATCTACTCCGACACAGAGACAGACTCAAGTAGTGATTCTGACTACGAACCTTAGAAGGACATATCATTTGTAAAAGTTCCTTAAATATTCATTGTTGTGTGCCGCTCGAACGAATCGAAAAAGTGATATTATTACCTGATTTTTTTATTTTGTTATATATTTATTGTTCCATTTATAATAATAAAACAAGTATAAATATATAAACTATTATATTATATAAAAAACAAGTATAAATTTATAAAATATTATTATATAAAAACTTTATAAATTAATATTCAGATATATAATTATGTCTAAATTTTTATAAGATATATTTATAATTAGATTCAAATATATATATAAAATATTATTATATAAAAACATGTCTAAATATATAAAATATTATGACATAAAAATTATATAAATATATAGTAGTATTATATATATACATATATTTATAATTAAATTCAAATATATAAAATATTATATTATATAAAAGACATATATAAATATAAAAACTGGGTTAAATTGTTTGAATGATAAACATGACCCAGTGGCAAAATGCCATATCAATTACATAAATGGCCCAGGTTCGAACCCCGGTAGCCACTGGGTCATGTTTTTTTTCAAGGGATTAAGAATAGCCGACGACCAAGCCGTCGGCTAAAGTGTCTGGACTTTAGCCGACGACAGCTGTCGACTAAAGTTATGATATTTTTAATTTTTATTAAATATATTTATAATTAAATTTAAATATATAGATATATTAATTCTGTATTATATAGATATTATTAATTATTTATTAAATATATAGATATATTAAATTTAAATATATAGATATTTTTTTTTCGGGATTTACTTTAGCCGACGGCGGTCGTCGGCCAAAGTGACACGGCCCGTGTCAGTTGACACGGCCCGTGTCATTGTGTTCTACATTCCAAAAAGTTTCTGGAAAACTAACCCGACAGTGTCGATCGACACGGTCGAGTCGGGCTGGCTACTTTTCCATTTTGGCCGACGGCGGCGTCGGCTAAAGTACACAAGATTTTAGCCGACGACGGCCTTTGTCGTCGGCTAAAGTGACCTTATATATAAAAAAAAGTGACTCTACGTCCATTTTTCCTTTTCTTCCCCAGCACATCCGCCGCCCCCAATTTTGTTTCATTTCTTCCCCAGCTGGAACCCGTCCATCCACCTCCCTCCGCCGACCGCCTCCCTCGTCCGACCGCCTCCCTCGTCCGACCGTCCCGTCCGTCCGCCTCCCTCGTCCGACCATCCCGTCCATCCGCCTCGCTCGTCCGACCGTCCCGTCCGCCCGCCTCCCTCGTCCCACCGTCCCATCCGTCCGCCTCCCTCGTCCGACCATCCGCCGCCAGCGTGTCCTTCGCCGCCTTCCGTCGTCCGCCGTAGGTATTTTGATTTTTTTTTTCATTTTTCCAGAAAAGTTTTCTTTGTAATTAGCAACTCAATGATTGTTTGCTCGATTTATCTTTTTTTGCTGAATGAAACTTATATCTTGTCTAAGGATGGTCAGATCAAGCTTTCATATTTTGTTGTTTTTCCAAGTAATGAGAATGTCCATAACATGCTTCCAAGTGAATGTCAACCAACTGATATGTTTGTTTCTTTGAGGAAGTTGTTCAACAATCTATTATTTTTTCAAGAACGGACAAAATTTTATGCTTCTTTCGTAATCATTTCCTTGATTTGCAAGTCTTTTATTCCACAAAATATAAAGAGTATCACAAAAAAAGTTTCAAGAACTGACAAAAATTTATGCTAAGAGTATCACAATTTTTTTTTCATTTTTCCAGATATTTTCTTCCCCGACGTTTTTGGCATGGGAAGCTAATTCAGTTTCAATGAAGAACAATATGGCACTGCAACATTTAGCTATTAGTAATATTCACAAAAAGGAAGACAACTGTAAGACATATATAATGACATATATAAGACAACAGTAAAATCAAGCAACAAACTATTAAGACCACAATTATATTTATTTCCTTATTTAGATCTATTCTATTATAACATGCATGCGAGGACTGTATTCCTCTTCCCCTATCCACTTTGAAACTATATTTTTTTACAGGTTAAAGGGATAAAATTAAGAGACTAGCGTGTGGTAAGAAAAAATCGAAGACTCCGGAGTCGGGAGATAGTTCCGCAGCTTCCAACCGTGTGGATCCTATCGGTAAATATTTGGATCAGAGTAACGCTCGCATACGTGGACTAATAGAGAATAGTGGACTGAAGTTTAAGGATGGGAACTTGTATCCGGCGGATGACACACATACTATTGCGAGGCACTTATCGTATCAGACTCCCAGATCGCGGACGCCCCCACTACTGTCGAGACGACTCAGCCTCGTATGCCTCCTATACACCGCATTCCCACCCCTCCTGCTACATCTGGGAGCGGACGATCTACACTGAGCACGTCATCCGAGGTGCCTTCCGGTCCGCCGTCGACTTTATTTATGCCTCTTTTGGTACCATCGATTCCAGGGGTCGATGAGGAAGGAGTCCGCCGGCCATATAACTTGGTTAACCCGACAGAAGCGTATGTGTTCCAGGCGTGGCCTGAGAAAATGATTTGGCGAACATGTCGGATATCTAAGACGAAGTTGTACGCGTCGCTTGCGCAGCTTGAGAATGAGGAGGGTTGTACCGAAGACGAACCAAAAAAGAAGAAGAAGACTCGTGGCCCATCGAAGGGTCTAGCACTTGACACATATGTTTCAAAAAATGGCCGTCACAAGATAACAGTTGATGAAAAGTATCGACGACCCATTTTAGCTTCGGATGCTTGTACGACATATTGTCGTAATGTTGGGTTTGTCATACGCGATAGAGTTCCGGTATTGTGGGCTGAGTGGAAGGATGTGCCACAAAGTGTGAAGGATGCATTGAACAATGCTATGTCGGTAAGTTTATCTCAATTCCGAAAGCTACTTTGTGTATTTAAATTCAGAAAAAATTTAGTAATATATATTATATGCTAATTGTAGGTTTGGTTTGATGAGGTGCTAACAACCAAGTAAGTAATTTTCACAATACGTAGTTGAGTTATTACTCGAGAAATTTTTACATTGTTTTTGTTATTGTTAAAAATATGTATTTGTCAAATGTTTTAAAAATTTATTTATTAATACAAAACAATTTGTAGTTTAAAATTCACAACTTGTATAACTGGAAGATAATTTGATTGATAAATTTAAACATGGTAAACATTCTAATTTACTTGTAATTATGAGTATTATAACATATACTTTTAGAATATACATAAAACATTATAATATTAATTATACATAAAAATAATAAAACTAACACATTAACATTATATAATCATACACAAACAACAAATATAAAATGACATGTAACATAACCACTTAAATCTTAATATTCAACTGCATAATAACAACTGTATACACACAACAGATTATTTATGAATAACATAATAAACAAATAACATTATGAATTAGAATAAAATAATAACACAAATCACAGTAAATAAATACATAAAATTTACAAAATACTTTACAAATATATTTGACTAATATTTGATTATTATTTATAAATGTTTGTTATAGGTACAAATCTTGGAAAAATGAGCTACACATGTTTTGGTCAGCTTGGGGTAATTCCCGCGAGGCTACTCCCGAGGAGTTTACATATCGGGAGTACGAGTGGAGGTGGCTATGCGCACATTTTAGCGACCCGGACTTTATTGTATGTAATCGAGCTCTAAATATTGTCGTAATGCTATTGTTGTTTAAAGATATGTAACATATATGAAACTTACTTGTGGTAATTTTTCGCCTTGTTAAATGAAAATTACATGTTTCTATGTGTAGGCAAGCAGTTCAACCAACACTGTTAACCGTAAGGGTTTGACGGAGCACCACAATTTAGGTTCGCGGTCGTTAGCGAGAATTTCGCACGAGGCCACTTCTGATGAAAATGTGGCGAATGCCTTTGTCTACGTGACTCAGAAGGCATATCCTAACTATCCGGATAGACTTGTAAGTTGTAAATATATCCTAACCATTTTAATACTGCTATCAGTCTTTACCTCTGAACTTTATTAATATTCGATTACTTTTTTTGTTCCCACTTAATTAGGAGAGAGTGACTGGGGAGTCTGAGAGGATGTTGATAGAGATGGCGAGGGAGGAGCATCCGGATTTGGACGAGACTGGTCTCGAGTTAGCACGCCGAGAGATCGATCAGGCTAATCCCTACATTAGGGCAAGGATGTGGGCTACCATTTATCCTCCTAAAGGGAGTTATCACCGGACGCCGATGATGGGAGCTGAAGGCACCGGATTATTGAAGAATACTACAGGGTTTCAGCGCAATCAAAGGGGCGACACTCAAAAGGCCTATTTGGAGGAGCAATTGAGGATCGAGAGGGAACTCCGAGCTGAGGAGCAAAGGAAGTCTCAAGACCAGTTCCAGAAATTCCAAGAGGAACAAAGGAAGGTTCAACAAGAGATGTTAGCTCAGCAGCAGGCCATGATGCAGTATATGATGTCATTGAGTCAGACCGTGTGTCAATCGGGAATTTCGGTACCACCACCACCACAATTCTTCAATTCACAAACACCCCCCTCTTCTTCACAGCCTCGGGACGACGACATGCAAGACGGTAGTAATCCTTCTTATATCTTTAAGCAAAACAAAACAACAAAGAGGCGAAGCCAAGAATCGAAGAAAATAAAGACTCAAAATGGTGTTCTGTGCAAGCTTAATGTACGTAACGAAGCCTGCTTACCGTACGTAACATTGCAAGGATAACGTACGTAGACCTAAGTGTATAACGTACATAACACATGTTCAAACCATGTGCACGTTGGAGGAGTCAAAGTCAGAAAAGCATGCAACGGATATATGACGTCAGCAATGACATAAGCCTTAACGTACGTAATAGATGGTATGTTAATGTACGTAACCAAAATGACGAAACTCCCTGGACTGATTTGTGAAATGGCTTACGTATGTAACCTGTCAAGGTTAACATACGTAATCAAGCTTACGTACGTAATGTATAGAAGATAGCGTACGTAATGATGGTTCTGGCAGCTAACGGCTAGTTTGATGATAGAGCCTATAAATACCATTCTATGGTATTGCTTCATGAATAACAACTTCAAGCATACGAGATAATCATCTGAGATTTATATTTATATTATTATTGTTGTAATATTGAGCTTACATTGAGTGATTGAGTGTTATACACAAAATTATACACGAGTGGTAAAAGAAAAGATACGATTGGATTCGGTGTTATTAGGATCAAGGATCGGGCATTATCAGAATCGCAATCGATATCTTCGTGAGGTTTATCTAGTACCGATAGAAATCTAGAGAGGTTTATTCCTTGTCCTACGAAAAGGAAAACGGTTTAACTTGGAACGACGCAAAGACAAGTATGAGTGATTTATCACGGACCAATAGAAGACGTGATTGTAATGGTTATCCCTCGACCGATAGAAGAGAGGTGCAGAGGTTTTTCTTCAACCTATTTAAAAAGATACCGAGAGAGGACGTAGGCTCGTTTATAGCCGAACCTCTATAAATCGTTGTGCTTTTAGTTTCCGCACTTTATTTACGCTTCTGCAACACGGCGCAATATCCGATCTTGTACCCAACATAACCGCACTTCCAGACTTGAACAAAGAGCCTCAATTGTGCTACATTCATCGACTAATGGATGAAATTCTAGTGATCACACATATTCAAGATGTCAGGGATGATGGAAACTATGGATTTCGAGCAATATATGTTTGTCTTGGGTATGGCGAAGATGACTGGCTCTATGTTTGACGTCAACTACTAAACGAGTTATTGAGTTCATACGATTCCTATGCTAGAGTTTTCACTTATGGAATCGATGAACTACATACTTCGTTGAATTTCTTACAATTTCCTGTACCTACAAAATACTGGATGCTTATGCCTGAAATAGGTATCCTGATTGCCAACAGGTTTGGTGTGGTCCTTACTTTTTTAACCAAGCAAGGCTCCATCACTTCCTCTTTGGAAAGGTCTGGAAGATTTTTGTACCATCAGATTATTACGATTTCACTTGTATATGATAATCATTATGTGATGGTACAATTAGAAGGAGATTTCCGATGCCTACCATTTCGGCTTACTGGATCCACCACAAAGCCCAATGTGCAGCTGGATGGGAAACTATGTCACGTCTGCAACTTTATAGACAACATAAACCTTGTAATCCCGAAACATCTTTTATAACTGTAGAAGATTGTTAAAGGGTATTATTTTTTGTCTCTAATTTTTGTGTTTATGTATTCATGAAGAATTTGTTAAATGATATTATTTTTGGCCTCATGCTTTTGTTTTTCTGTATTCATTTATATTTAGTTATTAAATAATATAAAAATATATGTGTTATTACTCTTTATTAATTAAAAATAAATAAGTAATCATTTACATTAATATTTAATCATTAAATAATATAGAATAATTAATATTTATTAATTAAAAGTAAAGTAATAGTCATTACTTAATTACTAGTATAATAATGATATTTGACTAAAGGGTATTTTTTTAATCATTATTTATTGATTACATTTGACTAATGGGTGTTTTCTTAGTAAATAGTGTTTTTTATTAAAATAAAGGTGTTTTGATTTTAGCACAAAAGGAGCACAACACTGGTACAACCAAAAGGTTATACAAAACAATCAATCGGGTTAAGAATCCAATCACCAAAACCAAAAAAATAGTAAATAAAATCATGATTTTTCAGCCAAAACCAAGGATTAATTTGAATCTTGAGAATGATTTTATCTTCTACGATCTCCTTCCCTTCAAATAGAAGTCGATTTCCATCCCGCCCCTCAATTTTTCGGCATCTTCTCTAAAGAGTCCTTCCAACGGTTGAATGGAGTCCTTTCATGTCCACAATCCATACGAGGCCAGTATGCTAGTCCTGCCCAAACACGCTTCGGTCAAGAATATTGAAGAAAAAGATGTGTAGTTGCTGTTGGGAAAAATTACACTTCTTTAGAAAATAGTGTCAAAATAAATGACACTTGCACAGCGGAATTAGGATAAATATTTTCTCACTATATGGAATTAAAATTTGGGATACTAAAATATTAAACAAGACACAAGAATTTTACGTGGAAAACCCAAATCGGGAAAAACCACGGGATGGCCTTAGTCCAAAAAAGTTCCACTATGACTATAGTAGGATTACAGAATTCTCCCTAAATAAATTAGGGGATACACAATCTCTCAAGAGTATATCTCTCGGAATACAAAAATATCTCAAGTATTTAACTTGGAATGACTAAAAAAAATAAAAAACACTCTTTGAGGGAGATAGAAAAATAATCTATATTTTTCTCTCGTTTTCTTCTCTCAGTACTCTCTATTTTTCTCTCTATATTGCACTCTTTCTTGCACACTTTCTCCTCTGCGAAATGAGCTCTATTTATAGAGCAGAATGAGCTGCAAAGTCTTCTTGTATCCCTAACTTTCAGCCGCAACTTTTGAACTTGAAGGGCTGCCATTGTTGAAAAGTAAAAGCAGGCTGCACCGTCATTGTTGAAGAGAAAGAAATGTGTGAAAGACGTTTGTAACTTCCACAAACTTTGTCAAAAAAAATGTGGCTTGTGGGCACCACATGGAGGTGGAAAGTTCAACAAATCTCCCCCTCCATCTCATGTGGGATTCAACCAAGCTTGCTTCGATCTTGCAAGTTTCAAACTTATCTCTCGGTAGAGATTTCGTCAGCATATCCGCACCATTCTCATCTGTATGAACTTTGTCAAGTTCCATCAACTTTTCATCAAGCACATCTCGAATCCAATGGTACATTACATCAATGTGTTTTGATCTTGAGTGAAAACTCGAATTCTTACTCAGGTGAATCGCGCTTTGACTATCACAGTAAAGCACGTACTTCTCTTGCTTCAAGCCCAACTCCAGTAGAAATTTCTTTAACCACAACACTTCTTTGCACGCTTCCGTTACAGCTATGTACTCGGATTCTGTTGTGGATAATGCCACACATTTTTGAAGTTTCGATTGCCACGAGATAGCTCCCCCTGCAAGTCTCATCAGGTACCCTGATGTGGATTTCCTCGAATCAATATCACTAGCCATATCTGTATCCGTATATCCTTCAAGTAGGACATTGTTTTCGCCGAACTTCAGACAAGATCTCGCAGTGCCTCTAAGATATCGTAATATCCATTTCACTGCTTCCCAGTGTTCCTTTCCTGGATTGGAAAGAAAACGACTAACAACACCAACTGCATGGGCTATATCTGGTCTAGTACATACCATAACATACATTAGACTACCTACTGCGGAAGCATATGGTATCTTTTGCATGTCGTTCTTCTCTGTCTCACTTGTGGGGCATTGTGCTGAACTGAGTTTCATGTGTCCTGCAAGTGGAGTGCTGACTGGCTTCGACTTGCTCATATTGAATCTTTCAAGAACTTTCTCAATGTATTGTTCTTGAGATAACCAGAGCTTCTTTTTTTCCTCTCCCTGAATATCTTCATTCCAAGGATTTGCTTAGCTGCGCCTAAGTCTTTCATCGCAAAAGACTTACTTAGCTCTTTCTTCAGTTTATCAATTTTGCTGGCATCATGGCCTACAATCAGCATATCATCAATGTAGATTAGCAGTATGATAAATTCACCTCCTGTGAACTTTTTGATGAAAACACAATGATCTGAGGTGGTTCTGTTGTAGTCATGGTTAGTCATGAGGACTCAAACTTCATGTACCACTGTCTAGGAGCTTGCTTCAAGCCATGCAAGCTCTTCTTCAATCTACATACAAGGTTCTCTTTTCCTTTAATTTTGAAACCTTTTGGTTGGTCCATGTAGGTTTCTTTATCTAAATCTCCATGCAGAAATGCGGTCTTCACATCAAGTTGTTCAATCTCCAGATCTAGACTAGCAGCAATTGCGAGAACAACTCTGATTGAGGACATCTTCACCACTGGTGAAAAAATATCTTCAAAATCGACACCCTTCTTTTGACTGAAACCCTTCACAACCAGCCTCGCTTTGTACCTTGGTTGTGAGCTATGTTCTTCAGTCTTCAACTTGTAGACCCATTTGTTTTTCAGTGATCTCTTTCTAACTGGCAACCCAACTAGGTCGTAGGTGTGATTATCTTCCAAGGATTGCATTTATTCTTCCATGGCCTCTCTAAAACTTTGTGGCTTTCCTCCATCAGTGAGTATTACATACTCATGTGGGCTATATTTGGTAGAGGGTTGTCTTTCTCGAGTTGACCTTCTAACTGGAGGGACATCATCTTGAACAGGTGGATTTTGATTGTCACCTGCTTCATCATCAACCGTATCATCATTCTCTGGTTGGGTATCTCCCCCATAATTCTGAACCGTCGGTGAAGGAACTGGATCTAAGTTGACAGGAACTTCTGAATTAGATTCAGGTTTTTCTTTGACTTCATCAGGAACTTGATCTTCAAGGAATACAACTGTAATATCCGGATTTATTATTGTGTATTTCATCTGTTGTTGAACCCTGTATTATTCGGAATTGTGATCTCGATAATTGGAGTATGATATTTTCTATATTTCTATCCTTGTACATGAGTATAACAACATGTAAATTTTCTCATGCGAACACATGATAACGTACGCTAAGAATGTAGCTTAACGTATGTTATCGGCTAAAACTAGCGTATGCTACGAATGAGGAATTGCGTGCATTAGTCAGTCAATTATTGAGCTAGGTGGCTAGCACATGTGCCGGCCAGACATGGGTCCGGATAAGATTCCCTCGTATGAACCTGGACAGTTTTGGAGTCAACGCTAATTAGCGTGCGCTAAGGACAGCACGATAGCGTGCGCTAAACAGCTATCATACAGAAACTTTATATAAGGGACAGCACCACATTTCATTGGGTTTACGATTCTATCACTCATTCTTCATATCTTGGAAAGTCCAGAGAGCCTTCCCTACTTCTTAAACACATATAAACCCTCCTTACATGATCATTTAAGATTGGAGAGTACTTACACTTGATCATTGAAGAAGAAACTCACTTTGGAGTGACACACAATCAACTAGGGTTGAAGTCTACCTATTGTTTCAGTGTTTTCTTCATCTTAAGGTATGTTAATACTACCTCCTACCTTGGATTCGTGTTAATAAGGATATGAGGATTATGCTATCAAGATATTGAGTTCTATTGATGAATTATCCAAACAACATCATGTTTATAAGTTGGAATGTTTATACTTAAGATATCATCGTTGGAAACATCATGATTAGCATCTTACCATGTCGAATGATGAGAGAAATATTCTGAGATTGATTATCCGTATTGATGACATTACCATATTGGTCGTAGACGTAAAGTTGTTATCACTTTTATTAAATGGACTTAGGAAAGAATCATAGAAGATTTGCATCCTTTATTATAAGTTGGAATTGTTAGTTCATCTTCATGGTTAAATCGGGATGTAATGATGATATTGGAATCTAGTGCATCGACCTTAAGAACACCAAACTTCTCATGAGAATTGTAATCAAGATGGAATATGGTGTTGTGATGATTATACATATCCTTGTATCTCGAAGATGTTTGAATCCGTGAGATCATTTATAATAATATAAACGTAATATGCATGGAGATAACGTATATTAAACACTGAGGATTTCGTAAGTTTCATCACAGTTAGAACAGTCGACTGCTCAGGGAAGAACTGTCATACATGTTTAGCATGCGCTAAGCTTTATATTTAACGTGCGCTATCGGGCATAAGTTAACGTACGCTACGCTTTAAACGTAACATGCATTATATCATCAGACAAGTCAATCGACTGATCAGTGAGGTACTGACAGTGCGTGGTTAGCATACGCTAGACTTCGTATTATTGCGTGCGCTAACAGGTAGCCTTAACATACGATACATAGGATACGTAGCGTGCGTTAAGCAAGCCAGGCAGATTACGATTTATGAACTTCCGATTATATATTAGATTGTTAACATTCGTGCGATGGGAGATGAATTCTATATTATTTCTTTTGTTAAGGTTTGAGCTTAGCAATGTGATTGATCGAAGGGAGCGACCTTCGAATGTTTTGTTATTCGTGGGAGTATTATTCTTGTCTTCGAATCGAGGCAAGTACCTTAATTGTTTTATGTATTGATGTTATACATATTGTTGTACACGTATGTCGTTGTTGTATGTCCACCTCGTGTTGGTCCGACGGGATCATCGGGGGATCTATGCTAGCGTGCGCTGGATCATCGGATGGGTTTTTCCACCTCGGGTTGGTTTGACAGAATCATTGGGGGGTCTAGGCAGTGAACTCTGGATCATTGGAATTACCATGTGTATGTTGTGATTATCATATGTGTATGTTATTATTGAGTTTCTCTCAGAAGAAGACTCATTGATTCTTTTGTCATTTATGTTATTATTATTCTTCGTGAGATGTTTAATAATATGTTGTGGTACTTGTACTAGCATCGTTGTGCTAACCCCTTCGCGGGTGAACATTTGTTTATGTTCAGGATCCAGGAGAGCGGGGAAACAACCACTGGAGTTTCATGACGATGAGGGTGCAGAGTGATGTTCCGGCCGAGTTTATTTGTCTGTTGTTTGTATCATTTTAATAAGTACTCGAGTACCTCGTCGTTTGTGATGATTTGGATTTGGTGATGTATTAATACTTTTCCTTTGGACATTTGTATTTTCAGTATTGGTCAGAACTGTTATATTTTATTTTAGTTACTTTCATACGTTGGTATCTGTTATTGTCTTTTCATTTCTTCAGCCTTGTAAATCCTTATGTAAAGGATTTACGACGCTGTAATATTCCTGAATATATCGGGGGTATTACAGAATATGGTATCAGAGCTAAGATTATGGATATCTTGGCCATTGGGTTAAAATAGGGGTCATTTATGTCTTTTGAGGTAACCGGCCGTGAATAACATCATTGTATTGCCTACGTCTTCATGCGAGCGGTGGTTGTAAGTTCCTAAACTCTATCTCGTCCTTTACATGTTGTATCTCTTTATACTTGAACATTAGAACGATATTGTTTCCTGTATATTGAGTATTTATGCTTACAGTATGTTGAGAGGTGGACGTGGACGTGGTCGTGGTCGTGGACGCGGACGAAGGAATGCCGAAAGAGAAGCTTTGCCTTCTAATCAGGCCAGCCACAGCTCAGGCGAGCCACAAAGATCTATTAATAATGAACCGGAACCTGCTGTGCCCGAAATCCTTCATCAGGTAGTGAACCAGATGACTCAGTTCGCCCAGGTCATGGACCGAATGCAGGTGGCAGTAAGGTTACAATAGGGATATCGACATCAGGGTATCCCAGACATAGGAAATCGAGGTGACCGATGGCTGCAAGAGGTGGCGAAGATGCAACCACCTAAATTCGACGGTATTTTTGAGACTCCCACCTGGGATCATTGGTTAAAGAAATTGGAGAAAATTTTTGCCGGGATTAATTGACCAGACGACCAGAGAGCCTCTATTGCTCAGTACTTTATGATAGGGGAAGCATCTGAGTGGTGGAAAGCCATCTGGCCTGCAGATCATGATGCGGACTGGACAGAATTTAAATTGATGATGGAAGCTCAGTACTGCCCTCGTCTTGTGAGGGAAGCCAAAGTTCGGGAGTTTTTCTCCGCTCAGCCTTCAGATGTGCCAGTATCTCAGGCAATTAAGACGTTTAACCAGCAATTGGCATTTGTTCGACATCTGGTCAGAACATATGCAGAAATGATGATCCATTTGATATGAGAATGAAACCAGAAATCCAGAGGTACATGTCCGGTTTTGAATGTACCACTCTCCGTCAATACCAGGATAAAGCAATGGCGTATGAAATCAAGGAAGCAGCAATGGAGAAGTTGGCAAAGTCCAAGAAGCAGAAAGTCTCCGGTAGTTTCACGAAGCACAAGAGTAGTGGGCCCCACAAGGCCCAGTCATCTTTTCATTCTTTCAAGAAACCTCCGCACCCAGTTAGGAGCGGAAAGAACTTCGGAGCAACATCAACCATGACTGATGTTACCAGGAAATGCTTTAACTGTGCCCAGACAAGGCACTATCGACAGAATTTCCCTTACTTGTCGTGACTTGTTTTGATTGTGGTCAAGAGGGACATCGTGCGGTGTTCTGTGAAGAGGATGCAAAGTCTTTTAGAGCCCGTACACCACAGTCAGTTCAGAAGGAATCCAGTATCCAACAGACGCAGCAAAGTGTTCAGACGCCTCAGAATTTTGGCCGCGGACGAGGCAGAGGACAGTGGGACCGAAAGGGTACATCGAGTGCCGGATCTGTTCCCCCACGTCTGTACGAGATGAGAAAAACAAACGATCAAGATGTCATTGCCGCATCGTGCACGCCGATCCTTTCCCAGCCAGTTAGCGTTTTATTCGATACAGGAGCTACGCATTCATTTATATCCTTGTCTTGTGTAAATCGTTTGAATATTTCTGGTTTTCATAATTGTGAACCTTATGCTGTGGGTTTACCGAGCGGAGAGAGGATTGTTGGAAATTTAGAAACTAGAGATTTCCCTGTATCATTTGGAGGTTGAGAGTGGCTCTCAAATCTGATTGTGATAGAAATGCAAGGGGACGACCTGATACTCGGAGATGATTGGCTTAATCGATATGGAGCTATTATAAACTACCGAAAGAGGAATATCTCGCTGATCGCTGACGATGGTTCCGAAATACTGTTTGAAGGATGGAAACCAGGAAGCTCAGGAAAGATGATCAAGGCGATGAAAGCTGTCAAATTGTTGAAACAGGGTTGTACCGGATACTGGTGCTATGCAATGAAGAAAAAAGCTGAAATTGTGGAACTTTCATCCATTCCTGTTGTGAACGAATTTCTGGATGTATTTCCTGATGAGTTACCTGGACTACCTCCACGACGAGATGTAGAATTCACCATCGAGCTGGAACCCAGAGCTACACCAATTTCTAAGGCGCCATATCGTATGGCACCTACTAAGATGTACGAACTGAAAAAGCAACTGGAGGAGTTACTGGACAAAGGCTATATCCATCCAAGCGTTTCGACCTGTGTATTGACTATCGAGAGCTGAACAAAGACGACGATTAAGAACAAGTATCCGTTGCCACGGATTGATGATTTGTTTGACCAGTTACAAGGAGCAACAGTGTTTTCTAGAATCTATCTGAGATCAGGATATCATCAGCTGAGGATTAAGGAATCTGATATTCTGAAATCAGCGTTCAGAACTCGCTACGGACACTATGAGTTTGTAGAGATGCCATTTGGTCTCACTAGCGCACCTGTTGTATTCATACAATTGATGAACCGAGTGTTCATCGAGTATTTGGATAAATTTGTGGTTGTGTTCATTGATGACATTCTGGTGTATTTTAAGAGCCCGGAAGAGCATGCGCAGCATTTACGGATTGTGTTAGACCTGTTGAGAAATGAACAATTGTACGCCAAACTTTCTAAGTGTGAATTCTGGCTAAAGGAAGTAATGTTCCTTGGCCATGTGGTATCAGCTGAAGGAGTCCGAGTAGATCCTCATAAGATCGAAGCAGTTATGGATTGGAAGCCTCCAAAGAACGTGAAAGAAGTCCGGAGTTTCTTAGGACTTGCTGGATATTATCGTCAGTTCGTGGAAAGGTTTTCCAAAATTACCCGCCCACTTACTCGACTACTGCAGAAAACTCAAAAGTTTGAGTGGAATGAGTTGTGCCAGAATAGATTTGATGAATTGAAGAAGAGATTGATGACGACACCGATTTTAGCACTCCCACAGGGAACTGGAGGATTTATAGTTTACAGTGATGCTTCGAACCAAGGACTCGGATGCGTATTGATGCAGAATGATAAGGTGATCGCTTATGCGTCACGTTTGCTTTGAAAATCTGGAGACATTACCTGTACGGGACTCACTGTCACGTCTTTACGGATCACAAGAGTCTCAAATACATCTTCAGTCCAAAAGAGTTGAACATGCGGCAAAGAAGATGGCTGGAAATTATTAAGGACTATGACTTGGAGATTCTTTATCATCTAGGCAAAGCAAATGTAGTGGCTGATGCACTTAGCCGCAACCCTGTTTCTATTAAGATGCTGGAGTCTCTTGTAATATCCGCAATTTTCGATTTCCGGTAATTCTTTTTTTTTCGGTCGGAGTCCGTTTTGACGACTCGCTCATGACCGTTTCGTCATTCTGAGAATGATTAATTCTACACTTTTTGACATCCGAGTTCGTTTCGGTGTCGTTTCGTTGAGTTCTGTGCTTTTTAGCGACTTTTCCGCACTTGAGTTCGATTCTTGCGAATCTCGACCGAAACTGCTGTTTCGAGTTTCCCGCAAGTCCGTTTAACTTTGTTAGACGTGTTGTGAACTTCGGTTTGGTTATTCGATCACGTATGGTGATTTTCGGACATTTGGGCCATTTTCGTAATTTCCCAAAGTTTGGGGTAATTACCTTCCGTTGTCGAATCTCGAGCCTTCGGGTGGTCGGAATTGTGTTCTACTAGCTCTTAGATACGTCTTTGTGAGTACTTCGAAACCCAATCTTCGGTTCGTATTCAGGTTCGGGTTTCGGTGTCGTTTTGTTGAATTCAGGATTACTAAACGACTTTTCTAAGTATGAGTTCGTCTTTGTTAGATCATCATTAATTTTTGGTAACTCCAAAAATTATAAATCTTTGCAATATTATAGAACATCTAGTTAGCTTTCCAATGGTTCAAACGGTGAGTCAATCGGAGTCCGGACGAGAGAGTTATGGTCGTTTTAGTGGAAGACTCACACGTCGGCACTGGCCCAGAGCCTTTCGGCCGATAGGGGGCCGATAGACTCTCTGCCGGCATTTTGTATAGGGTATCGGTTGGGCCTATCGGCCGATAGGCCGGCCGATAGGTTCTGCTGTGTTGCACTATAAATGTGCTGTTTTGAGCGTGAAGCTCATTTCCTTCCCCATTTTCCACTGCGCCGCGAGAGAGAAAGTATAGAGGGGGAGAGTTCTTCATCCGGGTCGATTTTCATCATTTCTTTTCGGTTGTGAGGCTCGGATAATCAATCTAACGCGTGTTCTACGGATCTTAACACTTGAATCTTCCAAGGTAATGCTCTAAAACCCTATTTCGATTAATTTGGGGGTTTGGGTTTTTCTTCCGATTCGCTCCGCTTTCGTTGGTGGATTCATGATGTATACGGTTGATATTGTTAGTATCTTTAGTTTTCCTACGGATTCATGGATATTTTGTGGATTTTTATGGAATCGAGAGGGTTTGGTTGTGGTCCGCCCTCGTTGTTATTTTTGTATGAATATACATGAATCGTAGGCGGGTTTCCGTGTATTCCATTTCCGTAATCGTTTAGAAGTGGTTGTGATTGTGCTATTCGAATCGTTAGGTTCATTTCCGCCGGTTCCTTGCGGTCGTGCTTGATTCTTCCGCTCCGCTCGTCGTATTCCTTTTCGTTAGCATCGGCGCCCAAGCTTCCCGTTGAGCCGTATCCGTTCGTGGTTCCGTGCTCGCGGTATCGAGGCAAGTACCTTGCCCATACTCTTCTCGCTTTATGTATATGATGATCGGTGGTCGCCTTGATGCGTTTGTTTGGTTATTTGAAATGAAGTTTCAAAAGGATTTGATTTGGCCTCGTTAAAGGCTTTCTTTCAAAACGCGCGTGTGTTTTGTGAACGGTGTTTTGAGAATTGATTATGATTTGATTATTTTGAACGTCGAAGGATTTTATGATGATACTCATATTGTTTAAGTTATGGAATCGTGTATTTCCTTATTTAACCTTGTTATCGAAATTTTGTAGAGTTTGATAATGGTGTCGAGTTAATGGCCATCTCTAGTGAGTATTCTTAATGAACTTACATTCTTAGCATATTAGTGTTGCATGAGTAACGTGTGTGTGTGTATGCTCACTATGGGTTAGACTCGACGGGGTCTCGGTAGGGTTCCACGAAGCTGTGGACCGCGAGCTTTGCTTTTAACCACTACGGGTTAGATCCGACGGGGTCTCGGTAGGGGTCCACGGAGGTGTGGATCGACGGTTAATTGTGGTGCATTTTTGCTAATGTGATTTGATATTGGCATTTCCGAAATGAGTGCTTTAACGGTTTTCATGATTGCATGCATTGACTAAGTGTGTAAGAGGTAAGTGTTCGTTTGGCTTACTTGGCTAGGATGGCAATCGAGTATTTTGTTGTTTGTTTTAAATCCTTTATTTGTGGATTTTGATGTTGGGATACGAACCTCCGGTCGTTCTTGTGTCTTGTGAGTTGATGAGATTTGGGGCTAAAATCCCAATGGTTTTGTAAAAGTCGCTTTACGGATTTGGGGCTAAAATCCCAACGGTTGGTTAATGTCATTTTTCGTAAAGTAAACCTTTGGGGCGGTGACCCCTTTTGTCTTTGGTTTTCGAAAAGTAGGATTTGATAATCCTAAATTGTTTTCTATTAAAACTCTCGATGGCATTCTAAATCGTGTTATAAATTACTTCCATTGATTTATGATATTTCGTTTTGAAATGTTTTCTCAAACCCTTGCCTCGGAAGTACTTTTCGCTTCGTTTGGATCTTTGAGGATCCTCGGTTATTGTTATTCGTGGAATGTGAATTGTATGGCTCGTATTTGCACTTTGTATTTGCACTAGCAAAACAAAGGAGTTTGCTAACCCCGAGTATTCGGGGTGGATGTCTGTTTTGCATTCGGGTTTTGGAGCATAACACGTGGTCGGCATGAAGGATGATGAAAGATGATCGATACTAATCACATGAGGAACCGTACATCGTGTGTTGGTTCGGTTGTACTTTATTTTCATTCTTTGTATTGTTCCGTTATGCGGTGTAGTTGTATTTTGTCCCCTGCGTGGGCATGAGTTGTATTTGAGTTGTATGTAATTGTGGAAAGACCAAATCGGTCTACTGAGTCATTGTAGCCTCGAAGGCATTGTCGAGATGTTAAATGTCGTTACCAGCCTGGTAGATCCTTGAGGAAAGGTTCTACGACGTGTAATATCCCTGAACGGATTGGGGGTGTTACATCTCTGACCTCCCAGCTCAGCATTCAACGAGAGTTGATTCGAGAAGGAATTGAAATATGGTTGCAAAGAGTCCAAGGACAACTGTGCGTGATGGAAATAACTTCATCGTTAACCAAAGAAATCAAATCTAAGCAAGTAGATGATCCTCTGATGATTCGGTTACGTGATGAAGTGATCAAGGTAAAGGCCCTTGGATTCATAATTCATGATGATGGAGTTTTGAGATTTCAGAACCGACTTTGCGTTCCCGGTGTCGATGTTCTGAAACAGGCGATTATGAAGGAAGCTCACAGCACGCCCTATTCTATCCACCCGGGCACCAGTAAGATGTATAAGGACTTGAAGCAGAATTTTTGGTGGGGCAACATGAAGAAAGATGTAGCAAATTATGTTTCGAAATGTTTGACTTGTCAACAGGTTAAGATCGAGCATCAACGACCTGCCGGAATGCTGAAGCCACTCCCGATTCCTGCATGGAAGTGGGAGGACATATCAATGGACTTTATCACTAGTATGCTGAGAACCAATACAGGAATGAACATGATTTGGGTGATAGTTGATCGTTTAACCAAATCAGCTCATTTTCTAGGCATTAAGGACACGTGGGGACCAGAGAGGTTGGCACGAGTATTTATTTCAGAGATAGTCCGATTGCATGGTACGCCGAAGACCATTATTTCTGACCGAGACGGTCGTTTTGTGTCTCATTTTTGGAAAGCAGTTCATAAATCCTTGGGGACCGAATTGAACTTCAGCACAGCTTATCACCCGCAGACAGATGGACAATCCGAGAGGACTATTCAAACAGTGGAAGATATGTTAAGGGCTTGTGCCTTAGATTGGTCAACTGACTGGGAAGTTCATCTACCGTTGATTGAATTTACCTACAACAATAGTTGGCATGCTTCTATTAAGATGGCACCGTTTGAGGCATTATACGGGAGAAGATGCAGATCGCCCCTATGTTGGGACGATTCATCATATTTGATCGGAACGGAATCAGAGTTGATCGTGCAAACTCGAGATAAGATAGCTTTGATTCGCGAAAGGTTGTTGACCACCCAGAGTAGACAGAAATCTTATGCAGATGTACGCCGTCGTCCATTAGAGTTCAGTATTGGAGATCACGTGCTTTTAAAAGTTTCTCCTACTCGGGGAATCTTTCGTTTTGGGAGAAAAGGAAAGCTGAGTCCGAAATATATCAGACCATTCGAGATCCTTGAGAGAGTTGGAGAGTTGGCATACAAATTGACATTACCGCCGTCATTAAGCCATGTTCATAACGTGTTCCACGTATCCCACTTACGGAGATATATAACGGATCCTAGTCATGTCATTGATTTCGGCGAGATCAAAGTCGCTCAGGATGGAAAGTTTGAAGAGAGACCGGTCAGGATACTCGAGAGTCGAGTTAAGCAGTTGAGGAACAAACCAATCGCTTTGGTCAAAGTTCAGTGGTCACGCCACAGAGTGGAAGAAGCCACTTGGGAAACTGAAGATAGCATGGAGTCCAGATATCCACAGTTATTTTCTCCTTGAGTTTCGGGACGAAACTCCTTTTTAGCAGGAGAGTATGTAATATCCGAATTTATTATTGTGTATTTCATCTGTTGTTGAACCCTGTATTATTCGGAATTGTGATCTCGATAATTGTAGTATGATATTTCCTATATTTGTATCCTTGTACGTGAGTATAACAACATGTAAATTTTCTCATGCGAACATATGATAACGTACGCTAAGAATGTAGCTTAACGTACGTTATCGGCTAAAAGTAGTGTACGCTACGAATGAGAAATTGCGTGCGTTAGGCAGTCAATTATTGAGCTAGGCGGCTAGCACATGTGCCGGCCAGACATGGGTCCGGATAAGATTCCCTCGGATGATCCTGGACAGTTTTGGAGTCAACGCTAATTAGCATGCGCTAAGGACAGCACGATAGCGTGCGCTAAACAGCTATCATACAGAAACTTTATATAAGGGGCAGCACCCCATTTCATTTGGTTTACGATTCTATCACTCGTTCTTCATATCTTGGAAAGTCCAGAGAGCCTTCCCTACTTCTTAAACACATATAAACCCTCCTTACATGATCATTAAAGATTGAAGAGCACTTACACTTGATCATTGAAGAAGAAACTCACTTTGGAGTGACACACAAGCAACCGGGGTTGAAGTCTACCTATTGTTTAAGTGTTTTCTTCATCTTAAGGTATGTTAATACTACCTCCTACCTTGGATTCGTGTTAATAAGGATATGAGGATTATGCTATCAAGATATTGAGTTCCATTGATGAATTATCCAAACAACATCATGTTTATAAGTTGGAATGTTTATACTTAAGATATCATCGTTGGAAACATCATGATTAGCATCTTACCATGTCGAATGATGAGAGAAATATTCTGAGATTGATTATCCGTATTGATGACGTTACCATATTGGTCGTAGACGTAAAGATGTTATCACTTTTATTAAATGGACTTAGGAAAGAATCATAGAAGATTTGCATCCTTTCTTATAAGTTGGAATTGTTAGTTCATCTTCATGGTTAAATCGGGATGTAATGATGATATTGGAATCTAGTGCATCGACCTTAAGAACACCAAACTTCTCATGAGAATTGTAATCAAGATGGAATATGGTGTTGTGATGATTATACATATCCTTGTATCTCGAAGATGTTTGAATCCGTGAGATTATTTATAATAATATGAACGTAATATGCATGGAGATAACGTATATTAAACACTGAGGATTTTGTAAGTTTCATCACAGTTAGAACAGTCGACTGCTCAGGGAAGAACTGTCATACATGTTTAGCATGCGCTAAGCTTTATAGTTAACGTGCGCTATCGGGCATAAGTTAACGTACGCTACGCTTTAAACGTAACATGCATTATATCATCAGACGAGTCAATCGACTGATCAGTGAGGTACTGACAGTGCATGGTTAGCGTACGCTAGACTTCGTATTATTGCGTGTGCTAATAAGTAGCCTTAACGTACGCTACATAGGATACGTAGCGTGCGTTAAGCAAGTCAGGCAGATTACAATTTATGAACTTCCGATTATATATTAGATTGTTAACATTCGTGCGATGGGAGATGAATTCTATATTATTTCTTTTGTTAAGGTTTGAGCTTAGCAACGTGATTGATCGAAGGGAGCGACCTTCGAACATTTTGTTATTCGTGGGAGTATTATTCTTGTCTTCGAATCGAGGCAAGTACCTTAATTATTTTATTTATTGATGTTATACATATTATTGTACACGTATGTCGTTGTTGTATGTCCACCTCGTGTTGGTCCGATGGGATCATCGGGGGATCTATGCTAGTGTGCGCTGGATCATCGGATGGGTTTTTCCACCTCGGGTTGGTTTGACGGAATCATCGGGGGGTCTAGGCAGTGAACGCTGGATCATTGGAATTACCATGTGTATGTTGTGATATCATGTTGTGATTATCATGTGTGTATGTTATTATTTAGTTTCTCGCAGGAGAAGACTCATTGGTTCTTTTGTCATTTATGTTATTATTATTCTTTGTGAGATGTTGAATAATATTTTGTGGTACTTGTACTAGCATCGTTGTGCTAACCCCTTCGGGGGTGAACATTTGTTTTTGTTCAGGATCCAGAAGAGCGGGGAAACAACCACTGGAGTTGCATGACGACGAGGGCGCAGAGTGATGTTCCGGCCGAGTTTATTTGTCTGTTGTTTGTATCGTTTTAATAAGTACTCAAGTATGTTGTCGTTTGTGATGATTTGTATTTGGTGATGTATTAATACTTTTCCTTTGGACATTTGTATTTTCAGTATTGGTCAGAGCTATTGTATTTTATTTCAGTTACTTTCATACGTTGGTATCTGTTATTGTCTTTTCATTTCTTCAGCCTTGTAAATCCTTATGTAAAGGATTTATGGCGCTGTAATATTCTTGAATATATCGGGGGTGTTACAACAACATCCCTGCTTCTGATAACCTTCCTGTTAACTGGATCCTATAATCTGTAACCAAACTCTTCATGGCCATATCCTATGAAGATACATGGCTTGGTTTTATCATCAAGCTTGGATCTTTTGTCTTTTGGAATATGTACGAAAGCTCTACAACCAAACACTCTTAAGTGTTTGTATGAAACGTCTTTCCCTGATCACACTCTATCTGGAACATCACCACCCAGAGGAGTTGATAGAGAAAGGTTGATTAAGTCGACTGTAGTCCTCATAGCTTCACCCCAAAATGATTTTGGCAATTTTGAATGGGATAACATACATATAATTCTATCACAAATTATCCTGTTCATCCTTTCGACAATGCCATTATGCTGAGGAGTCTTTGGGACGCTTTTCTCAAGCTTGATACCATGGTTCTTACAGTGTTGTTCAAACGGGCCTTGGTATTCACCACTGTTGTCTGCACGAACACATTTTAGTGTCCTTCCCGTTTCTCTCTCAACTTTTGTTTGAAAATGCTTAAAGACCTCTAATGTTTGGTCTTTTATTTTCGAAGCAAAGCACCACACTTTTCTCGAAAAATCATCAATGAAAGTGATGAAGTACAATGCACAACCAAGAGTCATGTCTTTCATATAGCATAGGTCTGTGTGCACCAAATCAAGAGGCTGAGCTCTTCTTGAGGGAGAGAAGCTTTTAAATGCAACTCTGTGTTGTTTCCCGGCCAAACAGTCAACACATGTTTCCAAGTGCACGCCTTTTACTTCAGGGAAGAGGTTCCTTCTTGCCAGAATTTCTAAACCTTTCTGGCTCAAATGTCCGAGCCTCTTATGCCATAACTCAATGGAAGAATTTTTGACAAATGTATTCACATCTCCATTGGACAGATTCACATGCATTAAGTAGAGAGAATTTTCTTTTCTACCTCTTGCTGCAATAAGGGAGCCTCTGATGAGTTTCCATTTTCCTTCGCCGAAGTGACTGATGTAACCATCATCGTCGAGCTTGCCAACGGAAATAATATTGAGTCTGATATCAAGAACATGTCGTACATCTTTTAAGATAAGCTTACATCCAGTATCAGTAAGCAGAATAATATCTCCTATACCAGCCACTTCAGTCACACCATGATTGGCCATTCTGACTTTGGCAAAGCTTCCACCAGTGTAGGATACAAACATATCATGATATGGTGTAATATGATAAGATGCACCCGAATCTACGATCCAGTCGGTTTGTTGGCATGACATACTCATAAGAGTATCATCACAGACCATGATGATATCGCCATCAGCTGCGACTGCTGTCACGTCTTGATGTGTATTTCCATTATTTTCGTGCTTTTGTTCCCTTTTCTTCTTTCTACAATCTTTTGTTGGGAGTATGTCCTCGAATGCCACTCAGAGGATGTCGAGTGAGGGCATTGTCCTCGAATCGTCACCGAGAATTAAATCTATATGTGATATAAGATTGTTCACGCGGTCCTTCTCGAATGAACTATCACCAAATGGTCGGAATTTGGGTGTCTTTTTACGATTTTATACTTAGTTTTAGGCGTCCAATTTTCGTCACCGGAAAATTATTTCAGAATCGGACGAATTTCTACCACAGTGCTTCTATATGTGATATAAGATTGTTCACGCGGTCCTTCTCGAATGAACTATCACCAAATGGTCGGAATTTGGGTGTCTTTTTACGGTTTTATACTTAGTTTTAGGCGTCCAATTTTCGTCACCGGAAAATTATTTCAGAATCGGACGAATTTCTACCACAGTGCTTCTACATGTGATATATGATTTTTCACGCGGTCCTTCTCGAATGAACCATCACCAAATGATCATAATTTGGGTGTCTTTTTACGATTTTATACTTAGTTTTAGGCGTCCAATTTTCGTCACCGGAAAATTATTTCAGAATCGGACGAATTTCTACCACAGTGCTTCTATATGTGATATAAGATTGTTCACGCGGTCCTTCTCGAATGAACTATCACCAAATGGTCGGAATTTGGGTGTCTTTTTACGGTTTTATACTTAGTTTTAGGCGTCCAATTTTCGTCACCGGAAAATTATTTCAGAATCGGACGAATTTCTACCACAGTGCTTCTATATGTGATATAAGATTGTTCACGAGTTCCTTCTCGAATGAATTATCACCAAATGGTCGGAATTTGGGTGTCTTTTTACGATTTTATACTTAGTTTTAGGCGTCCAATTTTCACATCGGAAAATTATTTCAGAATCGGACGAATTTCTACCACAATGCTTCTATATGTGATATAAGATTGTTCACGAGTTCCTTCTCGAATGAATTATCACCAAATGGTCGGAATTTGGGTGTCTTTTTACGATTTTATACTTAGTTTTAGGCGTCCAATTTTCGTCACTGGAAAATTATTTCAGAATCGGACGAATTTCTACCACAGTGCTTCTATATGTGATATAAGATTGTTCACGAGTTCCTTCTCGAATGAATTATCACCAAATGGTCGGAATTTGGGTGTCTTTTTACGATTTTATACTTAGTTTTAGGCGTCCAATTTTCGTCACTGGAAATTTTTTTCAGAATCGGACGAATTTCTACCATAGTGCTTCTATATGTGATATAAGATTGTTCACGAGGTCCTTCTCGAATGAACTATCACCAAATGGTCGGAATTTGGGTGTCTTTTTACGGTTTTATACTTAGTTTTAGGCGTCAAATTTTCGTCACCGGAAAATTATTTCAGAATCGGACGAATTTCTACCAGAGTGATTCTATATGTGATATAAGATTGTTCACGCGGTCTTTATCTAATGAACTATCACCAAATGGTCGGAATTTGGGCGTCTTTTTACGGTTTTATACTTAGTTTTTTGTGCCCAATTTTCGTCACCGAAAAATTATTTCAGAATCGGACGAATTTCTACCACAGTGCTTCTATATGTGATATAAGATTGTTCACGCGGTCCTTATCGAATGAACCATCACCAAGTGGTCGGAATTTGGGTGTCTTTTTACGGTTTTATACTTAGTTTTAGGTGTCCAATTTTCGTCACCGGAAAATTATTTCAGAATCAGACGAATTTCTACCACAGTGCTTCTATATGTGATATAAGATTGTTCACGAGTTCCTTCTCGAATGAATTACCACCAAATGGTCGGAATTTGGGTGTCTTTTTACGATTTTATACTTAGTTTTAGGTGTCCAATTTTCGTCACTGGAAAATTATTTCAGAATCGGACGAATTTCTACCACAGTGCTTCTATATGTGATATAAGATTGTTCACGAGTTCCTTCTCGAATGAATTATCACCAAATGGTCGGAATTTGGGTGTCTTTTTACGATTTTATACTTAGTTTTAGGCGTCCAATTTTCGTCACTGGAAAATTATTTTAGAATCGGACAAATTTCTACCACAATGCTTCTATATGTGATATAAGATTGTTCATGCGGTCCTTCTCGAATGAACCATCACCAAATGGTCGGAATTTGGGTGTCTTTTTACGATTTTATACTTAGTTTTAGGCGTCCAATTTTCGTCACCGGAAAATTATTTCAGAATCGGACGAATTTCTACCATAGTGCTTCTATATGTGATATAAGATTGTTCACGAGGTCCTTCTCGAATGAACTATGACCAAATGGTCGGAATTTGGGTGTCTTTTTACGATTTTATACTTAGTTTTAGGCATCCAATTTTCGTCACCGGAAAATTATTTCAGAATCGGACGAATTTCTACCACAGTGCTTCTATATGTGATATAAAATTGTTCACGAGGTCCTTCTCGAATGAACTATCACCAAATGGTCGGAATTTGGGTGTCTTTTTACGATTTTATACTTAGTTTTAGGCGTCCAATTTTCGCTGATGTTCGATCTTAACGTGCTGACAAGTCAAACACCTCGAAACATACTCTGCTACGTCCTTCTTCATATTCCCCCAACATAAGTTTTGTTTTAAATCCTTATACATCTTATCACGCCCGGTGAATAGAATAGGCGCTACTGTGAGCTTCCTTCAGAATAGTCCTTCTCAAATCATCATCATTGGGAACGCAAAGTCGACTCTGAAATCTCAGAACTCCATCATCTTGTATCACGAATCCTGGGGCTTTTCCTTTATTTACTTCATCACATAATCGAAGGGTCAGAGAATCGTTCAACTGCTTAGATTTGATCTCCTCGACTAGTGATGAAGTCGGCCCATCACATACGCTGCCCTCGATTCCTGGTGCCCATACTTCAATCCCTTCGCGGATCGGTTCTCGTTGAATGCCGGTTTGGGACGTAAGAGCTTCCAACACTCAAAGAGAAACAGTTTTCGGCTCAATGCATCGGCTACTACGTTTGCTTTTCCTGATGATAGAGAATCTCCAAGTCGTAATCCTTGATCAATTCCACCACCTTCTCTCGCCTCATGTTTAATTCTTTCTGATCGAAAATGTACTTGAGGCTCTTATGATCTCAGAAGATCTCGACAATGAGTGTCGTACAAATAATGTCGCCAAATTTTCAAGGCAAAGACCACATTGCTAGCTCCGCATCATGAGTCGGGTAATTAACCTCAGACGGTTTCAATTGCCGAGAAGCATAAGCAATCACTTTATCCTTCTACATCAACACACAACCCAAACCCCGATTTGAAGCGTCAGACACTATGAATCCATCGGGCCTCCTGCGGCGCTAATATAGGTGTCCGCCGCCTCCTCTTAAGATCGTCAAAACCACTGGCACTTCTCATTCCACGTGAACTTTTGAGTTTTCTCAGAATAAATTGAGTGAGCGGACGAGCAATTTTGGAAAATCCCTCTACAAAGCGGCGATAATATCCAGCAAGTCCTAAGAAGCTTCGGACTTCTTTAACATTTTTAGGAGCTTCCCATTCCAAGATTGCTTCGACTTTCTTCGGGTCCACCTGAACTCCGTCGGCTGATATCACATGTCCGAGGAAGGTTACTTCCTTAAGCCAGAACTCGCATTTTGAAAGTTTTGCATACAGCTGTTCCTTCCTCAAGGTGCTCAAAACCACACGTAAATGTTCAGCATGTTCCTCTGCGTCCCTCGAATATATCAAGATGTCGTCAATGAAGACGACCACAAATTTATCCAAGTATTCCAAGAATACCCGATTCATCAATTGCATGAATACCGCAGGAGCATTGGTAAGTCCAAATGGCATCACTACAAATTCATAATGCCCGTACCAGGATCTGAAAGCAGATTTCGGTATATCCGATTCCTTAATTCTCAACTGGTGGTATCCTGATCGTAAGTCAATCTTCGAGAATACCCTTGCCCCTTGTAGTTGATTGATTAGTGCATAATTGATCTAAAATTCATATACAAAATATTCATTTTTCCGGGCATAATTGTACTGATTTGTGATTAAAAATATATATTTTACAGATATGTCCAAACATGAGCTAAAAATGGTTATTTTAGACATCGACATGAAGCATCAAAAAGGACGGAAAACAAGATCAAATCCAACGACGGAATTTTTCCAGACAAACGACCATACAAAACGGCGCAAAATGGACCGTGTTCTGCCGATCGTTTCACATACGGCACAAAAGAGGCCGTGTCTTGGGCCGTTTCACACGGCCGGCATTTAGCGCCGTGTCCTCACGCGTATTCCGGAAAAGACCGAGTCACCACAAACGGCGCACAACACGGGCAACCGGGCCGTTTACATCGCCGTTTTCACAGATGCCATGCAAAATTAGTCCATTTTTGACCAACTTGTGAACTCAACCACAAGATATTTTTATGGTCAAAAATCTGAAAAATCAAAGTCATGGGTGAAGTGTGAACAAAGAATTAAAAATGATATTACAATAGATATTTTGAATTAAATAATCAATTGTATTCTTGAAAATCACCTATAAAAGGGCATCTTCACCCATTGCAAAATCAACACACATTCTTACCAAGAAATCCTCAACTTCTTGCTAAGAAATACTCCTTTCCTTTAGCAATATATTTTCCTTAGAACTTTCAATTTTAGTTTGTATTTTATTTTTGGTTTGAAGTTTTTCTTTCATTTAGTTTGTAATTGAAAAGTGCTTGATCAATAAGCACTTAGTATTTTACTTAGTGTTTTACTTTCAAATTTTGTAAGCTTGTAACCTTTAAACAAGTTTGAAGTTATATTTTGAAGTTTGTTTCTTGCACTTTGATTCATCATATTCAAGTAAGTTTTATCTATTGTCATTAAGTTCTAGTAATTAAAAGTTTCTATATATATATTATATATATAAATTATTTCTATTATAATTTTAGTATGTATAAACCAATGAGTAGCTAATCTTTCTTCCTAGGGAAGTGGGAATTCTAATAGGTTATAAAATGAGTATTTGATAGAATTAAACTATATATAGGACTAATTGGTTTAAATAGAGATTGATCATATCCTATTTTTACTAATGAAACCTTCTTGATTGATTGTTGAGTGAATTGAAACATATCTTTTCAATCTATCAAATGTTAATCTTCTTATCAACAACTTAAGATTGCGAAAGTGGTTAAGACATCTTTGATTACGAAAGTACGGAGGTGAAAAGTTGATTACTCGATGAACGATCGTTTATCCTAAAAATAGTCAAGTTAGAGAAATGAAAGGACTAATTGGTTTAAATAGATATTGATCATATCCTATTTCTACTAGTGTAACCTCCTTGATTGATTGTTAAGTGTATTGGAAACACATCTTTTCAATCTATCAAGTGTTAATCTTGTTATCAACATCTTAAAAAGTGACAATGATTAAGACATCTTTGATTACGAAAGTACGGAGGTGAAAAGTTGATTACTCGATAAATATTCATTTTTTCTTTTATATCCATATAAATCAATTCCTATACTTAATTAAATACCTAATTTAATGAACCCGTAATCCCCTAGATTTTATAAATTCCCAACTCATTTTAATTCTATTCATTTTCACTAGTTAAAAATAGTCTAGTATAAAAATAGTTTTCTTAAAACTAGTAGTATTAAAAATAGTCTTAATATAAATAGTCTTAATATAAATAGTCTAGTATAAATAGTCTTAATATAAATAGTCTTAATATAAATAGTCTAGTTAAAAATAGTCTAGTTAAAAATAGTCTTATAAAAAATAGTCTTATATAAAATAGTCTTATTAAAAATAGTTTAGTTTAAAATATAGTGCATTTTAATTTAGTTAATTTTTAAAAACCCAAAAATATCTTTTTTAATATTTTAGTATTTATTTCTCGCAATTTGTAACAAAAAATTATACGAAGCCCTGTTGGACAATCCTCGAGAGAAAAGACCTTGGTAGAACTTACCACAAACTACTTCTACCTCGTATATATTTGCGAGCGACTCAAGAACTCCTATTTTTAGGATAAGTTTTTTGAGCGATCAAATTTTGGCGCCGTTGCCGGGGATTGTTTTAGGCCAAATATAATTTTTCTGTCCGGTCAAGTGGCGGATAACGGTACTCCGTGACTATTAAAGTCGGATTTTTCAGTTTCCCACAACAACTGATATTTGTAGATATTTTATCGTTTTTCATTTTAATTTTTTTTTGTCATGGAAGAAACATTGTATAAAATTGAAAAAAGATTTCCCTTTCTAAGCAAAAATGCAATTTTAAATATTTACAAGACAAGGCTTGAAAGGATGAGGTTGCTTACGAATAAAAGCATACCTTTTGACATAAGATTCATTATCGAAGCCAAAGTAAGAATAGAAGGTGAATTCACGAAACACCAACTAGATTCTTACTGTGGCTTGGAAAAAGTTCATATGCCAAGAAACGACGAGCAAAGATTCTAGCCGTTTGCTATAAATGTGCTAGATGGAACCGTAATGCAAAATGTCGATCTTTAGGAATTCCATCTACAAACAGAGAAGATAAAATTCTTTCATTAATGATGGTCCGAATAAGGAGAATTTAGATAATATCGAATTTCTCTTGACACGCATCCTAGTGGACTTGTGTATTACGGAATTCAATGTTTGTGGAATAAATTCAAACCAATATGAACAACGCCTTGGGAATCGACGTTAAAAGACCTGTTTGCCAATTTGTAAGAAAATTGGATGGGAAGCTTCTCCCGACTCATAGAAGGCGTTAAGCCGCTTCGAACGTAAAATCAGAGGAAGATGTGAGCCACAATCACAACTACCGTACATACGCGTAAGTATCTTTTATTTTTGTCGTGTGGTGAGATTTTCTGAATAAAAAAATGTGATACGCGATAAAAGCTTTCATTATTCTATTGAGTAGTTGAAGCACAATCAAACGCAATCACAAACTTGTTAAACAATTTTTCCTCATCTTTTCTTCTATAAATAACCTTTGTGCTTGTTTCTTTTATTCATCCCTCAAACTTGTACTTTTCTTTTTCTCTCTAAATAAATTTCTTTTCAAAATGGAGTCATCATCTTCCACAAAAATTTTACACACTGCATTTTTGGTGGATCTAGTTCTCGAAAAGAGGCATGCTTCATCAAGGCACCACGACTTGGGTCGTACCTTAGGAGAAAAATGCATTCATGTAGTTTACGGAGGAGGAAGTCTAGGATTAATGGGACGAAGTGCCGTCGCCTATATGGAAGGAGTAAGAGTATTGGGAGTAATCCCAAAACCTCCTGGTGAAAGTAAAATCACCGGTCAACTATTGGAGATGAGTTTAGATCTGTGAATATGCAAGATCGCATAACTCACATGATAAATAATTCTCGCGCCTTTATCGCCCTTCCTGGTTTTGGCACCCTTGAGGAACTTTTTCATGTGGTTACCAGAGCCGGCTAAATGTTCATCAAAACCAATAGAGTGCTTAATGTCAATGGTTTCTTTGATGGTTTACTGTCTTTCATCGACTACTCTGCCGAAAAGGGCTTTATTTCCGAGCGTGCAAAACGAATCATAGTCGTTGCAACAACACCAAGAACTAATCAAAAACTCAATGAATTAGTACCTAAACCAGATCAAGATCTAGATAAAATTGTCTAGGTAGAAGATTTTACAGTGAGAAAACGAAAAGTGGATTCATTCCTCTCCCTTTGATAACCCATGACGGACCTCTTGTATTTTTACTTTCTGTCGTGTGTAATAATCGTGCTAAATGATGGCAGCTTAAGGAGTTTCTTCTTGATCTCTTGACGCGCATTTATTCGCGATTTATGTATTGCTGTAATTTTTATTTCGTGTTTTGCTTTTTTTTTTTAAAAAACTTTGATGGCAGCGTAAGGCGACTCTTCGGACTTTCTTGATGCGCATCTAAAAAATTATGTTATACTTACGAGTATATTTTATTTTCTTTTGTGTGTGCCTCGTATATTTATTCTCTTGCAGATTCTAAAAGGCGTTAGGCTCAGACATCAACTTTCTTAACAGGGAGTATTCTGCTTTTCTGCATTGATTTTTATTTTATAAACTGAGGACAGTTTTATTTTCAAGTTTGGGAGTGGTTTGTTTTAGTATTTTGGTGTGTTGTAATTTTGGTGTGGTTTGTTTAATAATTTTGGTGTGTTTTTATTTGCCTTAAATTTTTTTTAGTATATATATATATATATATATATATATATATATATATATAGTATTTTGATTTGTGAGATTTCTAGATCTGGCCATAAACACCAATAAATTAACTATATACAAGCTTCTAAAATCGTTTTAACCGGTAAAAAAAAATTGTATATTCCAAAATTTTTTTTTTTTTGAGCCTTAATCTCTCTTTCCAAGCCTTGTAATTATCATATAAAATCGAGTCATTCGTTACCTTGAGAAAAGAAGAATCAATTGGTTGATGAAAAATAAAACTGAAATTTACTTAATTTGTGGAGTTTTTGATTTTTCATGCTTAACTAAAAATGATTTTCTGAAAAAATTCTATTCCCTAAAAAAAAGTAGTCATTGGTTAAAAGAGATACACGTTAGCATATAAAGGTGTGAAAGCTATAACCTAAAAAAATAAATGACGAAAAGGAGATGTGTTGAGCAAAGAATAAATGCCTAATTTTGGAAGTCTTAAATTTTGCGAAAAATAAAGGACTAACGATTGTTGGTGCGTAGCCGCCGTCTCGTAAAAATTGGTGAAAAGAGCTACACGTTAGCAAATAACGGTGTGAAAGCTATCACCTTTTACGAAAGAAAAATAATGAGATAGAAATTGTGTTAGTGAAAAGAGCTACACGTTAGCAAATAACGGTGAAAGCTATCACTAAAAGGGATGTAGTTTATGAGCAGATTTGAATTAATTAGCAACTGAATTTCAATACACTCAATTTTGTGAAAATCACAATATTTGATGACGCCGATGAAATTCTTCTTCATATTGAGTCGAAAAATAAACGAGTGATCGAGAGCAACCATCAAAGGGAGTCGTGTGAAGTCACGAGTGGGAAAGAAATAATCAACCTTTTGGGTGGAAAACCTTGTATTTTGGAATTACAAAAATAAAAACCGTGTTTTAACTTCAAAATCGTTAGTAGATTTATTTTGAATCTTGATTCATTTCTATCTACTGTATAAAGTTGGTTATTGTGTATTAATGGCATTTTGATCTCTTTTTATCTTTATATATAATTATTTTTCTTAAATTTGTGTGTATTATTTTTTATTTTTTATTTTATGTCTTATTTTAATTTTTATTTTGTGTGTGATTAATAAAGAGTCTTGCTCGGGACTAGCAAGAATTTAAGTGTGGGGTATTTGATTAGTGCTTAATTGATCTAAAATTCATATACAAAATATTCATTTTTCGGGCATAATTGTACTGATTTGTGATTAAAAATATATATTTTACAGATATGTCCAAACATGAGCTAAAAAGGGTTATTTTACAGATTACTGACATGAAGCATCAAAAAGGACGGAAAACAAGATCAAATCCAACGACGGGAATTTTTCCAGGACAAACGACCATACAAAACGGCGCAAAATGGACCGTGTTCTGTCGGCCGTTTCACATACGGCGCAAAAGAGGCCGTGTCTTGGGCCGTTTCACACCGCCGCATTTAGCGCCGTGTCCTCACGCGTATTCCGGAAAAAGACCGAGTCACCACAAAACGGCGCACAACACGGGCAACCGGGCCGTTTTACATCGCCGTTTTCACAGATGCCATGCAAAATTAGTCCATTTTTGACCAACTTGTGAACTCAACCACAAGATATTTTTATGGTCAAAAATCTGAAAAATCAAAGTCATGGGTGAAGTGTGAACAAAGAATTAAAAATGATATTACAATAGATATTTTGAATTAAATAATCAATTGTATTCTTGAAAATCACCTATAAAAGGGCATCTTCACCCATTGCAAAATCAACACACATTCTTACCAAGAAATCCTCAACTTCTTGCTAAGAAATACTCCTTTCCTTTAGCAATATATTTTCCTTAGAACTTTCAATTTTAGTTTGTATTTTATTTTTGGTTTGAAGTTTTTCTTTCATTTAGTTTGTAATTGAAAAGTGCTTGATCAATAAGCACTTAGTATTTTACTTAGTGTTTTACTTTCAAATTTTGTAAGCTTGTAACCTTTAAACAAGTTTGAAGTTATATTTTGAAGTTTGTTTCTTGCACTTTGATTCATCATATTCAAGTAAGTTTTATCTATTGTCATTAAGTTCTAGTAATTAAAAGTTTCTATATATATATTATATATATAAATTATTTCTATTATAATTTTAGTTTGTATAAACCAATGAGTAGCTAATCTTTCTTCCTAGGGGAAGGGGGATTTCTATTAGGTTATATATTGAGTATTTGATTGATTTAAACTATTTTTAGGACTAATTGGTTTAAATAGAGATTGATCATATCCTATTTTTACTAATGAAACCTTCTTGATTGATTGTTGAGTGAATTGGAAACATATCTTTTCAATCTATCAAATGTTAATCTTGTTATCAACATCTTAAGATTGCGAAAGTGGTTAAGACATCTTTGATTACGAAAGTACGGAGGTGAAAAGTTGATTACTCGATGAACGATCGTTTATCCTAAAAATAGTCAAGTTAGAGAAATGAAAGGACTAATTGGTTTAAATAGAGATTGATCATATCCTATTTCTACTAGTGAAACCTCCTTGATTGATTGTTAAGTGTATTGGAAACACATCTTTTCAATCTATCAAGTGTTAATCTTGTTATCAACATCTTAAAAAGTGACAACATTAAGACATCTTTGATTACGAAAGTACGGAGGTGAAAAGTTGATTACTCGATAAATATTCATTTTTTCTTTTATATCCATATAAATCAATTCCTATACTTAATTAAATACCTAATTTAATGAACCCGTAATCCCCTAGATTTTATAAATTCCCAACTCATTTTAATTCTATTCATTTTCACTAGTTAAAAATAGTCTAGTATAAAAATAGTTTTCTTAAAACTAGTAGTATTAAAAATAGTCTTAATATAAATAGTCTTAATATAAATAGTCTAGTATAAATAGTCTTAATATAAATAGTCTTAATATAAATAGTCTAGTTAAAAATAGTCTAGTTAAAAATAGTCTTATAAAAAATAGTCTTATATAAAATAGTCTTATTAAAAATAGTTTAGTTTAAAATATAGTGCATTTTAATTTAGTTAATTTTTAAAAACCCAAAAATATCTTTTTTAATATTTTAGTATTTATTTCTCGCAATTTGTAACAAAAAATTATACGAAGCCCTGTTGGACAATCCTCGAGAGAAAAGACCTTGGTAGAACTTACCACAAACTACTTCTACCTCGTATATATTTGCGAGCGACTCAAGAACTCCTATTTTTAGGATAAGTTTTTGAGCCGATCATTGATCAAACAAGTCGTCGATCCGAGGTATAGGATACTTATTCTTGATTGTCATCTTGTTGAACTCCCTGTAATCAATACACAGTCGGAGGGATCCGTCTTTCTTCCGGACAAAGAGAACGGGCGCTCCCCAAGGAGAAACGCTCGGTTGAATATAACCCTTCTGTAACAATCCCTCCAGTTGTTTCTTGAGTTCATATATCTCGGTTGGCGCCATGCGGTATGGTGCTCTGGAAATAGGAGCTGCTCCAGGCTCTAATTCGATAGTGAATTCCACTTCTCTCTGCGGAGGTAATCCAGGTAGTTCGTCAGGAAATACATCTGAGAACTCATTCACAACTGAAATAGACGAGAGCTCTACTCCTTCCTCTTTCCTCATGGCATAGCGCCAAAGTCCCTGACATCCCTGTTTCAGTAGTTTCACGGCTTTCATTGCTTTGATCAATTTTCCCGAGCTTCCCAGTCTCCATCCTCGGAATAAGTGTTCAGATCCGTCATCAGCAATGATAGAAATGACTCTCTCTCGGTAATTCAGAACAGCTCCATAACAGTTGAGCCAATCATCTCCGAGAATTAAATCGTCACCGTAGATGTCGACTACAATAAGATTCGATGGCCAATTTTCGTCACCATCTTCGAGGACAGTGCTTCTATATGTGATATAAGATTGTTCACGCGGTCCTTATCGAATGAACCATCACCAAATGGTCGGAATTTGGGTGTCTTTTTACGGTTTTATACTTAGTTTTAGGCGTCCAATTTTCGTCACCGGAAAATTATTTCAGAATCGGACGGATTTCTACCACAGTGCTTCTATATGTGATATAGGATTGTTCACGCGGTCCTTATCGCGTCCAATTTTCGTCACCGAAAAATTATTTCAGAATCGGACGAATTTCTACCACAGTCCTTCTATATGTGATATAAGATTGTTCACGCGGTCCTTCTCGAATGAACTATAACCAAATGGTCGGAATTTGGGTGTCTTTTTACGGTTTTATACTTAGTTTTAGGCGTCAAATTTTCGTCACCGGAAAATTATTTCAGAATCGGACGAATTTCTACCAGAGTGATTCTATATGTGATATAAGATTGTTCACGTGGTCTTTATCTAATGAACTATCACCAAATGGTCGGAATTTGGGCGTCTTTTTACGGTTTTATACTTAGTTTTTTGTGCCCAATTTTCGTCACCGAAAAATTATTTCAGAATCGGACGAATTTCTACCACAGTGCTTCTATATGTGATATAAGATTGTTCACGCGGTCCTTATCGAATGAACCATCACCAAATGGTCGGAATTTGGGTGTCTTTTTACGGTTTTATACTTAGTTTTAGGCGTCCAATTTTCGTCACCGGAAAATTATTTCAGAATCGGACGAATTTCTACCACAATGCTTCTATATGTGATATAAGATTGTTCACGCGGTCATTCTCGAATGAACTATCACCAAATGGTCGGAATTTGGGTGTCTTTTTACATTTTTATACTTAGTTTTGTAATATGTAAATCACTAATATAAGGCAATGGATGTTTCTTTATTTACTGGTAGTTACTGGCATTCCTAACTCATAAATATACATATAGAAACTAGTCCGTGTATTTGAGAGCAAAACGTTCCACTCCTTATTGGATAATGGGGTCGGCACTGGAAAGGTTTATAGCTCAAATACTTAATCGTTCGCAAGTCGATGAAACTTGACTGGGCGTTGTTGTTGCCCAAAATATTTATCCGAAGATTAAATACTGCTGGAATGGACGGACAACAAACAAATTTGCGGGAGCACTTCCGAGAGAATATGAATAACACAAGATTTGCCGGGTTTGTTAGGCTCGGGCTTGAATGCTCTCGCGAGATGTTATTAATACAAATATTCGTGGATACAAGTATTAATGTGAGAATCTAAATACAATGAGTGTAAAAAGACTCTGTTAATCCAGCTCTTGAGCGAAGCTTGGTGTTCTTTGTCCCTGCCGATCGTCTTCTGAATGAGAGAGGCCGAGAGAAGAAAGAACCAAAAGATAGTTGTTGCCAAGAGTAGGAGAAAGCCAAGTGCTGTGTGAAATCTCGTGGGAATTGAAGTTCTGAAGCCTTTTGTTCTCAAGAATTTCTGTGCTTTGACAAGTGCAGGCTGCCTTCTATATATAGGGGCAGAGGTGCCCTGTTTCCTGGCGGGCGATCGCCTTCCGGCTAATATAATAATGGGGCGATCGTCTGCCGGCCAATATAATAATGGGGCGATCGCCCTTAAGTTACACGGGCTGTCGGCCTAAAGTCCAAGGCAGCTGTTGGCAGCCAGTTGTGCGGTCCAATGAGGAGCCAGCACGCGTCCGGAGTCACTGTCACATGCGGTCCTACTGACACCTTTCAGTGGGCCTGTCGGCTGGTGGACGGATGCTGACAGGCTGTGGTCAACGATCCCTGAAATGCCGATCTTGTCTCGGCTCTGCACGTGGGTTCAGTCTTGAGGCTCGGCCTTTGCCGATTGGATGACTATCGGCTTCGAGCGGCATGAGGCGGTCGTCTCTAGCTGGTCACCAGAGGTCGGTATCGGCCAGTTGCGGAGGGTCGGTCGCCAGGTGCCGGGAGATGATCGTCCGCTAGGCGGTTGCCAGGAGTCGATCGCCAAGTACCGAGAGACGATCGTCTTAGATGTCGATCGCTTGGCACCGGGACTTTTCCTGAGACCTTCGGTTGGCCGATTTATCTTGACTGCTGGGCTAAGGCTAGGCCGCCTGGTCGCTGGTCGGCAGTTCTGCCTCGGCTGCTCGGCAATGGCTAGGTCGCCCGATCTCCGAGGCGATCGCCGGTCAAAGAGTATAATTCTCGACACAACAATTGCCCCCCAGCTTGCTCCGATGTTGAAGACATGGGGCGAGGTGGTTCTTGCTGGCGATTGTGTAAGGTGAGGACTGGCGATCTGGTTGTGCTAATTTAGGATTCGGACTTGGGCTATCTGGTCGATTGGCTAGCTATCTTTCGGTCTTGTACCTGCAAAAAACAACATTGGCCGATCCCCCTCAGAAACTTGATGGTTTCGTCGTTTGAGGAATCGTGCACAGTCGCGGAGTTCGATGGACCGACTCCATGACCGTGTCTTGTGCGCGAAGATATTGAGTGTCTCGTGACTCATTTTATTGTGAGGGTCCTCTGTTAGGCTGCGCCTCGCCTCGTAATTAAACAAAGGGCGTGCGGTCTTGGTCTAGAGGAGTCCTTGCGCGGGGCAGCGTCGGATGATTCAACTCCACGCCCGCGGATTGTTAGCTCTGCTTCCACCTCGGCCGGCCATGGAGATGGCGAACCTCGACGGTGTACGTTGAGACGGGGGTAGTGGCACGTCGCATTGTCCGGGTTCACCATGTTAGATGATGATCCTTTGAGGGCGGGCGATCGTGTCTACTGATTAAATTTGGAGATCCCTCAGACTACGCCGACCTCGTATTTAAACGAAGGGCGGGCGATCTTGGTCGAAAGGGATCTTGCATGGCCGAAGCAGCCGGTTCCATCGACTACCAGGACCATGGCTTTATGATGTGCGGTGGAGGCGATCGCGAGCCTTAGTCCATCATGTTAAATGGTGGACTGTAGATGGCGAGCGAGTCCTCCGGTTTGGTGAAGTAGCTTGATGATCGGTGATCGGGCTGGAAGACTGGTGATCGTCGCTCGGATGCCGATCGCATTATTCATAAGTTGATGCTAGCGATCGGGCGGGAGATCGTCGTTCGGGCGCCGATCGCGCTGTTCAAAGGTTGAGAAGAATCCTTTGCCTGGCCAGGAAGTCTGCGGCCTTAGCTCGGAAGATCGCGTAGGTCGCGGGTTGGTCCTTCGTGAGATGCCTGAACATAGGCGAAAGACCATGAAATCCTCCTAGGACCGCGTAGAGGGCGATCTCATCGCTTACGGGCTCGCCGTTGAGGATGATCTCGTCTACTCGGTCGATGTAGTCTGAGTCGGACTCTTCTTCTCCCTGCCTGATTTGCATCATGCGAAGGGGACCTTCTGGCTGGGCGACCCTGGTGGCGAAGTACGCGGTGAAGACGTTCGCCAGCTGGTTAAAGGAGCCAATGGACCGAGGTGGCAATGAGGTGTACCACCTGTAGGCGAGGTCGTCCAGCGTCATAGGGAACATTCGCACTGTCGCGCGATTCCCACACAAGGTCATGTAGATGTTGAACTTGCTCAGGTGCATTTCGGGGTCTGATCTCCCCTCGTACAAAGGTGTTTGCGGAGGAGCGATCTTGTGCTGCACGGGAGCGAGCTCGATGAGGACCGCGAGCGGCTCGCTAGGCTCGGCGATCGTCTTCTTGGCGCCTGCCCTGGATTCCAGGAGCGCTTTCATGTCGTCGAGCTGCCGTTGCATCGCGGCCATCGCCGTGGCTCGGTCGCTTGCGGATCGGCTTTGGGAGCGGGACCCAAGGCGATCGTGTACCGATCTCCGGACTCCGCTGCTGCCGACCTCGGCTATTTGGCGAGGGGGAGCCAGACGGCTGGGCTGCCTTCTGGGAGTCGGGTAGGACGAGCTCCTGGTGACGGACTCAAACTCCGTCGTCTCATAGCTGGGGCCGGACTGCCCCGGTCGCCAAGACGGGTCGCTGTCCAGACGATCGAAAACAGACGTGCCCCGGCTGGCGAGCGACTCTCCTTGCGGATGAGAGCCTCCTGGCGATCGCTTGGCCAGTAACGCCTTGAGCTTCCGCTTGGTCTTCCGGCGGATGGCCGAGGGGGTGATAGTGGGAGGCGCGTCGAGAGCACTCCGTCGCTCCTGTAGGACGGCCATGGCCTCGTCGATCTGTTCCTTGGTTCAGAACTGATCGAGCGAGAGGCTTGGGCCGCCGTCCAGGGACGGGATCGAGCATCTCGGACCGCGGCGGCTACCTTCCGCCATCGGCTGCGGTTCGGACTGAAACGGAAAAAGGCGTCTGGCGGGCTGGCCGGCGGCTTTCTTCGACGCGGAGGCAGAAGACATGATTTCTGAAAGATTTCTTTGAAGCGCAGTGAGTGTCACTTCAAGTATATGCCCCGAGAACGGTGAGTGTTCTTCGGGACGGTAGGAATAAAATTGAGGGTTAGGTTCCCCTTCCTCTAGCGCCAATTGTTGTTGCCCAAAATATTTATCCGAAGATGAAATACTGCTGGAATGGACGGACAACAAACAAATTTGCGGGAGCACTTCCGAGAGAATATGAATAACACAAGATTTGTCGGGTTTGTTAGGCCCAGGCTTGAATGCTCTCGCGAGATGTTATTAATACAAATATTCGTGGATACAAGTATTAATGTGAGAATCTAAATACAATGAGTGTAAAAAGAATCTGTTAATCCAGCTCTTGAGCGAAGCTTGGAGTTCTTCGTCCCTGCCGATCGTCTTCTGAATGAGAGAGGCCGAGAGAAGAAAGAACCAAAAGATAGCTGTTGCCAAGAGTAGGAGAAAGCCAAGTGCTGTGTGAAATCTCGTGGGAATTGAAGTTCTGAAGCCTTTCGTTCTCAAGAATTCCCGTGTTTTGACAAGTGCAGGCTGCCTTCTATATATAGGGGCAGAGGTGCCCTGTTTCCTGGCGGGCGATCGCCTTCCGGCCAATATAATAATGGGGCGATCGTCTGCCGGCTAATATAATAATGGGGCGATCGCCCTTAAGTCACACACGGCCGCTTACTTAAAGTCCAAGGCACTGGCTGGCCACTGCGGTCCAATGAGGAGCCAAGACGCGTCCGAGTCATCACATGCGGTCCTACCGACACCTTTCGGTGGGCCTCGCTACCGGTGGACGCATGCCGACAAGTCAGGTCAACGATCCGTGATATGCGGATCTTGTCTCGGCTCTGCACGTGGGTTCGGCCTTGAGGCTCGCCTTTGCCGACCGGATGACTATCGGCTGAGCGGCATGAGGCGGTCGTCTCTAGCCGGTCACCGCAGGTCGGTATCGCGGCCATGAGGGTCGGTCACTGTGTGCCGGAGATGATCGTCCGTCAGCAGCCGCGTGAGTCGATCGCCAAGTACCGAGAGACGATCGTCTTAGATGTCGATTGCTCGGCACCGGGACTTGTCCTGAGACCTTCGGTTGGCCGATTTATCTTGACTTCTGGGCTAAGGCTAGGCCGCCTGGTCGCTGGTCGGCAGTTCTGCCTCGGCTGCTCGGCAATGGCTAGGTCGCCCGATCTCCGAGGCGATCGCCGGTCGGAGAGTATACTTCTCGACCCAAATACTTGTATGACGTGTTCTTTGACATGGAGAGTGCCTGTCGAACGCTAATGGTTAGTGGGAGCACACGTTATAGGTATGCTAATCATATTAGTATACTCGAACCGACTCACCCTCAATTCGTCACATGGATTTCACTCCGGGACAGTCAATGACAGAATCGAAAGGTTGTGATAGGTATTCGTGAACCTTCGACTTGAGGATTTAGTAGGGATGTTTTTGTGACGTTAAGATTTTCATTAGAGTAGTTTGAACCTATAAACCGGGAGGTGGGGGTCAACCTCGAAGTGCATCTTGACGGGCAAGTAGCAGGTCCTACTGAATACCAAGAGAGAATTCTTTCTCCCGTTAGTGAGCGGGTTATATGTCCTATGCGGTTATTGGCAGATGAGATCATAAGTCTTTGGCCAAAGCATTGGAGCTAGTTTTATTGGATACACGAGAGCTCGATGATCTCGATTTGCATTAACGCTTGCATATCTTTAAGTACAGATAGGGTTTGACTGACCGTGACCCTATAACTTGATCGGGACATTTGAAAGAAGGGTTTATACGCATATCGGTATTCACGACAGAATGGTTCTTGAATGATCCCAATCATTCGTTCTTAGTTGGGGTACGGTGTAGGCCGCCAAGCTCGCTAGGTGGTGCAACTACTCTTTGGTTCCTCCTATTGCTGACTGAGACGAACCTACTAAGTCGCGCAATAGGATTGACGACGGAATGAATCGAGCTTATTCTCTCATTATGAATATCAGATATTGGATATATAATTTGGGACATTGGATGTCTGAATCGATTTATTGGATAAATTTATTTACGGTCAAATAAATTAAATATATTACTGGGTGATTAATTTAATTCATGAATATAATTATTTCTTGGAGAAATTAATTGTGTCATTATGTATTTGATATGATAAATTAATTGTATTAATTAATCGATATAAATACATTGGAACGGAATTAGACTTTATCGGTTTGGACTCTCGGGAGTCCGAAACGAACAGAATTCGTCCGACTCCTTCTAGATTGGCCGCCCTTCTCACTTTTCATCCACCTTCCCATCTTGTTCTTTTGTGTCCATTTTATAATGGATGAAAATGACTTGTAAGGAATATCATGCGCATGAGATGTACATGTGAGTGGAAAGTAGAATAAGATGAGAAGACTTTCAGTCTCACCATAATTCAATTCATCCTAAATGTGAGATAGAGAAAGGAGAGAGAGAGAAAAAGAACTTAGAGTTCATTTCATGGTCTTCAACTTCATCTTCACCTTCTTCATTCTTTTCTTCAATTTTCTTAGAGAAATATTGAGAGAAAAATAGAGAGAAAAAGATTAAACACTTAGAGTGTAATAATCTTTATATTCAAGCTCCTATAATCTTGTTCTAGCCGTATCCTTGGAGGATAACGAGATTTAGTCGTTCCGATCGTTTCTCCGGCGCATGGCAAGTAGAGACGCGGTACTTTCGGCGTTGGATCATCCAAGGGCTTGGAGCGGATTGGATTCATAGAGATCAATCTAAAGCTTGGGGAATAGCTTAAGAGAAAGAATCCATTTAATCAACGGACTTCGAGGGTGAGTTTCTATATCTCTTGTGTTTTTTTTAATATTCGTATATAAGTAGCTCAATCGATCCTCGTAGGGATTCAGATCGAATTAATTTTCGTTTTACCGATTCCACTGGGCCTTTGTTTTAGGCATCGAATCCCAACAGTGGTATCAGAGCGTAGGTCTTGCGATCGTATATACGATATTGGCATTTGGAATGCTCGATTAGATGGTGAATGATTTGGAATGATTTTAGTCATAATCGTGGTATATGTTTTCGTTCGTAATAATTATATTTTTCGTAAGTTTATCTCTAAATATAACTCTTAAATTTCTGAGAAATATGATTTATATTGGAGATATGAAAGTCAGAAAATATTGATATTGGATATCCGGTCGAAAATCTAGCCCCAAATCGTCGTCGGACGACTTTTTGGTCAAAAGGTGCATTTTGGACGAGAGTGACTCGACTGTGTCCTGGGTGACTCGGTCGTGTCCTAGCCGCCAAAGCACGACTGTGCAAACCCGACCGTGTCGGGTGACACGGCCGTGTCCGCCGCGAAGCTTCGAATCGACTCGACCGTGTCAGGTGACACGACCGTGTCTGGCAGGAATGTCTAAGACACTGCCGGAAAGACTCGACCGTGTCAGGCAGCACGGGCCGTGTCTGGCCGGCAGGCTGCCAGCAGTGACTCGGCCATGGCTGGCCATTTTCGCCCCGGCTCGATTTTTCCGTGTATTCTTAAAAATTAATCTCCTGCATGTTAAATTGGATTTAATATGATTAAAATGATTTATGGTATTTCATTTTATAAGGGAAATTCGATTAATTGGAATAATTATGGTCGACCGAATTATTTTGAACGTTATCATATTACCGATTGTGTGAATCGATTGGATTGGCTCGTATTGTTGATTGGATCAATGTATCTCTACGCTTTCCATTTATATAGTATTTATTGGATGAATGCTTTTGAATGGGGATGTGGTTCGTGGACTTAGTTTTGAATCATTCGTTTTATTCGATTGGGTTGTAAAGGCCGTTTTGAGCTTATTTATTTTAATCGAAATATTTGTATCTAGGATGCAATTTTCAATGTAAAATTTATATGTAATGAAGAAGACCGGAGGAAGATACATTTCGAGAAGACGAAGATTCAAGACGAAGACTTGTAATTAGATTACGAAGTTTTTGTTTTCTAGGAACGGTCCATGAACCACATGTTGGTAGCAACTAGGTTGTGAATGGTTGTTTCATATTGTATGAATGCCACAAACGCGCTTAAATGATTAATGTGCAAAGTGTAACATTAATCGCGAAAATTCTCCCAATATAAATAATTAAGTTTATAAGGTTTCAAGATTTTCCTTCCCTCCATCGAGCTTTCGGGAAATTGAAATCCAAACCGGATGTGCTATACTTCCGAGTTATCGGGGTAGTCATTCGGGGAGGATGGATAAATTACTGGGAGCGCATTGGATGCCTTTGGTTGGAGCAAATTTTATCCCTTGAAACTTGATAGGTTGCCGGATAAGATTCAATTGTGAAACTGATTTGCGTCGATGGTATAAACTTAACTTGTTCACGAATCATAGAAACCGTATAGGTTGAGGGGAGTGAAAAAGGTGAAAAAGAAGATCGAATCATCCATTAGATGGGTTGGTGTTGGACACCACTTTATTAAAATTAATAGACTAGAAACCTGTTCGGTTGCCCTCTATTAAGATTTATAAAGAACTCGATCACCACTATGAAGTAGAGCGACGATACTTTCGGATTTCACATGGGAGTGTGTTTTTCCGATAAAAATAGGGGGAGCTGGGTAACAAGAATATAAAAGACCTTAATTCTATACTCAGATCATAATATAACAAGTCACTAATTAATCTGTTATACTTAAATGCAGACATAACTCTCAATATGACAATGAATCCACTCGCAATTCTACTAGAAAAGAACACCTTGATGGGACCTAACTTTTTGGATTGGCTCCGCAATCTGATGATTGTCCTCAGTATAGAGGCACTGGGATACGTCTTGGAGACGTACATTCCGGCGCCTCCAGTGCGGACAAGAGCCAATCAGGAAGAGATTGAAAATCACGAAAAGTGGGTTAAGGATGACGTGAAAGTCCGTGCTTATATGATGGCTTCCATGTCTAATGAGCTTCAGAGAGCTCATGAGAAAATGACTTCTGCTAGGCAGATTCTATCTCACTTAACCGAGTTTTATGGTGAGTACAGTCGAACTGCTAGATATGAGATATCCAAGCAACTGTTCGGTGCAAGGATGAAGGAAGATGAGAAGGTTGGGGACCACGTCCTCAAAATGATATCCATGATCGAGAGATTGGAGGATCTTGATTTTAAGATGGATACTTCTCTTCAAACCGACCTTATCTTACAGTCTCTCTCTGAATCCTTCTCACAGTTTGTTATGAACTTCAACTGTAATGAAATTGCATGTAACTTAGCTGGGCTAATGAACAAACTTGTGACCGCTCAGTCTCAGATGAAGACTCCGCGGATGAAGGAGTCTGCCCTTGTGATTTCTTCTGGATCTCAGAAGTCCAAGAACAAGAAGAAAGAGACCAAGAAGCAGATGGGACCACAAGTCGAGGACCTTAAGGGTAAGGGCAAGGCCCCAATGGTTCCGAAGAACAAGAAGAAAAAGGATGCATGTCTCAAGTGAGGTGAGCTGGGCCACTGGGCAAGAGACTGTCTGATTCTTCATGGCACTTCAGGTACATAACTTTTAGTTTTGGAAACAAATTGTTCTGCTACTGTATTTTCTACTTTCTGGATACTGGATTCTGGTGCTAGTTCTCATATTTGTACCGTGAATCAGGATCTGGAACAAAGTAAGAAGCTTGGAGCTGGAGAAGTTATGATCATAGTCGGAAGCGGGCATAGTGTCGAGGCGACCGACATAGGATCACTTCTTTTGGGTTTAGAATCCGGCTTTGTTTTGACTTTAGAAGATGTACTTGTTTTGCCCAAGGGGCACAAAAACATTGTATTCATCCCGATAATGGACCGAAAAGGCTTTTCATTTTTCATTGGTGATGGTTCCTACAAAATTTATTTCAGAAATAAACTAGTGGGTACTGCTACATTGTTAAATAGATTGTATCATCTAAATCTCAGCAACAAAGTAGTTATGAATACTATGACTAGAAAACATCGTAGGGATGAAACCAATCAAGTTTTGAAATGGCATCTTAGACTTGGTCATGTTGGTCAGACCAAGGTTTACAAAATGGAAAAAGATGGACTTATGGGTCCATTGGGATCGGATCACTTTCCTACTTATGAATCTTGCCTTAAAGGCAAAATGACTAAGTCCCTCTTCACAAGGACTTTTGAAAAAGCCGATGATAAACTGGGATTAATCCATACTGACGTATGTGGTTCTTTGGAAGCAACACGTGATGGATATCAGTATTTCATTACATTTACATATGATCATACTAGGTATGGTTATGTATACTTAATGAAACATAAATCCGAGGACTTTGAGAAATTCCAGGAATTTAAGGCCCTAGTCGAGAAACAAACTGGAAATCATATCAATGCACTTCGGTCGGACCGAGGTGGAGAGGATATGAGTACGGAGTTTGACAAGTTCCTGAAGAAACATGGAATAGTATCACAACTAACACCTCCAGGCACTCCTCAGTTAAATGGCATGTCAGAAAGAAGGAACCAGACCTTGTTGGACATGGTCCGTTCTATGCTAGGCTATACTGACTTACCAATTTACCTATGGGCGTATACACTCCTGACTGCTGCATATATCTTGAATAGGTGTCCTTCCAAATCTGTTCCTAAAACTCCACATGAGATGTGGGGGGCCAGGAAACCAAGTCTTAATCACATTAGGATTTGGGGATGTTCCGCCTATGTCAAGGAGACTAAGGTGGACAAAATAGAAGCGAGGTCCGTGAGGAGACGTTTCATTGGATTCCCATCTGAGGCGATGGGTTATCTATTCTACATGCCCTAAGATCGAAAGAACATTGTTGCTTTCCATGCACACTTCCTGGAAGATGAGTTCATTCAGGAAGGCGGATCAGGTAGAAATATTTCTTTGGAAGAATACAATGAAACTCCTCAGGAGATACCTGTGCAAGAAATTGGAACCGAACCTTCTGTAACACAAGTACAACCACCTTGTAGGTCTAGTAGGGTGTCTCATTTACTTGAGATGTATAGTTTTATGCACTTGGAGGAACTGGGTTTCCACGAGGTTGCAGGTGATAAACAAGAGACCGACCCGAGACCAATGACCTAGCAATGGTGGATGCAGACTCCATGAAATGAACTGTAGCAGTCTTCATGTAGTTGGAACCTTCATTTTGACGAGACAGTCAAAGAGTTTGACTTCGTGCAAAATGAGGAGGAACATTGTGTATACAAGAGGGTTAGTGGGATCAAGATCACATTCTTCGTACTATATGTAGATGACATTCTACTGATAGGAAATGATGTGGGAATGCTCAGTTTTATGAAAGCTTAGCTTTCGAGTAATTTCTCCATGAAAGACTTGGGAGAAGAAACCTATATTCTTGTGATTCGACTCTACTGGGATAGATCGAAGAGAATGATAAGTTTTTCCCAAGACCTCTATATAGATAAAATCTTAAAGCGATTTAAGATGGATTACTCTAAAAGAGGGTTCCTACCGATGCGACATGGAATAAAACTCTCCTCGAAGATATGTCCTCTGGGTGAGGAACAACGAAAGGAAATGAGTAATATACCATATGCTTCGGAATATGGGTAGCCTTATATATACTTTATTGTGTACGGGACCTAACATTGCCCATACTGAGAGCGTGGTAAGTAGGTTTCGGGCTAACCCAGTCAGGGAACATTAGACCGCCGTAAAGAATGTTCTCAAGTACTTTAGAAGTACTAAGAGATCTGGTTCTTATATATGGTGGTGGAGAATAGAATGTGGTGGGATTCACTGTATTGGACTTCCAAGGACAGAAAGACGATTATATGTCTACTTCTGGCTACATTTACTCTTAATAGAGGAGTAGTATCTTGGCATAGTGCCAAGTATAGCGCGACTGCTGGTTCCACCTGTTAGGCTGAGTATAAAGAGGCCTCGGAGGCCTCCAAAGGAAGGGTTAAGAAGTTACTGGGTAAACTTATCGTGACATCTTGTGCTGTGCTGCCAGAGCGGTAGCACAGGCCTAGGAGCCGAGGTTTTACAACAGTACCAAACATATTGAGAGAGTATCCTCTCGTAAGAGTATTTGTTCGCAAAGAGATACATTATGCTGCATAGAGTAGAGTCAGCCGACTACGTCGCTGATCCACTGACCAAGCCACATTGTCAGATTAGCTTGGAGCATAATCTCGAGAACATGGGTATTAGATACCATAGTGTGTGGGATTGAGTGCAAGTGGGAGATTGTTGGGATTATGCCCTCGAATGCCACTCAGAGGATGTTGAGTGAGGGCATTGTACTTGTTATTATGTAAATCACTAATATAATGAAATGGATGTTTCTTTATTTACTGGTAGTTACAGGCATTCCTAACTCGTAAATATACATATAGAAACTAGTCCGTGTATTTGAGAGCAAAATGTTCCACTCCTTATTGGATAAGGGGGTCGGCACTGGAAAGGTTTATAGCTCAAATACTTAATCGTTCGCAAGTCGATGAAACTTGACTGGGCGTTAACTTTATGTGAAGACTTGTATGACGTGTTCTTTGACATGGAGAGTGCCTATCGAATGCTAATGGTTAATGGGAGCACACGTTATAGGTATGCTAATCGGATTAGTATACTCGAACTGACTCACCCTCGATTCGTCACACGGATTTCACTCCGGGACAGTCAATGACGGAATCGAAAGGTTGTGATAGGTATTCGTGAACCTTCGACTTGAGGATTTAGTAGGGATGTTCTTGTGACGTCAAGATTTTCATTAAAGTAGTTCGACCCTATAAACCGGGAGGTGGGGGTCAACCTCGACGTGCATCTTGATGGGCAAGTAGCAGGTCCTACTGAATACCAAGAGAGAATTCTTTCTCCCGTTAGTGAGCGGGTTATATGTCCTATGCGGTTATTGGCAGATGAGATCATAAGTCTTTGGCCAAAGCATTGGAGCTAGTTGTATTAGATACACGAGAGCTCGATGATCTCGATTTGCATTAACGCATGCATAACGTTAAGTACAGATAGGGTTTGACTGACCGTGACCCTATAACTTGATCGGGACATTTGAAATAAGGGTTTATACGTATACTGGTATTCACGACAAAATGGTTCTTGAATGATCCCAATCATTTGTTCTCAGTTGGGGTATGGTGTAGGCCTCCAGGCTGGCTAGGTGGTGCTACTACTCTTTGGTTCCTCCTATTGCTGACTGAGACGAACCTACCAAGTCGCGCAATAGGATTGACGACGAAATGAATCGAGCTTATTCTCTCATTATGAATATCAGATATTGGATATCTAATTTGGAACATTGGATGTCTGAATCGATTTATTGGATAAATTGATTTACGGCCAAATAAATTAAATATATTACTGGGTGATTAATTTAATTCATGAATATAATTATTTCTTGGAGAAATTAATTGTGTCATTATGTATTTGATATGATAAATTAATTGAACTTTATCTGTTTGGACTCTCGGGAGTCCGAAACGAACAGAATTCATCCGACTCCTTCTAGATTGGTCGCCCCTCTCACTTTCCATCCACCTTCCCTTCTTGTTCTTTTGTGTCCATTTTATAATAGATGAAAATGACTTGTAAGGAATCTCATGTGCATGAGATGTACATGTGAGTGGAAAGTAGAATAAGATGAGAAGACTTTCACTCTCACCATAATTCAATTCATCCTCAACGTGAGATAGAAAAAGGAGAGAGAGAAAAAGAACTTAGAGTTCATTTCATGGTCTTCAACTTCATCTTCATCTTCTTCATTCTTTTCTTCAATTTTCTTAGAGAAATATTGAGAGAAAAATAGAGAGAAAAAGATTAAACACTTAGAGTGTAATAATCTTTATATTCAAGCTCCTATAATCTTGTTCTAGCCGTATCCTTGGAGGATAACGAGATTTAGTCGTTCTGGTCATTTCTCCGCCGCGTGGCAAGTAGAGACGCGATACTTTCGGCGTTGGATCATCCAAGGGCTTGGAGCGGATTGGATTCATAGAGATCAATCTAAAGTTTGGGGAATAGCTCAGGAGAAGGAATCCATTTAATCAACGGACTACAAGGGTGAGTTTCTATATCTCTTGTGTTTTCGTTTAATATTCATATATACGTAGCTCGATCGATCCTTATAGGGATTCTGATCGAATTAATTTTTGTTTTACTGCTTCTGCTGGGCCTTCGTTTTAGGCACTGAATCCCAACATCTTTCTCATAGTGGTTCAAACCACCACAATAATGGCATTTGAAGTCTCTTCTAGGTTAGACTTCCCCCTGGATTTATCTCTTGTAAATTTAGATCTTTTATTTTTGCTTCTCCGTCGATCAATATTTTCAGCAACCATCGCCTTTGTCTCAAAAGGGCGATCTTGTTCTTTTCTTCTGGATTCTTCATTAAGAAGACAATCTTTGACCATTTGCAAGGTCAGAGCTCCATCTGGAGCCGAGTTGCTGATTGAGACCACAAGAGTGTCCCAACTATTCGACAACGAACTCAGTAGCAATAAAGCTACAACTTCATCATCAATGGAAATCTTCATATTGATGGATTGATTGATAAGACCCTGATATGCATTTAGGTGCTCCGTCATATTGGCACCTTACGCATATCACAATCGAACAATTCTTCTGATTATTGAAGCTTTGTTTAAGGCATTTTTTCTCTCAAACATAGACTCGATTTTCTTCCAAAGAACATCGGCTTTTTCCTCATTAGAAAAGTGATGAAAAATACTGTGTTCAATGAAACGCCGGATGTAGCCAACAGTTTTTCTATGCATGATCTTCCATTCAATATCACTTGTATCTTTCGGTTTGACATCATCACCATGTAAGGGTAAATAGAGATCCTTACAGTAGAGAAGATCCAACATGCTTGGTTTCCAAATTGAGTAATTTGATCCGTTCAATTTGAACATGCCGCCAAGGAACGACGATTCCTCCATTTTTAATCCGCCTTCTCAACCAAATGTCTCTGATACCACTTGTTGGGAAAAATTATACTTCTTTAGAAAATAGTGTCAAAATAAATGACACTTGCACAGCGGAATTAGGATAAATATTTTCCCACTATATGGAATTAAAAATGGGAGATTGAAATATTAAATAAGACACAAGAATTTTTCGTGGAAAACCCAAATCGGAAAAAACTACGGGAGGATCTTAGTCCGAAAAACTTCCACTATGATTATAGTAGGATTACAGAATTCTCCCTAAATAAATTAGGGGATACACAATCTCTCAAGAGGATATCTCTCGGAATACAAAAATATCTCAAGTATTTAACTTGGAATGACTAAGAAAAATAAAAAATACTCTTTGCCGGAGATAGAAAAATACTCTATATTTTTCTCTCGTTTTCTTTTCTCAGTACTCTCTATTTTTCTCTCTATATTGCACACTTTCTCCTCTGCGAAATGAGCTCTATTTATAGAGCAGAATGAGCGGCAGTCTTGTATCCCCAACTTTCAGCCGCAACTTTGAACTTGAAGGGCTGCCATTGTTGAAAGTAAAAGCCGGCTGCACCATCATTGTTGAAGAGAAAAAAATGTGTGAAAGACGTTTGTAACTTCCACAAACTTTGTCAAAAAAAAAAAATGTGGCTTGTGGGCACCACATGGAGGTGGAAAAGTTCTTCCTCCTTGATGCTATAAATCTTACATATTTTAGTTTCCCCATATCTAGAGCAACCTCTCTTCTCCAAATCGACAAGTGTAGGAATCGTGTCTTGGAGTAACTTCTACAGAAATGTTGGAGTATCCTCCATCTCTTATTTCTCCTTCCTCATCTCAACTGTTTCCTTCATCTCCTTCACCAATCCTTATTCCCAAACTAGGACATTACTCTCCATTCCCAGCTCCAATTTACTCTATCCTTGCCTTCAGTAAGTTTCCTTCTCTCGGTCCGTTCATCCCTTCTTATTTCAATCAAATACAGTCTAGGATATTATTTCTTTAATTTTACACCAATCCAATTATCCTCCCAGAATCACGTTTGGTCTCCTGTCCCCACCTTCCTCACCACTCCTTTATCAAACCAATCATTTTTACATAATGTTGAAATTACCCCTTCCCACCACCATGATTATTGTTGATATTGGTCCAATAATAAACAGCCCATTTGTCTTACTCCATTTACTCAGCCCATGACCCAACAGCCTTGTCAGCCCACCTCATTAAACCCGAATGGCCCCTCACCGTTTGATCTTTGAGCTCTTATATGGACCGTCCCTCTCACTCTTATTTAATCATTGCTTAGGGTTTTTTAGCCTTATTTCTCCTTCGTCGCCTCCATGTGCGACTCGTTCTATCTTCCGATTCTCTCATCCCTATCCCTCCCTTTCACCCGTTGTGGGTATTTTGACGTTGCGATTCCTTAGGGAATCGTTGTATCCATCCCGCGCAGACCTCCTCCTACCTCTATAAAAGGTACCCTCGGGCGAAATTGAGGGACATCCGAGTTGTGAGAATTTATTCTTTGTGTACAAAGCAAACTTCGATTATATCGTTGTGAGATTGGGGTTAAGAGTGAGATTAGTGTTGGGATCTATTGTGCTATTGATTTTCTGAGGTTGACGGTGCTGCCGGTTGTGCGTCGGTGGTCCTCCCATTGTGTTTACTGTTGTGAGGAAGGAATATGTCCGATCTATCAGGAAATCTGAGCCGCAATGCCCCTCCAAAGGGGCCCTTGAGGGGGTTGGATTGTGATATCCCACACCGACTAGTGGAGAGGGGGCTACTGCCGTCTCCCTGATGAGCCCATGGGAGGGCGAAACCAGTTGGCATGTGTATGTGGGATAGGCTGGTCTCGGGGAGTGAGGGGCACCAGGATGCCGCATGGGCTTCGGAACTCCCGTCTCGAGACACATGGTATCGGAGCCAAAACCTCTCTTAGTACGGTATGGTTCACGTAGTATTTAATTCTGTAGTAGTTATATTTATTAATCCACATTGTATTATTAATCCTTGTTTGTTTAATTATTGGTTAGATACCCAACAGTGGTATTATAGCCTGCTTTGTCAGGTATCGGGTTTTATATCTTTTCGGTGATATGGAATAACCCAACCAAATTTCCGCTCAAGTATATCATCTTGATCATTTGCCTTTCATTTAATGTTGCATTACCATTGGGCGCGGCTCTGTGTTCGTTATTGTTGTTATTAGTTGAGGTGTGATGTTGTTTATTTTGTTCCGCTTTCTACGGACTAATTGTTGTGTTGACTCTGAAAAATTTCAATCTTTGTGGACTCTCTTTGTCTGTTAATTAAAATCCAATCGAATTAAAATCTTAAAGTCCAAAAGCACTATATCTTGCGTGGCTAGGACCGTAAGTGTCCCTCGTATCTATGTCAAGATCTTGCGGACCCCGATTTTAATCTAAACGGATTTTAATCTCAAAGTTCAAAATAGAGTCCTGAAGTTGATTCTAGTCAGTCTACTTTGTTTATTTATCTCGATGTGTCCTGTTTCTTTGAATCCTTGTGGTTTATGCTTATTGTATGTTATAATGAGTACTATCTCGGCTTTCAACATTGCTCCTTTCAAAGGTAAAGGTGATTTCCAAATATGGCAACAAAAAATAAAAGAAATCCTTATACAACAACAAAGTTTCAAAACTATTTATCAATCTTTTGCTGCAAATATTTATGCCGAAAAAAGGCTGAGGCAGATGAGTTTGCATATTCGTCTATCATATTAAACCTCTTGATTCTGTGATACAAAAAATTGGTAAACATGATAATGCTAAGGCATTTTAGTAAAAACTCAAAGATATTTACCCGGAAACTTTCCTGCCTAACAAATTGTTTTTACTTGAAATAAGGTTTTGATACAAACTTGATATTTCAAAGGATATAAATGATAATATGGATACTTTTACAGAACTAATGCAGGGTATCAAAGAGTCTGGTGATAAAAATATTGATGAATACACCCCGATTGTTCTCTTAATTACCATTCCTGATTCATATAGTAATGTTAAATTTGCTATTAAGTACGGCAGAGATCAGGTGACCGTTGATATGCTTTAAAAATTAAAGAGTTGGATTTGAAGAATAATAAGGGGAACAAAACTCTTGGCGAAGTTAACATTGTGAGGGAAGGCCTCAAAATCATTTTCAGAAACAGAAACCTTCTCCTAGCCAAAATCATCAGAATAACTTTTCTGATAAGAAAAAGGATAAGTGGAAGAGTAGGTCGAAGTCTCGACCTAAGGACCATAAGTGCTATAACTATGGTGAACCTGGTCATTATATTTATGAGTGCACTAAACCTAAGAAAAAACATCAAAATGATATGCCAACATGGTAACTGAAAATTAGCATGTAGATGATGTTTTCATGGTATCTAAAATATGTGAACATGCTAAGACAATGCATTCTCTTACTCTGTATGAAAATGAGTGGCTTGTTGATTCGGAATGCACTTTCCACATGTCACTTTTAAAAGACTGTTTTCAGATTATAAAAATGTTACTAATTGATCTGTCTTTATGGCAAATGATAAAAGGTGTCTAGCTTCTGGTATTGGGATATTAAGATAAAATGTGACACCAATTATTTGTTAACTTTAAAAAATGTGAGGCATGTACCTGATTTGTGTCACAATCTTATTTCTTGTGGTACCCTTGATGATGAGGGTTATGAAGGTAAATAGAGTCTTAAAAGGAAACTTGTGTGCTTTTCAAAGCTGGAAAATGGAATAATCCTTACGTGAATATTGCAAAATTTTATTCTTTTGTGAATGTTGTCCAATGTGACCTAACTGACTTATGGCATATACGTTTAGGTCATATTAGTGATAAATGTGTAGATATTTTGCAGAAACAAGGCTGCTTTGGTAAAGATAATTTGTCTTTTGTACCATTTTGCGACTCATGCGTGATTGGAAAATAACATCGTGTTAAGTTTCTGAATCCCCATTCTCCTAGATCTCCTACCTGTTATGACATCTTGCACTATTTGCATGCTGATGTGTGGGGGGCAGCTAGTGAGCCCACGCATGGTGGGAATGGATATTTTTTTATCTCTGATTGATGATTACTCTAGAAAGTTCTTTGTGTTCCTTTTAAAAAATAAGTCAGATGCTTTTTAGAAGTTTAAAAACTAGAAAACTTTGATTGAAAATCAAACAGGAAATAAATTAAAATCTTGAGTACCGATAATGGTCTTGAGTTTTGTAATCAATTATTTGATGATCTATGTGCCCAATCTGGCATTCCGAGATATAAAATTGTGCCATACACGCACCAGCAAATGGGGTGGCTAAACGAATGAATATAACTTTGCTAGAAAGATTCAGAACCATGCTTGCTACGTCTGGTCTTTCAAAGAGGTTTTGGGGTGAGACTTTTATTAACGGCTGCTTATCTGATCAATAGATTTATTTCTTTTGCCATTAAATGGTAATTATCTAGAGTCTGTATGGTTTGGGCAGTCTATTGATTTTTGAGCCTTCGTGTATTTGGCTGCTCTGCTTATGTGCCTCACAGAAATGATAAGCTCGAGCCCCATTCTCTGAAATATGTATTCTTGAGATACCCGAAAGGGGTAAAAGGCTATAGGGTTTGGCTAAACGGCCAACCCAGTTTTAAGACACTTATTAGCCGTGATGTCATTTTCAAGGAAAATGAATTTTCTTGCCTTTTACCAGATCTAGAAAATTCTCCTGCTCCAAACAAGGTGGAGCTGCACATTTCCATAAATGATAATACTAATGTGCAAACTGAAACTGATCTTGATAATCATGATGATGCTAATGTGCATGCTGAAATTGAGGAGGTACCTGAAATAGACTTGCATGATTATCAACTTACTAAGGATATTTCTAGGCGAGATGTTAGAAGGCCATCTCACTTGAACGACTTTCATATGACTTTGTATGCTTTCTGTAATACCCGTACTTTTTATTGGCTGTTTGACCTTGCCGTTCTTCTTATTTTGTCACTCTGTAAACTCTTGGTGATGTTGTTGATATTGTTACTGAGTTTCGTATCTTGTTTGGGTCATGATCGTGTCGTTTAGACCTTGCGGAAGTGTTCTGAGCCAGAGAAATAGCGTACGCTAGGCCTGGGCTAACGCACGCTAATTCTGTCTGAGTAGCGCACGCTAGCTTTGTGCAGTAGCGCGCGCTAAGGGACCAGTCAGGTTAGAACCAGTAACTCGGACTGCCCTCTGGACTGGCGGTTAACGCGCGCTAGGAGTTTGTTAGCGCACGCTATTCGTGGTTAGTAGCATACGCTAACATCCGTCCGTAGCGCACGCTAACGGGCTGGTCGGCAGAGGCAGTGAGGTTGTCAGGTTTTCTGGACTATCAGGTAACATACGCTAGGCTTCGGTTAGCGCATGCTAAAGATGTCGCATAACGCATGCTAAGCCATAGCGGTAGCGCACGCTAAGGCTTGAGCAGGGCAGAGGACAGTAGGTTCTGGACTCCAGTTACTGGACGCCACTTTTTGGCTAGCGCACACTAGAGAAAAGCGATTAGCGCACCCTAACGGGGCCGGCAGAAGCCACTGGACTACCCGGTGACCTCGCTAGCGCACGCTAATGAAGGAGGCGTAGCGTGCGCGAGACTGGGCGGATATATATTGGACGGTTGACTTCCATTTCGTCATTTCTCATCCTCTTCACTCATTTCCGACGGGAGCAGCTCGGGAGGGACGATTTTGGGCGATTGGAAGCGATTTTTCTTCTAACATCAACATCTTTGGTTGGAGAACAAGGACTATACAACATCTAATCCATCCTATCGTCCAAATCAAGGTAAAAATCCTTAGAACCCTATTTTTTGGGAATTTTGGGGTTTATCCTAGATTCGTCCGATTTATTCGTTTTGAAGCTTGAGAACCTTGAGATTATGATGTATCTATCCCGTATGCATGCTTTTCCTACGATTTTACGGATTGGATTGTACCGTTTTCAGACTTGTGAGGGTTTGGACGATTTTCCAACCTCTAGTTGTTTAACCATGTATTTTCATGAATCGTAGACGGGTTTCGGGAGTTTCTTCGTGTAATTTGAGTATAGATAATTGATTATCATATTCCTCTTGAATCGTTTAGGTGCCGTAAGCGCGTTCTTAGACCTACCGAACTCATACCCTTTTTCCGTTCAATTTCTCGATGTCTCAAAGGCAAGTATATATTTATGATTGTACGTTCTCGACTTTAAAAGTAAGATATATTAATGGCATGATTATTCATATCCACTCTGGGGCGGGCCGACGGGTCCCCTGAGGGTTTCGTAGCCTCTTGGTGCGATTCCATGGATGATATGAACGAACCACTCTGGGATGGACCGATGAGTCCTCTGAGGGTTCCGTAGCCTCTGGTGCGGTTCCATGGTATTCATATATGTATTGATGTGATGCTATGAGATTTAGTTATTCCGGAATACTAGTCTTGAATTGATGAATTGACGGTTACATTTATTTTATTGTCGAGGAGTATTGTGTTTCATACTTGATATAATTGCACTAGCTATTCGACGGTTAACCCATTTATGGGAGAAATACTTTTTATGTATTTCAGGTTCCAGGAGAGTGGACAGACAAGTATCGGGTCGGCATGAAGATGATGGTCAAGTGTGATATTGTGTCTTCCCTCCTGTTATGTTTTGTGTTTCTCCATTCAGTGTTGTTGTACTGGAATGGTTATTGAATACTTGAGTATTGTTTTCCATTTTTCCTTGATGTTCCGGCCTGTGTTTGCCGAGTTATTGAATTGTGTTGTGATGTCTTTGGATACATTGGATATGTTTTAAATACCCTTTGTATTGTTCTTCATTCCATTGTATGTAGACCTTCTCGGTCAAAATTTATCGTTCCGCGTATGTTTAGCCTTGTGGGTCCCACGGTGGGGCTCACGGCGCTGTAATATTCCCTGAATAACTTGGGGGTGTTACAGAATATGGTATCAGAGCTTAGGTCTATGGATACCTAGGCTGTCGGTTTTTTGGGTCGATTGAGTCGTCATTTGTCCACAGTATCACTACTCTGTCATCATCACAATGCGACAGGTACTCGTAAGACCTCTTACTCTTCTGGTGTTTCCTTATTCGATTTACTTCTATTTTCGGTATTCTTGAGAATCGGTCAATTCGATGACGTGCGATTGAATTGTACTTACGTGCCTTGTGTGTTCTTCAGTATGTCGGCTCTTAGGGGACGAGGCCGTGGTCGTGGCCGTGGACGTAGACGAGGATGAGGCGCGCTTTCTCGCTTGCTGGGGTCAACCAACCCCGCTTGTCGAACTCGGTGCATCCCGACACCGAAAGTCAAGATTTACGATCGAATGGCTGGGGAACAATGACGTTGGAGTTGCGAATGTACTTCAACAATTGGCTACCCATATGACCATTTTAGCCCAAACTGTTTCACCAATAATCCGAACCCGAACGCGATGCCTTGCTTGAATGTAATCCGTATGCACCTCCACGCCTTGGCGGTGCTGCACTGCTAGGTTGGGAAGATTGGCTAGCGGAGTTAGAGAAGATTTTTGAAGCGGTTGATTGCTCCGAAGTGAGGAAAGTACCGATTGCTCAGTATTTCCTTACCAAGGAGGCCGCTACGTGGTGGAAAGTCATCAAGCCACAGGATCGTATTGCCACGTGGGATGAATTTAAAGAGCTTTTGGAGGCCGATTTTTGTCCTTGGCCGGTGCGGGAAGGCCGAATTCGAGCCTTTTTCGAGGCTAAATCGCAGGATATTCCCGTTTTGCAGGCGATCGTGGAGTACAACCAGCAATTGATCCATGTGAAGGATCAAGTACATAATGAGCGTGATATGATCCGTTATTTTGATATGCGGATGAGTATGGACTTACGACGGTACATGGCCGGATTTGCTTGCACCACCCTGAAGGAATATCAGGACAGAGCTCTAGCCCATGATATGTTAAGCCCCGACAATGATACCGTTGAAGAATCGAAGAAGCAGAAGGTCGCGGGAAATTTTTCTAGCTCTAAGAGTGGCAACTTCCAGAGGTCACAGACGACTAACCGTTCTGCCGGACAGTCGTCACGTTCTAATAAAGGAAAGAGGGGTTTCTGTTCTGCTCCGGGCACCACAAATCGCACGGTAACTTGCTATAATTGTGGTCGTCCAGGCCACGTTAATTTGGAATGCAATTTTCCGCCGTTGAAGTGTCACACGTGCAGACAGTTGGGACATAGAGCGGCTTATTGTTTCGAGCCGAATCAGACTTTGGACACTCGGGCTTCTGCCCCAGCACCACTTGATCAAGGCATAAATCAGCGGCAATCTTTTGGTCAACCTCAGCAGAATTTCAGCAGGGGCCGGGGACGAGGTCAAAACGCTGGAGGGGGAAACTCTAGCGTTGGTTTGGTACAACCACGGGTTTATGAGATGCGTCGAACAGACGAACCCGACGCGGCGGTGGCTTCAGGTACCATTCATATTTTATCTCATCCAGTCCGTGTGCTTTTTGATACGGGTGCTACACATTCTTTTATTTTCTTGGAGTGTGTACGCCGTTTGAATATAACTTGTATGACTGCTTGTGATCCCTTCATTGTGAAACTACCTAGCGGGGATAGAATTGTGGGGAACCAGGAGATTAGAGGTTTTCCGGTGATTATATCCGGTATGGAATGGTTATCGAATCTGAGTGTAGTTGATATGGTAGGCGAGGACGTGATCCTCGGCGAGGATTGGCTTGATAGTCATCAAGCGATTATGAATTACTGTACTAAGGTTATCACCATGATGACTAAAGACGGATCTGAGTACTCATTTTTGGAACGTAAGTCGGGCCAATCCAAGTTACTTATCAGTGCCATGAAGGTCGTAAAACTTTTGAATAAAGGTTGTACGGGCTATTGGTGTTATGCCTTGAAAACGGAAGGGAACGAAGTCGATTTCTCTTCGAGTCCGGTTGTTAATGAGTATTCCGATGTTTTTCCGGATGATCTCCCGGGATTACCGCCAGATCGGTAGATAGAATTTTCTGTGGACTTAGAGCCAGATGCGGCTCCGATTTCTAAAGCACCTTATCGGATGGCACCTTCCGAGATGCAAGAATTGAAGAATCAATTGGGAGAACTCCTAGAGAAAGGGTACATCAGACCGAGCGCTTCGCCTTGGGGCGCACCTGTCCTTTTTGTGAGAAAGAAAGATGGTTCACTGCGTTTGTGCATCGACTACCGTGAGCTAAACAAAGTGACCATCAAAAACAAGTATCTTTTGCCTCGTATAGACCATTTATTTGATTAATTGCAAGGGGCTGCAGTTTTCTCGAAAATTGATTTAAGATCAGGGTATTATCAACTCAGGGTGAGAGAGTCCGACGTTTCGAAGACGGCATTTCGGATGAGATATGGGCATTATGAATTTGTAGTTATGCCTTTTGGGTTGACTAATGCGCCGGCAGTATTCATGCAGTTAATGAATAAAATTTCATCGAGTATCTCGACAGGTGTGTAGTCGTCTTTATTGACGACATTTTGATCTATTCTCGAGATAAAGAGGAACATGCCCGACACTTGCGTTTGGTACTAGATATTTTGAGAACCGAGCACCTCTATGCAAAATTCTCGAAATGTGAATCCTTGTTAGAAGAAGTTATGTTTCTCGGCCATGTGATTTCAGCCGAAGGGGTTCGTTTAGACCCTCAGAAGATTGAGGCAGTGCTAGATTGGGCACCGCCTAAAAATGTTAAGGAAGTCCGTAGCTTTTTGGGCCTTGCTGGGTATTACCGTCGGTTTGTCGAGGAGGAACAACTTGAGATCCTTGAGCGTCGCGAGAAACAACTTCAACATAAGACCATTACACTGGTTAAAGTGCAATGGTCGAGACATGGAGTCGAGGAGGCGACTTGGGAAACGGAAGAGAAGATATGGTCGGAGTATCCCGAACTTTTTATTTCTTAAGTTTTCGGACGAAACTTCTTTTTAGAGGGAGAGAATGTAATACCCGTACTTTTTATTGACTGTTTGACCTTGTCGTTCTTCTTATTTTGTCGCTCTGTAAACTCTTGGTGATGTTGTTGATATTGTTACTGAGTTTTGTATCTTGTTTGGGTCATGATCGTGTCGTTTAGACCTTGCGGAAGTGTTCTGGGCCAGAGAAATAGTGTACGCTAGGCCTGGGCTAACGCACGCTAATTCTGTCTGAGTAGCGCACGCTAGCTTTGTGCCGTAGCGCGCGCTAAGGGACCAGTCAGGTCAGAACTAATAACTCGGACTGCCCTCTGGAATGACGGTTAACGCGCGCTAGGAGTTTGTTAGCGCACACTATTCGTGGTTAGTAGCGTACGCTAACATCCATCCGTAGCGCACGCTAACGGGCTGGTCGGCAGAGACAGTGAGGTTGTCAGGTTTTCTGAACTATCAGGTAACATACGCTAGGCTTCGGCTAGCGCACGCTAAAGCTGTCGCATAACGCACGCTAATCCATAGCGGTAGCGCATACTAAGGCTTGATCAGGGCAGAGGACAGTAGGTTCTGGACTCCAGCTACTGGACGCCACTTTTTGGCTAGCGCACGCTAGAGAAAGGCGATTAGCACATGCTAACGGGGCCGAAAGAAGTCACTGGACTACCCGGTGACCTCGCTAGCGCACGCTAATGAAGGAGTCGTAGCGTGCGCTAGACTGGGCGGATATATATTGGACGGTTGACTTCCATTTCGTTATTTCTCATCCTCTTCACTCATTTCTGACGGGAGCAGCTCGGGAGGGATGATTTTGGGCGATTGGAAGCGATTTTTCTTCTAACATCAACATCTTTGGTTGGAGAACAAGGACTATACAACATCTAATTCATCCTATCGTCCAAATCAAGGTAAAAGTTCTTAGAACCCTATTTTTTGAGAATTTTGGGGTTTATCCTAGATTCGTCCGATTTATTCGTTTTGAAGCTTGAGAACCTTGAGATTATGATGTATATATCCCGTATGCATGTTTTTCCTACGATTTTACGGATTGGATTGTGTCGTTTTCAGACTTGTGAGGGTTTGGACAATTTTCCAACCTCTAGTTGTTTATCCGTGTATTTTCATGAATCGTAGACGGGTTTCGGGAGTTTCTTCGTGTAATTTGAGTATGGATAATTGATTATCATATTCCTTGCGAATCGTTTAGGTGCCGGAAGTACGTTCTTGGACCTACCGAACTCATACCCTTTTTCCATTCAATTTCTCGTTGTCTCAAAGGCAAGTATATATTTATGATTGTACGTTCTCTTCTTTGAAAGTAAGATATATTAATGGCATGATTATTTATATCCACTCTGGGGCGGGCCGACGGGTCCCCTAACGGTTTCGTAGCCTCTTGGTGCGATTCCACGGATGATATGAACGAACCACTCTGGGATGGACCGATGAGTCCTCTGAGGGTTCCGTAGCCTCTGGTGCGGTTCCACAATATTCATATATGTATTGATGTGATGCTATGAGATTTAGTTATTCCGGAATACTAGTCTTGAATTGATGAATTGACGGTTACATTTACTTTATTGTCGAGGAGTATTGTGTTTCATACTTGATATACTTGTACTAGCTATTCGACGGCTAACCCCTTTATGGGGGAAATACTTTTTATGTATTTCAGGTTCCAGGAGAGCGGACAGGCAGGTATCGGGTCGGCATGAAGATGATGGGCAAGTGTGATATTATGTCTTCCCTCCGGTTATGTTTTGTGTTTCTCCATTCAGTGTTGTTGTACTGGAATGGTTATTGAATACTTGAGTATTGTTTTCCATTTTTCCTTGATGTTCCGGCCTATGTTTGTCGAGGTATTGAATTGTGTTGTGATGTATTTGGGTACATTAGATATGTTTTGAATACCCTTTGTATTTTTCTTCATTCCATTGTATGTAGACCTTATCGGTCAAAATTTATAGTTCCACGTATGTTTAGTGTTGCTACCCAAAATATTATCCGGAGATAGATATTGCTGGAATGGTCGAGTTGCAAACAAAGTGCGAGAACACTTCCGTGGGAAAGTAAATAACACAATATTTCCCGGGGTTGTTAGTCCCGGGCTTGAATGCTCTCGCGAGATATTATTAATACGAATACTTTAGAGTACAAATATTAATGTTAGAGTACAATTACAATGAGTGTAAAGACCCTAGTTATCTTAGCTATCGAGCGTGAAGATTGCCGGAAGAACCAGATATGATGCTCTGTGAATTCTTGTAACAACGTTGATGTGTTGTGACGACAGTGAGATATCGATGGTCTCTCACGGTGTGTATTAGCTGTATGTTTGAGCTTTTAGGCTTGCAAGTCTCTTCGAATCTGTACTGCAGGGATTTCTTGTCTCTGCCGACCGTCTTCGGGATGAGAAGTGCTGAGAGAGAAATCCCGAGGTAGATTCAGGAGAGGAAGCCGAGAGCCTGAAGTGTGTATGTTTGTATGTATTTTCTCTGAAAGTATGAATTGAGTAGAGAACTGATTTTTGAACCGGGAGGAGAGAACCTTTTTCCAGTTGCTGGAGGCTCTCTATTTATAGCACTAGGAGTTGTTGGGCGATCGCATCTACTGTATTATAATAAGCGGGCGATCGTCTTTAGCACATGGGCTGGTCTCCTTAAAGTCCGCAGGAGTTGCTTTGGGCCAGTGTGCGGTCAATGAGAAAGTGCACGTGTCTGAGTCGTTGTCACGGGCGGTCCCATCTTGTACCTTACGGCGGGTTTGTCGGTAGGTGAGAAGGTGGTGACAGACTGTGGTCAACGATCCATGTTATGCGGCGTCTTTCGCGGATCTGCACATGGGTGCTGCTTTGAGATCTAGTCTTCGTAGACTTTGACGGACGAAGGTCTTGTTCGCGGCATAGGACGGTCGTCCTAGGTCGGGCACCAGAGTAGATCGCTAGGTGCCAAAGGGCGATCGTCTTGGGAGTCGATCGCTGGATACTCGAAGGTGGACTGTTATCTCCGTTTAGGCAAGCTCGCCATAGCTCCTTTGGTTGTGGACTCGGTCGCTCGGCCCTTATACCGATCGCCATCGAGGCGTATAAATCGCCGCACAATATTTAGCCTTGTGGGTCCCACAGTGGGGCTCACGGCGCTTTAATATTCCCTGAATAACTTGGGGGTGTTACACTTTCAATATGTTTGAATCAATTGATAACTATGAACCCTAATCGTACAATGAAGCTTTGAAATCTGAGAATTCAGAATAGTGGCTTAACGCAATGAATGAAAATGACTTCATTGCACACAAAGGAAACTTGGGCTCTTGTGCCAAAATCCGCCATCTGTTCTGTTGTTGACTGCAAATGGCTTTTCAAAGTGAAGAATGAAAATGATTTGGTCAGATTTAAAGAAAGACTTGTGCTACAAGTTTCATTGAGAAAGAAGGTGGCCAGTGGGCCGGACCGGCCCAGCCCATCCCGGCTCAGCCCATGGTTTTCAGGCATGCGCCACGCGGGCCAGCCCAACCCAGGATCGAGCCTCGCCCACCGGGACCTCAGGGCATTCCCGGTCCCAGCCCAAGCCCAGCACAGCCCGGCCCACCCCCTATCCTGGGCCTGCCTCGGCCCCAGGCTCGGCCCAGCCCACCTGCACCCGACCCACCCCTAGCCTGCACTGTCCCGGCCACCCATTAGCCCTGGCCCACCCATCCTGCCTACCGCCTGCACTCCACCTTAGCCCACACCCTTCAAATGTTAACATATTTTTCTACTTTTCTTCCCATTTAATTTAATGTTAATATATTTTAAAATTCGAAATAAATTTTTTAGTTTAATGTTAATAAATTTTTTAATTTAAAACAGCTTTTTAAATTAATTTTTTTAATTAATGTTAATTATTTTTTTTAAATTCAAAACATATGTTTTCAAGTTGATTTTCTAAGCTAATGTTAACATATTTTTTAAATTCAAAACATATTTAAAACGGTTAGATGTTAAAACTGCTTTCCTGTATGGTGAACTTGAAGAAAAGATTTTTATGAGACAACATGAAGGCTTTGTTGATCTTAAGCACCCTAATCATGTTTGTTTGCTTAAGAAGACACTTTATGGTTTAAAATAGTTCCCTAGACAGTGGAATAAAAAGTTTGATGAATACATGCCCTCTCTTTAATTTACTATGAGTAACTATGATCATTGCTTGTATTTCAAAAATAATTCCAAAATTCCTGTTTTCTTGCTCATCTATGTTGATGATATACTCTTCGTGAGTCCGTATCTGAAAACTGTGGATTGTATCATTAAATACTTGAGTGCTAAATTTGACATGAAATATCTTGGGGATGCCAAAAGAATTCTTGGAATGATATTCGTCGTGATATGAAGGATTCCACTATTGTTTTAAACCAAGATACATATGTGCAGAAAATTTTGCCTAAATTTTCTCTGTCCAATTTTCAACCAACGAGTGTGCCTTTTGCTGGTCATTTCCTGCTTAGTAAAGATCAGTCCCCTAAGAATGATGATGACATTAAGTATGTGAAAAGTGTGCCCAACTCCAACGCAAATTGGCTCGGTGATGTACTTAATGGTCAGCAGGAGACCTGACATAGCATACGTTGTAAGTTGCCTAGCCAATACATGAATAACCCTGGGGTCTATCATTGGAAAGTCATCAAATGGCTATTGAGGTACTTGAACGGCTCAACCAGGTACGTCTAAAATTCTCTCGACACCCTTAAGGTATAAAACTGGTAGGATATGTTGATTCTGATTATGCGCAAATCAAGATAATCGTAAGTCCACGACATCTTATGTTTTCACTTTGTGTGGAACACCTATTAGTTGGAAATCACAATTGCACCCATTGTTGCCTTGTCAACCACTGAATCTGAGTATGTTGCAATTACGGAAGCATTAAAGGAAATAATTTGGTTAAAATGACTTTATCTTAAGTTGGTTTCTAAAAGATAAAGTTCAGGTTTCTTCAGATAGTCAATCCGGTATCCAACTCTGCAAAAATCCTATTTTTCATGATACAACTAAACATATTGATGTTCGTTTCCATTTTATTCGGGATGTTGTTTCTAAATGAATAATCTATCTTGAATAAAATACCATCTCAAATTAATCTTTCTGATATGGGTACTAAGTGTCTGCTCATTGAAAATTTAAATCTTGTTTGAAGAGGCCGAATTTTGATTCAGTAGATTTTTTTTTTCAACTTTGTGTTTTTTGGGGTATGTTTGTGATATTGCATATGTTGTGTTATGCTATGCCTATTACTAACTTTGTGTTCGAGTGTAGGTATCCCTGGAGAGGCAATGATGAAACTCCTGTGGACATTCCATGAACAGTAAAATGGGATTGGGCCAAATGTGGAGAATGTTGATATTGGCCCAATGATAAATGGCCCGCTTATCTTACTCCATTTAATCGGACCATGACCCAACATCCTTGGCAGTCCCCTCATTAAACCCGGATGGCCCCCTACCATTTGATCTTTGAGCTCTCACATGGACCGTCCCTCTCACCCTTATTTAATCGTTGCTTAGGGTTTTTTAGCCTCATTTATCATTCGTCGCCTCCTATGTGACTTGTTCTCTCCTCTGATTATCTCATCATTATCCCTTCATTTCGCCCGTCGTGGGTCTTAAGGTGGTGCGATTCCTCAGGGAATCATTGCATCCACCCTGCGTCGAGCTCCTCCTACCTCTACAAAAGGTACCCTCAGGCGAGATGCTGGGACATCGGAGCTGTGATAATTTATTCTTTGTGAACAAAGCAACCTTCGATTATATCTTTGTGAGATTGAGTTTAAGAGTGAGATTGGTGTTTGGGTCTATTGTGTCGGTTTTCTGAGGTTGACGGTGTTGTCGGTTGTGCCTCGATGGTCTTACCACTAGGTTTACTATTATGATGAAGGATTATGTCCAGTCTATCAGGAAATCTGACCCGTAATACTGCTCCAAAGGGGCTTTCCTAAGATCTCATAATTTTTCAGATTATTTCTTAATCTGATTCCATTTATTCATCTATATATTATGATATATATTTACAATATAAGTTGTTTTTAATAAATTATATATATAATCCGAATATAACACTTATTAGGGTTTTCAGTGTTGTATTGTGACTATGAGTTGCCGTGTCTTCTTCATTACATATTTGGTTTACTCGTATTCTGGTCTTGGAGTGTTGACTGAAAATTATTTCACACATTGTACCGACTGTCTGGTTAATCTTTCTGATCTACTTTCAATAATTGTTAGCTATTTGATAGTCTGCCTGTAATCCCTAAATCCTATCCTAGTATTTAAATTTGTAGTAGTTATATTCGTTAATCTGCATTGTATTATTGGTCCTTGTTTGTTTAAGTATCGGATCGATACCCAACAACTATGAAGAAACTCCTAAATGATTACCTTTCCACTTTTCAATACATTCCCCCAAACCACCTTACTTTGGACATAACACATCCACCCATAGCCTACCTATCCTTTATCATCCTCCATACCTATTTACCTATCAAAGCGGCATTAAATCAAATGTCTTTTAAAATCAATTTTGAATAAAAATGCCTCTTTTTGTTTCCTAACAACTCATCTACCACCTCATGTACGATCACCACACTCCAGTTGCCCATGAAAGCCAATTGATGGTGAGAAACAATCGGATCAATTATCTTCACCATTCTCCTAGCAAATAATTTTTCTAATACTTTATACACACATCGTAAAAGTGAAATCATTCTCATCTTCGATATTGTTATAGGATTGTAGACTTTCAAAACAAACGTAATAAAAGAAGGATCGAAACACGTAACAAACTCAACATTCATGTTAACTCCTCAAGAAACCGAAAGAAATCAATACCAAATAATATCCCAAAATCCACGAATGAAAAGGAAATTTTAGTTGTCGGGACCCAGACTTTTATTTGTGCCACAATCCATACCGCATTGTTAACCTCTTCCCTAGTAAATAGTGTAATCATACTCCCTACCTTCTCTTGATATAAGGATACAACTCCTTCATATATGTTGCTACCCAAAATATTATCCGGAGATAGATATTGCTGGAATGGTCGAGTAGCAAACAAAGTGCGAGAACACTTCCGTGGGAAAGTAAATAACACAAGATTTCCCGGGGTTGTTAGTCCCGGGCTTGAATGCTCTCGCGAGATATTATTATTACGAATACTTTGGAGTACAAATATTAATGTTAGAGTACAATTACAATGAGTGTAAAGACCCTAGTTATCTTAGCTATCGAGCGTGAAGATTGCCGGAAGAACCAGATATGATGCTCTATGAGTTCTTGTAACAATGTTGATGTGCTATGACGACAGTGAGAGATCGATGGTCTCTCACAGTGTGTATTAGCTGTATGTTTGAGCTCTTAGGCTTGCAAGTCTCTTCAAATCTGTACTGCAGAGAGTTCTTGTCTCTGCCGACCGTCTTCGGGATGAGAGGTGCTGAGAGAGAAATCCCGAGGTAGATTCAGGAGAGGAAGCCGAGAGCCTGAAGTGTGTATGTATTTTCTCTGAAAGTATGAACTGAGTAGAGAACTGATTTTTGAACCGGGAGGAGAGAACCTTTTTCCAGTTGCTGGAGGCTCTCTATTTATAGCACTGGGAGTTGCTGGGCGATCGCCTCTGCTGTATTATAATAAGCGGGCGATCGTCTTTAGCACATGGGCTGGTCTCCTTAAAGTCCGCAGGAGTTGCTGGCAGCCAGCTGTGCGGTACAATGAGAAGTCTGCACGCGTCTGAGTCGTTGTCACGGGCGGTCCCACCTTGTACCTTTCGGCGGGTTTGTCGGTAGGTGAGAAGGTGGTGACAGGCTGTGGTCAACGATCCATGTTATGCGGAGCCTTTCGCGGATCTGCACATGGGCGCTGCTTTGAGATCTAGTCTTCGTAGACTTTGACGGACGAAGGTATTGTTCGCGGCACAGGACGATCGTCCTAGGTCGGGCACCAGAGTCGATCGCTAGGTGCCAAAGGGCGATCGCCTTGGGAGTCGATCGCTGGATACTCGAAGCTGGACTGTTATCTCCGTTTAGGCAAGCTCGCCATAGCTCCTTTGGTTGTGGACTCGGTCGATCGGCCCTTATACCGATTGCCGTCGAGGCGTACATATCGCCGCACAACAATTGCCCCCTAGCTCGCTCCGATGTTGGAAACGTGGGGTGAGGTGGTTCTGCTGGCGATCGCTGAATCTTGACGAGTGACTTAGCATTCTACGGAACTGGCGATCGTCTTTGAGTGGTTTGGTTTTGAATTTGGACGACCTGGTCGGTCGCTGAAATGAGCGGGAAATGACAGCGGTCATGGAAAAGTCTCGAGGGCACGTGTCGGGTTCCTGTTGGGGGAGACCGACGGTTAGTTATGACTCCTCGTCTAGCGTGCCCTCGAAACGATGCGTCGCGGGTTTCAAGGGAGTCATTAATTGCGATGGTTGCACTCCGACCCCTGATATTCTCCTTAATTGCATGGAAGTCCCTGTCATCTCCTATAAAAGGGCGCCGGGTTGCAGGGTTAAGACCCTTACGCACTTTTATCGGAGAAGAAGGATAATATCGCCGAAAAATTTTCTGAAGATCTGACTGCCGATCGTCGATCGATTCAATCCCCGGTAAGAAAACACTCCTTTTCTCTTCTTCTTGTTTCGAGAATGTCTGGAACATCTTCTTCGCACGGAATGGGCACCACCTCCGCCGCCAGGGCTTCGACTGCCCGGGAGGACCCTTTGCAGAATTCTATTTGGAGACGGCCGCCGAGGCTATCCGGGCCGGTATTGACCACGCGGAAGTCGAGGCACTGTTTAATGAAGCCGACGCCGCCAGGGAGGCTGCGGTTGAGCAAAGACGCTCGCAGACGGAGAGAGATTCGGAGGTGAGGGCCTACTGAGAGCAGCATAGTGCTTTTGGCCAGGCCTATTTGTCCTTTGCTGAAATTATGGAGAGGTTGGCCGGTCCGTCTCCTAAATTCGATTACCGAGATTACTCGATCGCTCATCCTTATCAACCTGCTAAGTGGTCGCTGTTTCGGGCCGCACAGCGATCTCCATGGTCCCTCGGCCAGATAAGAAGCTCGGCGACCAGGAAGGACCTGGCCGTCTGGAGGACAAGGTATCACGTCCCTTCAGATGTGAATCTTTTCGCGCCGGCGGAGAATGAACGAGCCGATCAGCCTCCGGACGGCATGGTCATCGTGAACAAAGCAATCATGGAGGCCGGGCTACGGTTTCCTCTGTCTTTCTCCGTCTCCCATCTGCTGGCTGCTTGGAATGTGGCGCCGCTTCAGTTGACGCCGAATGCCTGGCTCCAAGTCATCTGCGCTCTCACCTTGTTTGGCGGCCATCGACTATACCACCTTCTTTCGCCATTGGAGATGAACCATCTGTTCAAGTTGAAGGCTCAGAAAGGGTCGGTTGGAGGCTATCATATTCAAGGCCGATCCGGTCGGGTGATCCTCGGAGTCCCGAACAAGGTGCGGGGCGATCCGGTAAAGTGGTTCTGGGTCGCCGGTGCCTGGAAGGCCTCAGCGAGCGACAACCCTTTGGGCGAGCTGGAAACTCCCACTAGCTTTCGGGAGAGGAATCCTGGTAAGGGTTCAGACTCTCCATTTGTTCGGATATGTTCTGAACTGATCTAATTTGGTCTTCTTTTTGTAGGTTTCCATATTCCGGCGATCGACGAGCTACCTTTCGATTTTCTAGTCGTCTGGGAGCGGATACGAAGTCTGCCGGACGACGATCTAGAGGCTCGCCGGATTAACAAAGAGAGCCATTGGTTGTCTGCTCGGCTATTCCATTTCCCGAGACATCTTTTGGTCCCAGGTATGAATTTATTCGATCTCCATTGGCTTGGCGATCAACATGCTTGGAGAATGTGTCTAACCGTTGTGTGATTTTTCGTATTGTAAAGGTCCGCTTTCCTCGTTTCTTGGAGCCTCCTGCGGAGATAGCCATGTCGAACCCCGGAGTTCTGAGCCATCTTCGTCAGAAGAAGTCATCTCGGGTTCCTCCGGTGGCGTTACCTCTCATTCCAGAGGTGAGGCCCATTGTGGAGCCGATCATAGCGGAGGAGGAATCTCGGGAGGAGGGGCTACGGACGAACCGCAAGCGGTAGAGGTCGGGAGAGCCTCCAGTTTCTCCCCGTGCCGGTGAGGTGCCGATCGCCGCGCCTCCAATCACCGTGGTTCCCCCGGTGGACGAGCCTACGCCCTCTGCGGCTTTCTTGTGAGAGATGGCGATCGCCGAGGCTGAGACCCCTCGTGGGAAACCATATTTTGGCCGCGACCCCGAGAGAGCCGAGAGGTAGACTTTGTTTGTTTATTGAGTTTCGTCACTTGCGTGGGAGATGTGTTAATCCTTTATTGTTTGATGCAGGATCCGCAGTACTAACCCAGCTTGCCCGCTGATGGTGCTGGATTTTCTGGCGAGCTGATCTCCTCGCGAGGCCTGCGATGTCCCGCTATATGTTAACCGGGCCGTTTCTGCTTTGCCGAAGGCCTGGACGACCGATTTAGATGCAATCGCTCGTCAGCGATCCAGGAATATAATGCAGGCTGCTTTTGCTCTCTCTCCAGGTGGCGACGATGGCTGCCCAGGCTGTGCAAGAATTCGAAGGGCGTCCTTCTACTTCCCATCTCCAGGCAGATCTCGAGGCTGCTCGGAAAGAGAATGCCAAGTTTGCCGACAGGATTGTGGCTATGGAGAAGGACTCCATGGATGCAGCTAAGCGGGCGAGTTAGGACCTTGAGCTGATGAGAGAGAACTATGAGCGAGCTCGGGCGACGGTCGACCGATTTCGGGACCAGATGACAGATGCCCGTCGGTTGCACGCGGCCGCTGAGAAGGAGGCCGATCAACTAAAGGTGATTGTCGCTCGGTTGACTAGCGAGCTGGCGGCGTCAAGGGGAGAGACGGCCGCTAAGGAGGCCGAGTTTCAGGGTGCGCAATAGGCGGTTGCGGAGATGAAAGGGAAGCTGGAGGCGACCGAGGCCGATCCCTTTCTCAACGTGGAGTTCGTCAGTGAGTTTGCCTATTATATGGCGTTCGCTGACTCGCTCCGAGCTGCTAAGAAGGGTGGGCTGGAGGTCGGACCTCTTGCTGAAAACTTCAAGGCTTATGCATTGGAGCACCCTCTTCATCCTGCTTTCTCTGTGCCGATCTTGGATCTCTCGAAAATCGGCGTGGATCTGAGATGGTACCCGACTCCAGTGAACCTTGTTCATCCTAACGCTCCGGAGGATGGGGAGGCAGCTGCGGAAGCTGGCGAAGGGTCGCGGGCCGATCCAGTAGTTGAAGGCGAAGGCCAGGCAGGGGCCTGAGGAGCTTCGTACTTATTGTTTTAGCTTTTTGCCTTGTAATTTTGTAGCTTTCCTTTGTAGTACTTAGGCCTTTGGGCATCTGTCTATGTACTTCTGATGTTTCAAGTAATGAAATGAATGTTTGTTTCTTCGATTTATTACTTGAATGATTTCTTTTCTGAGTCTTTGCATGAATTTGTACAAATGTGTGAGGAGAGATTGTTGCGTGTATAGCTCCAAGTGAATTGATAAACTCATATAGATAACTTTTACAACAAATTCGATCGCTGCACAAACATCTGAGAAATGCCGATCTCCGTATGTAATTGAATAGGGAAGATCGTCGTAAATATGGCTCCGCTCTTCCCCCTTATTTTTGTTCGCTTAGTGAAAGTAAGGGGACAAAAATAAATCGTTGAGTGAGCGGTCTTCAATTTTACTGATTCCTCGAGGAAGGTCGTCCATATCGGTCTTGAGGAACCGTGCACGATCGCGGAGTTCGATGGACCGACCTCCACGACCGTGTCTTGTGCACGAGTGACATTTCGTCTGATGGCTAAGTTCTCGCGACTCACTTAATTGGGAGGGTCCTCCGTAGGCTGCGCCTCTCCTCGTATTTAAACGAAGGGCGTGCGGTCTTGGTCTGGAGGATTCCTTGCGCGGGGCAACGTCGGATTAATCGACTCCACGTCCGCGGCTTGTTAGCTCTTCTTCTACCTCGGGCTGCCATTTAGATGGAAACCCTCGACGGTATACGTTGAGATGGGGGTAGGGACGTATCGCATTATCCGTGAAGGACCCACCACGTTAACTGATAGACCTTCGAGGGCGGGCGAACGTGTCCACAGATCTGTTTTGGAGGGCCCTCAGACTACGCCGACCTCGTATTTAAACTAAGGGCAGGCGATCGTGGCCCAAAGGGACCTTGCACGGGCACAGAGAACGGTTCCATCGTCCTCCACGACCATGTCGACACTCTTTTACCTCGGACTATCAAGTCAGATGACGATCCTCGACGGTATACGTTGTGTAAGGGAAGACGATCGCTGGCCTAGGTTCTTCATGATGATGACGAACTTTAGAGGGCGAGCGAGTCATCTTCTGATTTGTCTTTGGATAGTCCTTAGGCTACGCCTGCCTCGTATTTAAACGAAGGGCGAGCGATCGATTCCCAAAGGAACCTTGCACGGACGGATCGTCGGTTTAATCGATTTTCACGACCATGGCGGCACTCTTCTACCTCGGACCATCATGTCAGATTACGATCCTCGACGGTATACGTTGTGCTTGGGGAGGCGATCGCTTCCTAGGTCCATCATGTCAGATGACGAACTTTAGGGGGCGAGCGAGTCATCCTCTTTTTCGAAGCGTTTGCTCAGGCAGTAACCTTTGGTTTGATGAGGCGGGAAATTGGGGAGAGACTTCCGAAGTTCCCTTCTCTTGATTGAATCATGTAGATACAGTCGCCGAGGTTGATCGAGGGGTCGGCTCGTATTAGCTTTCCGGCCTGTTCGCGTTCGACTTGGGAGATCGTGTTGGGAGATTGGTGGGGCTCCGGCTAAGCCAATAAGCTGTCCAACTTGCCCTCCTCGAACAATCTCCAGAGTTGTCTGAGGAGGTCGCGGCATTGGTTGGTGCTGTGGCCGGGACTCTTATGGTAGGCACAATATTGATTGTGGTCCAGATGACCGTGGTCCCTTATAGCCTTTGGCTTGTTTAGCGGTTTGCGCCCCTTGATGGCGTGAAAGATGTGGGCTGGAGTTCGGTTGAACTTGTGGAGGAGATGGTCTTCCACGTCCTCGAAGGCTTTGAGATATCCGGGTGGCTTGGCGACCGTCTTCTTGGTTTTGGCGATCGTCGTCTTTCGAGCAGGAGGTGGCATTTCCTCGCCTAGGCGGAGGGTGAGCAGCTTCTGCCTGGCCAGAAAGTCGGCAGCCTTAGCGCGGAAGATCGCGGAGGTTGGGGGTATGTCCTTCGTGAGATGTCTAAACATGGGCGAATGACCATAGAATCCCTCCAGGACTGAGTATAGAGCGAGCTCGTCGCTGATGGGCTCGCCGGTGAGGACAATTTCATCCACCCGGTCGATATAATCTGCATCGGATTCGTCTTCCCCCTGCCTGATTTTCATCATGCGGTGGGGGCCTTCTGGTCTGGCGACCTTGGCGGCGAAGTATGACGTGAAGTCATTCGCCAGTTTCTCAAAGGAGATGATCGATCGTGGTGGTAGTGAGACGTACCACCTATGGGCCATCTCGCCCAATGTTAACGGGAAGATTCGGCACTTGGTTGCATCTGATGCCCCACACCCGGTCATGTAGATCCGGAACTTTCTTAGGTGGGTCTCGGGGTCCGATCTCCCTTCGTACATAGGTGTCTTGGGAGGAGCGATCCTTGGTTGCATCGGGGCAAGCTCGATGTGGACCGCGAGTGGCTCGGTTGGTCCGATGATCTTTCTACTGGTGCTCGCCCCAGTATCTAGGAGTGCTTTCATCTCGTCTAGTTGGCGTTGCATATCGGCCATCGCTGCGACCTGGAAGCTCGCGGCTAGGTGCTCGGAGCGGGAGCCAAGGCAATCAAGTACTGACCCCCTGGCATTCAGAACGGGAGCCAGACGGCTGACCTGTGCTCGGCTGGGGGTCGGGTAGGCCGAACTCCTGGTGATGGATTTGGATTCCATAGTCTCGCGGTTGGGGTCAGAATGCCCCGGTCGCCATGATGGATCACTTCCCAAGCGACTGAATATGGAACCGTCCGGCCTCGTGAGAGCCTTTTCTCGCGAATTGGGGCTTATTGATGATCGCTCGCCCAGTAGCCCCTTGAACTTCCGTTTGCCCACGCGGCGGATGGCCGAGGTAGTTATAGCGGGCATCGCGCATGCTCTCCATCGCTCCTTTAGGATGGCTATAGAATACTCAATCTGTTCCGCGGTTTGGAACTGGTCGAGTAAAAGGTTGGGGCCGCCCCTCAGGTGCGGGATCGAGAGTCTCGCGTCGCCGCGGCCTCCCTCTGCCGTCGGCTGGGGCTCGGATCGAGCCGGGATGTGATGTCCGGCGGTTCGGAGAGTGGCTCTCTTTGGTGTAGTGGCGGACGTCATGATTCTGAAGGCTTTCTTTGAAGCGCAGTGAGTGTCACTTCAAGTATATGCCCCGAGAACAGTGAGTGTTTTTCGGGACGGTCGAAATAAAAATAAAGGTTGATCCCCTTCCTCTAGCGCCAATTGTTGCTACCCAAAATATTATCCGGAGATAGATATTGCTGGAATGGTCGAGTAGCAAACAAAGTGCGAGAACACTTCCGTGGGAAAGTAAATAACACAAAGATTTGCCGGGGTTGTTAGTCCCGGGCTTGAATACTCTCGCGAGATATTATTAATACGAATACTTTGGAGTACAAATATTAATGTTAGAGTACAATTACAATGAGTGTAAAGACACTATTTATCTTAGCTATCGAGTGTGAAGATTGCCGGAAGAACTAGATATGATGCTCTGTGAGTTCTTGTAACAACGTTGATGTGTTGTGACGATAGTGAGAGATCGATGGTATCTCACGGTGTGTATTAGCTGTATGTTTGAGCTCTTAGGCTTGCAAGTCTCTTCGAATCTGTACTGCAGGGAGTTCTTGTCTCTGCCGACCGTCTTCGGGATGAGAGGTGCTGAGAGAGAAATCCCGAGGTAGATTCAGGAGAGGAAACCGAGAGCCTGAAGTGTGTATGTTTGTATGTATTTTCTCTGAAAGTATGAACTGAGGCATACAAATCGCCCCACAACAATACCTATCCAAGTCGGTTTGCCATATTTCTTGAATTATTTCTCGAAGAAACTCCTGACTTCTCCTTTTAAATTGTCAACTCCATCGACCTAACTTCTATCAATGTATAAACTCCGAGACACTTTTATGAAAAAAAAGGTAAAAGTACATCAAGGCTCAACATACGGAGATGCAGCGTCATCTCCCCCTAAGCCAAATCTGGACCTCCTAGGCACCATCGGCCGCCTCAACCTCCCAGCCGTCCAGATCACGATCCTCAAAGCCATGAGTGCCGCCTGAACTCATCCAGTTCGGCCACAACTTACTCCATCGATCACTCCATCTTTTTTTCCTTCACGAGTCATCACTGGCAACCAGATAGGTGAAGTTGGTAGACATCTTGAAGTCATAAGACTCCCGATGATCTTGGACCCCCAACCCTTGGCCCTGCACGATGGCCACCTCAACATTGTACTTGGCCCGGGACTCCATCTCTTACTAACGCCTCTCAAAGTCGGAACTTGCCTGGGAGAGTTCGAGCTCTGCCTCAATCGCCCTAGCCTCCGCTTGAGCCGCACTGTCCTTTGCTTGCTTGGCCACAAATATTGCTCTCCGAACTGCCTGCTCAGCCTCAAGGGATCTCTCTTCGGCCCTCTGAGCAACCTCAACCTGCCGACCAATCTCGGCTTTCACTGACTCCATCGCGGCCGAGCAGCCGACATGAGCCTCCCACAAGATCTTATTCCGAGCAAGAAGAGAGTTTCGTTCCTTCTATAGCTCGACCACCACCCCAGCAGTATCCAACATCACATTGAGAGCTCGGCCCAAGTTGGCGATGGTGAACTGCCCATCAACTCGGTCGAATAGGCTCGTACTGGGGACCTCCACAAGTTCCTGAACCATTTCTGGGAGATCTGGAACTGCAGCGGATTAGGGAGTGCAGACTCGGGTATAGTCCAGGAACCAGCATGGGCACGACAGCTCCGCCGCTTTGCATGCTCGGTCCCTCCCTTTATTGACTCCATGGGGATGAGCCAAACTCCCCCCAGTCTCCTTCATCGGTGTAGCCACTCGGTAATAGGAGAAATGGCCCGAGCCGGAGAGCCCACCGATAGGTCCACCATGGGAACTTCTTTGCGACCTTAGATCTGCAACAGTGACACCAGAATTGCCACAGCACCCAAAGAATACGCCAAGACAGTCACCATCTCGAGCATCAATTTCTTCCTCAGCGGCTCGTCCCCCTGAGCTGCAGGTTTCTTAGCTGCGGGTTAGCATTTCTTGTTTTTTACCCTGGCCAACACCAAGCGGGATAAGTCTATTTTGAGCTCCTGACGGTAGAAGACCGCAAGAAAGTAACCAAGTCAATCAGGTCAGCTCAACATGAAATACACAAAAAGAAACTAATGAAGGTGATCCGAGCGCATTACCTTCGAAACAATCGGCTCATTGAGAACTCGGATCGGTAGATCTCAGTCGGCCGCAAATAAGTTCTCCTCAGACACCAGCCCCTGCCAATGCCTTGAGTCGGAATCCGAGTTGCAAATCGCTTCAATACATCCCAAAAATTGTGGATCATCTTATCCCGGGTACAAGTTTTCTACCCAACAAGCAAATGATAAGAGATCACAAAAACGACGAACAAGGAAATAATTATAAAAATACTTACTTATGCCGGAACAGTAGACCACGGGAATGTCGACCTCCTACATCTCGCCTGGGAAGTACTGCGACTCTTATTCGCCCCCAATGAAGAACCACTGGTTCTTCCAGTTCGAGGACGAAGGCACCATAGTTACAACTTATGTCGACCCGACCCGAGGAGTCAAATAGAAGAGACCCGAGCCTCTTTTGTCCGTCCGTCACATGGACACAGTGTTTAGATCGGTAAAGGTCAGTTGTAGGTAGCCCATCTTGTAGAACCACACCAGTAGCCCGTCCAACCGCATCCAGGAGTTCTGATGGATATGGAAGACCCCACCCCCTTAAACATTCTCCCAAAATTGATGGCAGAGAAAAGCAAACCCCAGAGATCAACTTATGGTGCCAGATCGCCGTGCAACTCGTAGGGGCCCTCACCGTTTTCTCCGAAGATACAACTTAAAGAACTTGACACTGGTCAGGATAAGAAAAGTCTTATAATATTCCCTCAAGTTGGACTTCTATGACGAGCCTCCCTTCTCTCAGCCCGTTTGGCAACCTTCGCCGCCTTCCTCTCCTTCTTCGCCTGCTGGAGGGGCCCAATCTGGTTCACTTTGCCGACATTGCGAGCGAACGAAGCCCAGGATGCCCGCTTTCCGATGGCTCTCAAATTACTATCCTCTTCCGAAAATATGTGGTGCCAATCGTCCGCCATCACTAGACACCACCTCCTCCTTCGAGAAGCAATTGTCTGCCTCCGGGATCCTCTCCAAATGGTCATTCTAGCTATTTGACCCAGACGACATCGCAAGGTAAAAAGGGAAAAATAGAGAGAAAGTAAAGCTTTTTACCTAAGAATTGAAGATCTGAGGAGATCGGCGAAATAAACGGCAGATCAGAGAAGAACACTCAACAAAAATCATAAGTGATCTGAAATATCTAGCTCGCCGGAAGAAGAAAGGATCTCGCTCTAAAAAAATTAAAGTGAAGAATGAAAGAAAAAGGAAGTATTTATTGGCGAAGGGCACATGAAAACAAAATAATTCACAAAACGAAGCATCTTGAGCCCCTTACCGCACGAACAGAAGGCGCCACTTGTACCTGCCAGCCCATGCATCCATTTACATTCGACTCTGGCATTAATGGTCGACCCACGCTCGCTTCAGACTCAACCGTTGTGACATGTAGGTAATTATTAGACGACGAACCATCTTTCTTTATGTCATTTTGGCTCATATCCAAAATCGGCCTCGTGAATCGACTCGCTAGTCAAACCTCGAGCTTGGGGGGTCATTGTTGGTGACTGATATGACATAGGCGGTCTCCCAGCCACATCACCGCAAGACCGATACGGGAACTACTAGCCGAAGAGTTGAACTGGATATTATCGACCTGAATGTCCAATGGGAGAGTGACCGATAATGCAAAACGCATCGGATCGCCTATGTCGGGCGAGCCAGATACTATCCAAGTAGGATTTTCTTATAAGTATCCTCAGCTAGGGTCATTACTAAGGATAGAGATTTTTATACCCGAACTTGGCACTGTAAAATAAAAAAGCAAAGAACCGATCTAGATTCCAGATCGTCCATTCAATAATACAGTTTTTATTGTCGTCACTTCCGTCTCATTTCTTGCAATTTAATATTTTATTGCATTTTACACACTCCTACATGGAATACACATGCTTACGTGTACAGATTATTTATCTGCATCATTCATAAGTGTTTACGTAGATTTCTTGACCAACATAGGCATCAACAAAAATAAACCTCCTGAATTACCCGATGATTCCATGCCCAATACCTTTCCTTATCACCCTATGTTATAATATCCATATATTTTACTTTATTTTATAATTATATGTCGTGGGGTAACCGACTACTATTTTAATTATTATTTGAACGTCTATGTGAAATTAATTTTTGTTGTGTGATATATGACTTTTTGTGTGTATTAATTATTAATATAATTTTTAATTCACATGTATTGTTCCGTTGGCATGTGGGGAGTTGTGTTTAATTTTTAATTTCAATCTTTGACTCATGGTATTTTAGATCGAAATTTTGGTGATTTGTTGATATCATGTATTAGGGTTGAGCATGGGTCGGTTTTGGGGGCAAAATCGAACCCAACCCGTTAATTTCGGTTTTTGATTTTTAGAACCCAATGGTTCGATTTCTGGTCGGTTTCGGTTTCTCGATTTTTGAAGTCGGTTTCTCGGTAACCCATAGGCTCATGGGTTTTGGATTTTAACCCATTTTTCAGTAAATGCAAACAAAAAACAGATTCATTTCAATTCAAGCCATTATAACTAATTAAAACACCAAAATCAACTTAAATAGTTCAAAGAAACTCTTAAAAGTTAAAATTGTCAAGTTTAGAAGTCACACATAAAATACCATCAGAGTTAGTTTAGAAGTTACAACCAAAACACCATCAAAGTAAAACAAAAAGTCCGAAACAGTCTATTACAATCAAAATATGAAGACACCATCAAAAATCAAAACATCGATCTTCAATCCTCATCCATGTGAATCTTTTCACCACTTCCCAATTCATCTACAAACCAAAAAACATTAGTACTGAGTTATAAACTTGTAAAATTATAAACTTATAATTATGTAAAAATACTTACCAAGTTCTATTCCCACCAATTTCTCTCGTGTTTCTTCCATATATGCAGCCGTCATGTGTTCAAATTGGATATCAATCGGGGTTGACCGTCCCAATCCTTGGTGCAAATCAAAGCTTCGGCGGTCACATTTGTAAAAGAGCTTCTAGTAGAATAAGATATAAAAATATATTATGGGCAGTTTCTGGGTTTGGCTCGGTTCCTGGGTCGGTTCCGTAAGAATCGGTCAGTTTGGTTTCATCGGTGCAGTTTCTAAACTAAAAACCGAAACCGAAACCTAATTTTTTAGTTTCTAAAATATGAACCCAAAATCGATGGGTTCTCTTTAGTTTTGGTTTTTTGGTTTTGATTTTATCGGGCTTTGTCGGTTTCTCGATTTCTGATTTCGGTTTGGTGTAAATTAATTAGTTTGGTTAGGATTTAATTATTTGGTATTGGGCCAAGTACTACTCCATTTAAATCTAGGCCCAATTTCTCTTTTTACCTAGAAGATCATTAAAAATCCTCCTTGCTTTTATTCTAGTAATTACGGCGAATGAACGAGAGCAGTAGTTTTTATTAACGTTTTCGGTGGAGCAGTTGCGATGAGATGGTCTGATGGAAGGGTAAACATGATCCGATTTGGCTGAAATTTGGATAGCGTGTTGGAGACACACAGTCCTTCATTTTGACGGGGTGGATCATAATTTGGAGTTCTCGATCGTGAGTTATTGCTGCTGAGAGTTGATGGGGAGATTCAATTTTGGAGGAAAGTTGAGGCTTGGAACCGCGAGGATTGCTCGAGAACTATCTTGTCGATTTGGGCATACTCCAGTGAACAGCAAGTATCTTGCTTATATTTTTCATGTTTCTTTGAATATAAATATGCTTATAAATATGCTTATTACTATTTATGTTATCATTATTACATGATTGTATTAATTGATGACTATGTGGCCCAGTTGTATAGAATTTGTGTTTATTTGCAATAGATTATATAAATGTATTATTTAATAATTATGTGTTGACATTAAACCGTAATTATGAACTTGTGTTATTTATTAAAGTGGTGATCTATGTGAACACTAATTTTAAAATTGAACGAATTGATTTTGTAGTGACTTAGCTAAATAGGTCTTTGGAGTATCGTTGGTCAACAAGTATTTGTTAAATTATTCAAAATTATTTTTTTACCAGGAATATTACCTAAAATTAAGGATTATATGATTAATCTTGTATTGGGTGTTGACTGTAGATGCCATTCCAAGCAAGTACTTTGATTTTATATTTTGTATATCTTCATTTGAGATCTTGCATTCTTGAGTGTGTGTAATACCCGAGATTTCGGATATGTATTTGGAACTTGTGATATTGTAATTATTGTACTTTTGTCTGAGTATTATTCTCCGTATTTCATAATCCGATGTTGTCGAGCGTATGATTTCGTGTATGTGATTTAAAGATTGTAATTCTGTGCATGTAGCGCACGCTATCGGCTATGTGTAGCGTACGCTAACATGGACTCAATAGCGCACGCTACAAAGGAGCAGTAGCGCACGCTATGCGTGGTCAATTTGATTGAGACGTGCGGTAGGTGAGATCTGGCCGGGGGACCCCTGTCGGATCGTGTCGGGATGAACCTGGACGGCTTTCGGGGAAAGCCAAGTCAACGCCTTAGCGCACGCTACAGGTATATGCGTAGCGCACGCTAAGTGCTGAATACAGTTAAGTCAGTGAGCCGTTAGCGCACGCTACGAGTAGGGACTAGCGCGCGTTAATAGCCATTTCTTATAAATAGGACAACATTCTATTCGTGATTTCAGTTCTTTTTTCTTCCATAACCCGAATTCTTACACTTAGAGCATAACTTCCTTCATCCTAAACACTTCATATCAACATCCTAGCTCGTGATCGAAGATCGTATATCGTTGGAGATTGGTGTTCAAGACTTCGGTGTTGGATTGCTTTGGTTTCCTCCGTATTCTTCACTACTTTGAGGTAGGTGATTTTTCACCGATGTTAGTAATGTTCTTAAGGACGTTTGATCATGTTTTGATAGCCAGTTATTTCGTTTATAATCGGTCATCACATGTTAGAAGGATACTTTTGATGTATCGGCACTATATATCGTATGAACCTTTGAACCATCTTAGTATATGGACTCCTAAGCATTTTCAAATCGATTTATGATCAGTAATCGGATATTACCTAGATTGTTACGTTTTACACATTGGAATCATGCGTTTTGGAACGTAGGACAAACGGAACTTAGAATGTTTCTTGAAGATCTAAGATGAATTATGATGTTGAGATGATTATCCAAATATTTGTATCTCATAATCATAGAACTTCCACAAACCTTATTAGCATGATATGCTCGAGGATGACTTGTATTATCACCATAGAATTCATGAGTTCATCACCATTCAACCCAGTTTTCTGTTAGCAGTATTCTGCCATGCAAGATTAGCGCACGCTAACATATATAAGTTAACGTGCGCTATCGGGGTTAAGTTAACGCACGATACGTACGTAACGTACGTTATGAGATCAGCCGAGTCAAACTGTCAGTCCGTGGCTAGCGTACGCTAGGCTTATACGATAGCATACGCTAACAGGCAGGCTTAGCGCACGTTACGTAGAGTACGTAGCACACGCTAAGCAGTCCAGGCAGATTGTTTATTTTGATCTTTTGGGCCGTAGACCGAATTGTTAGGCCATCGTTCGACTTGAGATGATTTGTATATCATTCCTTTTTTTAAGGTTCGAGCTTGTTACGTTGATCGAAGGAGGCGGCCTTCGAGTGTGTTGAGATCATTGAAGTGTTTCGTTCTTGCCATTTTCGAGGCAAGTATCATATGTCGAGTTCGATTTATATTGAAACTTTGATCATGCTTGTGGTTTTGTTCATGTTGTTGAATATGAGATGTATTTCTGAAATTTCTCGTGGTATTCGTTGTTATTTGTTCGTATTGATGAACATATTGAAATGCATATATGTATGCATAGTTGATTGATTTTGGTATAAATGATCCGAGGGGATCATGAGGATCTATGCTGAGGGCGTTGGATCGAATGTCCACCATGCGTTGGTCCGACGGGATCATCATGGGGATCTATGCTGAGGGCGCTGGATCGCTGGACGGGTTTTCCACCATGCGTTGGTCCGACGGGATCATCATGGGGATCTATACTAAGGGCGCTGGATCGCTGGATTACCCTGTACTGTGTTGATGGAATCGTGAGGATTCGCATCGTTGGATTCCGATGACGGAAGTCCGTTTTGCATGTTTTATGATGCATTGATGATTTATGTATTACGATACTTGTACTAGCATTGTTTTTGCTAACCCCTTCGGGGGTGGACATTGTTTTGATGTTCAGGTAGCCGAGGAGCGGGGAAGCAACCACGCAAACGGAGACGATGAAATGGCTCGGTGATGTGGTTGATGTTATTGTTATTGTGATTTGTCTTCTTGGTCTATTTAGTACTCGAGTAAATACATTTTAAAAATGTCTTTTCGATATGGTTGTATAAGTTAACTCATTTGATCGGTTGAATCAAATCTGTATTTGAACTTCAGTTGTACGTTTGGTTTATATTTACACTCCTTTTAAAATTTAGCCTTGTAAATCCTTACCTAAAGGGTTTACGGCGCTGTAATTATTCCGAATATCTCGGGGTGTTACAGAATATGGTATCAGAGCTAAGATTCATGGATATCTTGGCAGTCGGGTTAGTTGGGTCTGTTTACGTTATTTGATTATTGGTCGTTCGTAACATCACCGCTGAGCCAGCATCGTCGTGTGGACCGTGGTTGTAAGTTCCTAAATCTCAAATACTACCGTTTTATTTTATTCATGTTTTGGTGAACATTGATGGATGTACTTTTAGAAAATTTTGCCCTGGATATTGAGTATTTATGTTTACAGTATGTTGAGAGGAGGTCGTGGACGCGGACGCGGTCGTGGACGCGGACATGGAAATACGAGACAAGAAGAGTCGGTATCTACCCCAGAGATAACCGCTAGTCGAACGGATTCCCATTAGGGGACGGCGAGATCGGCAAATAATAATGCAGATCCTAACGTGCGGGAGTGCTTCACAGTGGTTGCCCAGATAAATCGGTTGCTCAAGTTGTGGATCGCATGCAGACGGCGATGGGACAAAGCGATAACGTGGATAATCGAGGAGATAGATGGCTTACGGAGGTGATCAAATTGCATCCTCCGAAATTTGACGGTTCTGCTGAGACGCTTTCTTGGGATCACTGGATGAAGGAATTAGAAAAGATTTTTGCAGGGATTAACTGTCCCAACGATAGGAAGGTTCCGGTCGCCCAGTATCTTCTGACCGGGGAGGCTTTCGACTGGTGGGAGGCCACTCGACCGGAGGAGCACAATGTTGACTGGACGGAATTCAAATTGATGATGGAGGCGCAGTATTGTCCTCGCCCAATTAGAGAAGCCCGAGTTCGGGAGTTTTTCTCACCACAACATTCAGAAGCATCTGTGACGGACGTGATTAAGACCTTTAATCACCAGCTGACTTATGTGTGCCACTTGGTCAGGACCGAGGCGGAAAGGATTTTCCATTTTGACATGCGAATGAAGCCGGAAATTCAGCAATATATGTCCGGATTTGAATGTACCACCTTGCGACAGTATCAGGACAAGGCGTTGGCCTATGATATGAAGGAGGCAGCAGTATAGAAATCGGCGGAAGCAAAGAAACAGAAGGTGTCTGGAAACTTCACGGAGAATAAGAGTAGCGGGCCTCGCAGGGGTCAGTCCTCTTTTCATTCATCCAGGAGACCTCCGCATCCTTCTCGAGGTGGAAAGAAGTTCCGGGCAGCACCAACTGTTTCAGACGCAGGGAAGAAGTGTTATAACTGTGGCAAAGCGGGACATGTTCGACGTGATTGTTTCGCGCCTGCTGTGACCTGTTTCGAGTGTGGACAGGAAGGACATCGTGCAACATTTTGTGGGAATGCGACCCGATCTTTTGGTACTCGCACTCCTGTACCGGTTCCAAAGGACACTAGTGTAAACCAGACGCAGCAGAGCGGTTTTCCGCAGCAGAACGTGGGGAAAAGAGAGGCATCCAGCGCTGGGTCCGTTCCTCCGCGTATTTACGAGATGAAGAAGGATGATCAGAACACAGTTGTTGCATCAGGTACGATTCAGATCCTTTTGCAACCAGTTAGTATCTTGTTCGATTCGGGAGCTACGCATTCTTTTATATCTTTGAACTGTGTAAATCGTTTGAAAATCTCGTGCTTGTATGATTATGAACCTTATGTTGTTGGATTACCGAGCGGAGAGAAGATTGTGGGAACCCTAGAAGCTAGGGATTTTCCAGTAACTATAGGAGGGAGAGATTAGCTATCGAACCTTATTGTAGTTGACATCTACGGTGACGATTTAATTCTCGGAGACGATTGGCTCAACCGTTATGGAGCTATTCTGAATTACCGAGAGAGAGTCATTTCTATCATTGCTGATGACGGATCTGAACACTTATTCCGAGGATGGAGACCAGGAAGCTCGGGAAAATTGATCAAAGCAATGAAGGCCGTGAAATTACTGAAGCAGGGATGTCACGGACTTTGGTGCTATGCCATGAGGAAAGAGGAAGGAGTAGAGCTCTCGTATATTTCAGTTGTGAATAAGTTCTCAGATGTATTTTCTGACGAACTACCTGGGTTACCTCTACAGAGAGAAGTGGAATTCACTATCGAATTAGAGCCTGGAGCAGCTCCTATTTCCAGGGCACCATACCGCATGGCGCCAACCGAGATGTATGAACTCAAGAAGCAACTGGAGGAATTGTTACAGGAGGGCTATTTCCAACCTAGTGTTTCTCCTTGGGGAGCGCCCGTTCTCTTTTTCCGGAAGAAAGACGGATCCCTCCGACTGTGTATTGATTACAGGGAGCTCAATAAGATGACGATCAAGAATAAGTACCCTATACCTCGGATCGACGACTTGTTTGATCAACTGCAAGGGGCGAGGGTATTCTCGAAGATTGACTTGCGATCAGGATACCACCAGTTGAGAATTAAGGAATCGGTTATACCAAAGTCTGCTTTCAGGTCCCGGTACGGGCATTATGAGTTCGTAGTGATGCCGTTTGGACTTACCAATGCTCCTGCAGTGTTCATGCAATTGATGAATCGGGTATTCTTGGAATACTTGGATAAATTTGTGGTCGTCTTCATTGATGACATCTTGATATATGCAAGGGACGCAGAGGAGCATGCCGAACATTTGCATGTGGTTTTGAGCACTTTGAGGAAGGAACAGCTGTATGCAAAGCTTTCAAAATGCGAATTCTGGCTTAAGGAAGTAACTTTCCTTGGGCATGTGATATCAGATGACGGAGTTCAAGTGGACCCGAAGAAAGTCGAAGCAATCTTAGAATGGAAAGCTCCTAATAATGTGAAAGAAGTCCGGAGTTTCTTAGGACTTGCTGGATATTATCGCCGCTTTGTAGAGGAATTTTCTAAGATCTCTCATCCGCTCACTCAACTGTTACAGAAAACTCAAAAGTTTAAGTGGGATGAGAAATGCCAGGCTGGTTTTGATGAACTTAAGAAGAGACTGACGACAGCACCTATTTTAGCTTTGCCAGATGGAACTGATGGATTCATGGTATACAGCGACGCTTCGAATCAGGGTCTGGGTTGTGTATTGATGTAAAAGGATAAGGTGATTGCTTATGCTTCTCGACAATTGAAACCATATGAAGTAAATTACCCGACTCATGATCTGGAGTTAGCAGTTGTAGTCTTTGCACTGAAAATTTGGAGACATTATTTGTACGGTACTCATTGTCAGATTTTTACAGATCATAAGAGCCTCAAGTACATTTTCAGTCAGAAAGAATTAAACATGAGGCATAGAAGGTGGCTGGAATTGATCAAGGATTACGACTTGGAGATTCTCTATCATCCGGGGAAAGCAAACGTAGTAGCCGATGCCTTGAGCCGAAAACCTGTTTCTCTTCGAGTGTTGGAAGCACTTACATCCCAAACCAGTATTCAACGGGAACTGATCCGTGAGTGGATTGAAGTATGGGCACCAGGAATTCAAGGGCAACTATATGTGATGGAACTGACTTCATTACTAGTCGAGGAGATCAAGTCTAAGCAGTTGGACGATTCTCTGATCCTTCGGTTATGTGATGAAGCAAAGAAAGGAAAAGCCCCAGGTTTCGTGATACAAGACGATGGAGTTCTGAGATTTCAGAGTCGACTTTGCGTTCCCGATGATGATGATTTGAGAAGGACTATTCTGAAGGAAGCTCACAGCGCGCCCTATTCTATTCACCGGGCGTGATAAGATGTATAAGGATTTAAAACAAAACTTCGGTGGGGAATATGAAGAAGGACGTAGCAGATTATGTTTCGAGGTGTTTGACTTGTCACAGGTTAAGATTGAACATCGGCGACTGGGAATGTTAAAGCCGCTTCGATCCTCGAATGGAAGTGGGAGGACATCTCGATGGATTTCATCACCAGTATGCCAAGGACTAGAACGGGAATGAACATGATTTGGGTTGTAGTTGATCGACTAACCAAGTCGGCTCATTTCCTAGGAATTAAAGATACATGGGGACCCGAAAGATTGGCACGAGTATTTATTGCGGAGATAGTCAGATTGCATGGGACGCCGAAGACCATTATTTCGGATCGAGATGGTCGCTTCGTGTCGAACTTCTGAAAGCGCCGATTGAGGGCTTTGGGAACTGAGCTCAACTTTAGCACGGCTTATCATCCCCAAACGTACGGTCAGTCTGAAAGGACTATACAGACAGTAGAGGACATGCTTAGAGCTTGTGCATTAGATTGGTCAACTGATTGGGAAGTTCACTTGCCCTTGATCGAGTTCACCTATAATAATAGTTGGCATGCTTCTATCAAAATGGCACCATTTGAAGCTTTGTACGGGAGAAGATGCCGATCACCTCTGTGTTGGGATGACTCTTCGGATTTGATCGGGACGGAACCGGAATTGATTATTCAGACTCAAGAGAAGATAGCTTTGATTCGAGCAAGACTGTTGACTGCCCAGAGTCGACAAAAGTCTTACGCAGACGTACGTCGTCGACCTCTAGAGTTCGACGCTGGGGACCATGTACTATTGAAGGTGTCTCCTACACGAGGTATTTTCCGTTTTGGGAGGAGAGGCAAGCTTAGTCCAAGATACATCGGACCATTCGAGATCCTCGAGAGAGTTGGAGATTTAGCTTATAGGTTGACCTTACCGCCATCGCTGAGTCACGTTCACAATGTGTTTCACGTATCCCAATTGCGGAAGTATGTACCGGACCCCAGTCACGTCATTGATTTTGACGAGATCGAAATAGCTAATGATGGCACCTTCGAAGAGAGACCAATCAAGATACTTGGGAGCCGGATCAAACAATTGAGGAATAAACCAATACACTTGGTTAAAGTACAATGGTCACCACATGGAGTCGAAGAGGCAACTTGGGAGATGGAGGACAGTATGAAGGCTAGATATCCGGAGTTGTTTTCATCTTAAGTTTCGGGACGAAACTTCTTTTTAGGGAGGAAGGATGTAATACCCGAGATTTCGGATATGTATTTGGAACTTGTGATATTGTAATTATTGTACTTTTGTCTGAGTATTATTCTCCGTATTTCATAATCCGATGTTGTCGAGCGTATGATTTCGTGTATGTGATTTAAAGATTGTAATTCTGCGCATGTAGCGCACGCTATCGGCTATGTGTAGCGTACGCTAACATGGACTCAATAGCGCACGCTACAAAGGAGCATTAGCGCACGCTATGCGTGGTCAATTTGATTGAGACGTGCGGTAGGTGAGATCTGGCCGGGGGACCCCTGTCGGATCATGTCGGGATGAACCTGGACGGCTTTCGGGGAAAGCCAAGTCAACGCCTTAGCGCACGCTACAGGTATATGCGTAGCGCACGCTAAGTGCTGAATACAGTTAAGTCAGTGAGCCGTTAGCGCACGCTACGAGCAGGGACTAGCGCGCGCTAATAGCCATTTCTTATAAATAGGACAGCATTCTATTCGTGATTTCAGTTCTTTTTTCTTCCATAACCCGAATTCTTACACTTAGAGCATAACTTCCTTCATCCTAAACACTTCATATCAACATCCTAGCTCGTGATCGAAGATCGTATATCGTTGGAGATTGGTGTTCAAGACTTCGGTATTGGATTGCTTCGATTTCCTCCGTATTCTTCACTACTTTGAGGTAGGTGATTCTTCACCGATGTTAGTAATGTTCTTAAGGACGTTTGATCATGTTTTGATAGCCAGTTATTTCGTTTATAATCGGTCATCACATGTTAGAAGGATACTTTTGACGTATCGGCACTATATATCGTATGAACCTTTGAACCATCTTAGTATATGGACTCCTAAGCATTTTCAAATCGATTTATGATCAGTAATCGGATATTACCTAGATTGTTACGTTTTACACATTGGAATCATGCGTTTTGGAATGTAGGACGAACGGAACTTAGAATATTTCTTGAAGATCTAAGATGAATTATGATGTTGAGATGATTATCCGTATATTTGTATCTCATAATCATAGAACTTCCACAAACCTTATTAGCATGATATGCTCGAGGATGACTTGTATTATCACCATAGAATTCTTGAGTTCATCACCATTCAACCCAGTTTTCTGTTAGCAGTATTCTGCCATGCAAGATTAGCGCACGCTAACATATGTAAGTTAACATGCGCTATCGGGGTTAAGTTAACGCACGATACGTACGTAACGTACGTTATGAGATCAGCCGAGTCAAACTGTCAGTCCGTGGCTAGCGTACGCTAGGCTTATACGATAGCGTACGCTAACAGGCAGGCTTAGCGCACGTTACGTAGAGTACGTAGCGCACGCTAAGCAGTCCAGGCAGATTGTTTATTTTGAGATTTTGGGCCGTAGACCGAATTGTTAGGCCATCGTTCGACTTGAGATGATTTGTATATCATTCCTTTTTTTAAGGTTCGAGCTTGTTACGTTGATCGAAGGAGGCGGCCTTCGAGTGTGTTGAGATCATTGAAGTGTTTCGTTCTTGCCATTTTCGAGGCAAGTATCATATGTCGAGTTCGATTTATATTGAAACTTTGATCATGCTTGTGGTTTTGTTCATGTTGTTGAATATGAGATGTATTTCTGAAATTTCTCGTGGTATTCGTTGTTATTTGTTCGTATTGATGAACATATTGAAATGCATATATGTATGCATAGTTGATTGATTTTGGTATAAATGATCTGAGGGGATCATGAGGATCTATGCTGAGGGCGCTGGATTGAATGTCCACCATGCGTTGGTCCGATAGGATCATCATGGGGATCTATGCTGAGGGCGCTGGATCGCTGGACGGGTTTTTCACCATGCGTTGGTCTGACGAGATCATCATGGGATCTATACCAAGGGCGCTGGATCGCTGGATTACCCTGTACTGTGTTGATGGAATCGTGAGGATTCGCATCGTTGGATTCCGATGACGGAAGTCCGTTTTGCATGTTTTATGATGCATTGATGATTTATGTATTACGATACTTGTACTAGCATTGTTTTTGCTAACCCCTTCGGGGGTGGACATTGTTTTGATGTTCAGGTAGCCGAGGAGCGGGGAAGCAACCACAGTACCGACAGGACGATGAAATGGCTCAGTGATGTGGTTGATGTTATTGTTATTGTGATTTGTCTTCTTGGTCTATTTAGTACTCGAGTACATCTGTTTTAAAAATATCTTTTCGATATGGTTGTATAAGTTAACTCATTTGATCGGTTGAATCAAATCTGTATTTGAACTTCAGTTGTACGTTTGGTTTATATTTACACTCTTTTTAAAATTTAGCCTTGTAAATCCTTACCTAAAGGGTTTACGGCGCTGTAATTATTCCGAATATCTCGGGGTGTTACAGTGTGAGAGTGGGGTAATCCGTTACCTCTGGCCGGATTCACGAATATTTGGGTTAATCATTCTTGGAAGGTTCGACGGGGCCTCATGGGGTTTGTTACCTCTAGCCGGGCCCACAATTAATCACGAGTGATTTTGTAACTTGTGGCATGACGAAATATTTATGATATTTCTGGAGTATCACAATGTCTTGACTTTCTATAATGCTTGGAATGTAATATATACTTATCAAAGGTACTTGGCTACAATGGCAATAAGATAAGACGGTCTGTTGTGATGTGATTTTAGTAAAATTACCCGAAATATCAAAATATATTCCAATCTTTATTTCAAAGACTTATAAGAACTCAAGGGTTTTGAAATGTTTTTATTTAAGCGAGTATATCATGGGATTTTCTCAAAAATTATCTCAATGGCTGGTTTGTATGTTGTTGTCGTGAAGTGACTTGCTTGTTTATATTTGGAATGTGGTTTGTATAACTCGGATACCTGCACTAGAAAAATTTCTGTTTGCTAACTTCCGACGTTTCGGGGGATGAATGTCTTTTATGCATTTAGGTATTTAGAGTTCGAGAGTGTTCACAGAATCAGCATGAGAGATGATGAAAGACGACGATGTTAATCACAAGAGAGTCGGTGAATCATCCATGTCAATTATGTTGTATTTTTCTTCCGTTATCGTATTTTAACCCTTGCAAGGGTATCTTCTTATTGTATTCAAACGATTGTTTACCGAGGGTATGCACTTCTTGTCAATTATCGTTTGTGTTTTGGTTATCGTTTTTGTATAGTTTGACCATGCTGGCCAGTTGTGTATTATGTTGTTCTGTGTTAACTTGGTAGATCCTCACGAGAAGGGTCTACATCACTATAATATTTTCGGACATTTCTGAAGGTGTTACATAAGCTTGAGTAGTCTCGTATCTAATATATTATATTTTTGATCTCCAGTAAACACCTAATTTCATCTTTCACTTCTTTTATTAACTCCCCTTATGTTCCAACTAACATTCATCATTAAAGAAATTATCTTTGGGAGTGGTGCTGTAGTTGAGGGTGTCAGGGTTGGGTTGTCTCGGTTAGCTTTGACCTAGAGCATTGCATCTTTTACTTTTATTGTGTATTTTATCCTATTGTCTTTTGCATGTGGTGTATTTTTGACAGGGAGCTGTGCGCAGAGTCAACCTCTCTTCTGTTAGAGCAACGTTCTTCGAGAGTGCAGTTGCCAAAATCCCATTAGGTAAGGCTCATGTGAATTAAGCCATGAGCTCAGGTATGATTTGGAGCTTTTTCGCATCATATGCTTCTTTATATATATCACGCTATACCATGCTGCGCACTAAGTTGAGTGCTTTGAAAGCAGCCTCCTCCCAGTGAAAAGTAGGCGTAGTCTACCGTCATCTTACTCCTCCAGGCCTGCTTTCTCCTTATAGAGAAATAAATAAAATCGAACATAGATAACATACTCCCTCGTTATTTTTGGCATCTTTTATAACGCCCTCAATCCTTTCACCTTCTGACTCCATCTCTGACATGTGAGACCTCCCATTCTCAATTGATCATTTTCTGATTTTCGTAGTGGCCACTCTTTTCTTCCTCCCGAAGTTTTGTAGTTGTCCATGTTACCTTCCTTTCGTACTTCATTCAAGAAAGCCCCGAGATTAAATGGCTCAGAACCCATATTCTGAGAATATTTATCTATACCGGCCCATCCTGGCAAGAAATGTCATATTCACATTAGGCCCATTTCTCTACGACACGGCACTGTTTCCTCAGTATGTGGGCTATTGTCAATAAATAAACAATTTTTCTTAAATTTTAAAGTTAAATAAATTTTTGATAATTTTTAAATTTGATAGTATTGATGGATAAAAAAATCAGCTTTTTTAAAAAATTACTGCTCATTGACAGCAGTATCAGAATTACTTTTAAAAGATACTATTATAAAAAAATTAAAAATTAAATTTTTTATATTTTATAAATATTTTAAAAAATAATATTTACCAAGCACAAATCTACATACTTAAATTCACAATTGAGTATGTTCAATCACAATCTATACCGAAGACTTTCACTGCAATAACCTCCTCATTATCCCCAGATCATGTGCCATAAGTTGGGCCCAATAGGCCCAACTAGCATTTTCCTCTTACAAATATTAGATCGGCCCAACCCCCTTTATTTTTCTTCATCCTTCTCTGAGATGATGACCTCTCTCCGTCAACCATCCCTCTCGAACATTCCCTATCTTCAGTGGCAGCGACGGACGGCGGATGCGAGAAAAACTATGCAACAGCGATCACCAGAATAGGTCATCACGGAGACGGGACGCACGGGTTCTGCCGATTTGAGATCGAGTCGTGGGCGGGCTCTCCGATTCGGCCCTGTGCTTCGACGGAGGTCCGACATTTGAGTGTTGGGGTTGAGCTCCGATTATCTCGCCGCTTTCGGTTTCCAGTGGGTTTAGCTTTGGCTTTCGGCGGATGAACTAACCTCGTGCAGACCCGTTCCTGATATTTTAGGGGCTTTAGGCAAAATATTAGAAATCGGCTTCTTGCATTGAATTATATTTATATAGATTTTTTTTAATCAGGAAATGAAGATTTTCTTGAAAATGTATTACCCAAAATACAAAAAAAAAAAAAAAAAACTATAAACACTTCATCAAAACTACACCAATAGACCGGATGAAAAGGATCAAAAAGGACTAGTTATTCTTAGAAAACTACTAAAATCGATTCCTTCGAGCGTTTTGAGATGCAAAATCATTTATAATTATATCAATATCAACATCTCCCAACATATTCTTCTCAATCGATAATGTTGCCAAACCATTCAACCTCTCTTGTGACATTGATGACCTTGAGTAAGTCTTTATCAACTTCAATTTTGAAAAACTTCTTTCTGCTGATGCTACAGTCACGGGCACCGTCAATAAAATTCTATAAGCAATTGCTACATTCGGATAAAATCTACAGATTTGACAAATTTAAAAATATCAATAGCAGACATTGTTTCTGTTGGCAAAGTGAATTGTAACACTTTCAATTCAGAGAAAAGATCATTTACATCAACATCCGATAAATATCCGTGAGTAAAGATTTTGTGAAATTTAACACAACATTCTTTCAATTCATTATCATCAAATGACTTTAACTTTTGAGAATTATATAAAAATCCAAAAATACTTTCAAATGTCTTCAATTCCTCAAATCTATTTTTCAAAGAAAGAATTGCCATGTCAACAACAATAAGAAAATAATTTATCCTAAATGATTCTTGTGGTGAATGATTTTCGCCATCCTCATTATTCTCCCCAAAAGTTTTTTTTTCTAATCACACGACGTTTTATTGGAAAGATAGGCTCAACATCCATTTCAACTGCAACCTCTTTTGCAACATCCAAGCTTTTTTTAAAGCCTTCCACTCTATAATTCTCAAAATATGAACATACATCTTCCAATTGCTTTATGGTAGTGTCGATGCACATAGACTTGGACTGTAATTTTTTACTAACCATATTAATAGCAAACAAAATATCATACCAAATAACCATACCAAGCAAAAACTCAAAATTTCCAAGTGCATTGATCAAACTCTCTGCTTCACTCTTTGTCTTTGCATCATTGTCACAAGATTTATATAATTCTGACAAAGCACGTCTTATTTGAGGACATTGAAATCTAATAGCGTTAACACTTTTAATTCGACTTTCCCAACGAGTATTAAACAAATATTTCATAGTCAAACCAGGAACATTATCAAGCAAAAATTTCCATCTTTTTGTAGATCCCGAAAACAACGAATATAAACGTTGAATAATTCCAAAAAATGAAATAGCCTTAACACAAGAATGTGCCATATCACCAAGAGTAAGATTAAGACTATGACAAGCACATGGCATGTATAATGCTCTAGGATTTATTTCAAGAAATCTCGTTTGAACACCTTGGTGCTTTCCTTTCATATTGGAACCATTATCATAACCTTGGCCCCTCACATCATCAACATTAAGATCAAGAGCCTTTAAAACATCCAAGAATTCATTAAGCAACCCTAAACCGTAGTATCATCAACTTTTAGAAATTCTAGAAAGAACTCCTCAATTTTTATTTTATTATTTGACATATTAACACAACGAATTATAAGAGTCATTTGTTCTTGATGGCTCACATCAGGGGTACAATCAAGAATTATAGAAAAATATTTTGCCTCTTTAATAATTTTAACGATTGACCTTTTAACACTTTGGGACAAAAGAGAAATAAACTCATTTTGAATTTTATGTCCAAGATAATGATAATGAATTTCACGATCCTGAATCCGTCTCACATGATCTTGCATTATCAAATCAAATTCCGCAATCATTTCAATCAATCCAAGAAAATTGCCATTGCTATCTTGATATAATTTTTCATTGGATCCTCGAAAGGCAAGATTATTCTTAGCAAGACATTTCACAACAGAAAATATTCTTCGTAATACTTGTTTCCATCGCTCTTTTTCTTTCATTAATTCTTCTTGCAAATGCTTATCAATTGTTTGATTTTTGTCTAATCTTATTCTCAATTCATTCCAAGTATTCATATTAATCATATGTTCGGCACTATTTTCATGTTGTTTGAGTCTTTGGCTAATATGTTTCCAATCACTTAAGCCCTCATTTGCTAGCAAACATGAGTTACTAGAAGATTTAAATAACTTGCAACAAAAACAATATACTTTGTCAACAGGTTTACAATAAACCGACCATTTTCGATCACTAATCTCACCATTACTCAATTTTATCGAATAATATGCATATGAAAAATGCCTAAAATTTTTGTCCAAGGGAAACTCAAGATTCATTTCTCTAATAGGCCCCTTTTCAATTAGAATATCTTTGGTGGTATTATCAAGATTTTCCCAATTCCTTGGATCATAAATATCAAAACCACAATTTTTTTTGTTCATCATCAATTCCAAGATTATCAATATGGGATGTATTAGGCACATCACAAACTACAATAGAATCATTAAGCACATTTTCATTGTTATCTAAATTTTCAGTTGATATATCTACATTTTCGTTTTCATTACTATCTACATTTTCGTTCGATTGATCCAAATTTTCTTGGGTATCTTTTTTAAAACAAATTTATCCAAAGCCCCTTGTTGTGATTTTATTAGCTCGTCGATTCGTTTTCTTTTTTTTTTCGTTTTTCACTACCGGATAAATGTTTTTAGACAACATAGTAATAAATCGATGTAATAGAGATGTAAAAACACGCCGAAAGAGAACAATAGCACCTGTTCTGTCCAGAAAAACAAACTTTTTTCCACCAATGTGTCTTGTTTCTGTCCAGTCTTCTTACAATTATTCTGTAAACAAAAGAACACCTCCAATAAATAATTTGTAAAATAAATAAAATCAAAATAAGTAAAAAGAAAATATTAATATATAGAACTTACGGACAATCCAGCGCCAATTTTCTCAATTTGAACAAACTTTTCTCCCTCAACAATTGTTCTCAGAAAAAGAACTAACAAGAAACAAGAGTAAACATTATAAGGTAATGAGAAATTAATCTAAACAATCTTTTAAAATAAAAAAATAACGTTTTTTAGAAGAACGTTGAGAGTGAGTGGTAGATGAATAGTTCACGCGTTTCAACAATTTGGGGGAAGAAGATATGAACGGATTTTTTGGCAGTAATATATATATATATAATTAATAGAACTAGAGATGAATTACTGCACCATTAACAGATCTAATGATAAAAATTAACGTAGATCGGTTGGTGCGTTTACCTTTTCTGAAAAATGCACAGACCCAAAGATTTCAATGGAAGAGGCGGAGGTAGAATACGAGCAAATTTAGCAAATCGCTAGTTGCAGTTGCAGAGTGAATTTCCAAATCCGGATGACTTGCTCTTTCTCTCTCTAGACTTCCCCTTTGGAAAATGAATATGTGAAACTCGCTTAATGGGCCAACAATTAAAAGTGGAGAAAGTGAGATGGCGGCAGCTGACAACTATAGAAGAACGTTGTGGTAGATGAAAAGTTGTGTGTTTCAACTTGGGCAGATATATATATATATATATATATATATATATAAAGATTTTTTAAAAAAATATGGGCCCCCTTCCAACTTGGGCCCTGGGCCGTCGCACCTCGGGCCTAGGCCCAGGGCCGGGCCTGACCTTGTGCTTAGTAGGTCCGGCACGGCTGGAACAGGTTTGGGGTCCCATTTCAATTTCCGGCCAGGATGGTGGTGTGGCCTTGACGCCTGATGGACGGCAGTGGTACCGAACGGATGAGTTGGTGATTCTAAGTGTCGCCGGCAGTTTTGTTTGTAGGGTTTTGGAGTTCGGCTGGTCAGGTTTGGCGTGGCCTGAAGTCCGTTTTTGTGGCGCTCATTAATGGTTCATGGCAGCTGGGGGATGCTATTTATGTTGGAAATATAAGATAAATTGGAGGAAATTGGTGTTTTGAGCAGCCCATTTGAGAGGAAATTTTGAGTGGACTCGACTACGAGTTATAGTCGGGACTTAGTTAGAATACGTAGTACTCGGTACGAGGTTTCCAAAACATGTAAGAACACTCAAAATGATTGAGGTATGAATGAGATATAATGTTCCAAAGTGAACCCTTTAGAAATGAATTTGGGATGCTATCCCACATTGGAAAAAGAAGTGAGAAATTGTGAGTATATAAGGATATGTGGACAAAGGCATGTTCAAAATGAGACATGTGTGGATGTGTGACTAGGCGCCCCTCGCGCACACACACGCGCGCGCCGCCGCCGTCCGTCCTTCCGCTCGGTCTCGGTCAAAGGGCGATTTGAGCGATTTGTCTCGGCGTCTCGAAGTTATCTTTTTACTGCAATTTTATTCGGTAAAATTTTATTTTACCGAAAATACCTCAATTAATAAATTCCGAATTTTTCGAATCCGGATAAAATCGAATCTGGATAAGTATTTCGATCGGTTTAGAGTTCCTCCAGATACCAATTTCGATCGGTTTAGAGTTCCTCCAGATACCAATTTCGATCGGTATAGAGTTCCTCCAGCACACAACCTCCTCCAGTCTTCACCTATAAATACCCAGATGAGGTGGCTCGTTTTTACACACTTATTTTTGCGGACGAATTTTGAAAGCCTACACAGCCAAAAATTTTCGTCGTTTTTCTTTCTTCTACGGTCGGTGATAGTAGACAGATTTTGTTCTAGTTGTTGAGGGTGCAGCGGATCACAGATTCGTTACATCGAGCTGTTGTTTTATCCTGGGAGGCAGACATCATACACCGTGGTGAGGACGAATTTGCTTTAAGGAGACAGATTATCTGGACTCAACAGCGAAACTTTCGCTTCACGTACGGGATCGGCAGATTTCGTTTTGCTAACAATTTTCGGCAGGATTTATATAATATATATTCGATATATATATATATTTCTATTCTGTTCTTTTCAAGTAATCATTTATAAATTTTTCAACAATCTTAAAGCAAATTCCTTTTTACTTGATTAAAACAGATCTATTTTCGTAAAGCTAATCAATATGGATTCTCAAAACACAACATTGTCTACGGACGTTTCTAGAGGTGCGCCTCAGAAAATCGGCTCGGGTTCAGCGACTGGAGGTGCGCCTCTAATAACTGGATCGGGTTCAGCTTCGATTCCGATAACCACTTTGGTTTCGGTTCCGATCAACCATGCGGACAAACCAAAGAAATTCAACGGGCAGAATTTCAAGAGATGGCACCAGAAGATGATGTTCTATCTGACCACGCTAGGCTTGTCTCAATTCCTCAAGGAGGATGCGCCAAAATATGACGAGGACAGTGACCAAGAAACTCTGATTGCCATTGGCGCTTGGAAAACTTCCGACTATCTATGTCGGAACTATGTGATGAATGGCCTTGCCGATTCACTGTACAACGTGTACAACAGTGCTAAATCAGCTAAGGCGTTATGGGACTCACTAGACCATAAATACAAAATCGAGAACGCCGGTGCCAAGAAGTGGATTGTTGGACGGTTTCTCGATTACAAGATGATGGACTCCAAGACTGTAGTGAGTCAGGTACAAGATCTGCAAGTGATCATTCACGAAATCCATGCTGAAGGAATGGTCATTAGCGAATCCTTCCAAGTGGCTGCTGTGATCGAAAAATTGCCCCCGACTTGGAAAGATTTCAAGAATTATCTAAAGCACAAGCGCAAGGAAATGAGCATGGATGATCTGATCGTTAGACTTCGCATAGAGGAAGACAACTGAGGATCAGAGAAGAAAGTAAATATTGCTGTGGCAAAGGCCAATGTTGTAGGCCCAGAATGGACATCCAAGAAAGGCAACAATGGAAAGGGAACCAAGCTGGGACCTAAAGGAGGAATTGGGAAAAAGAAAGAAAAATTCCTTGAAAAATGCTACAATTGTGAAAAGATGGGTCATAGGACGGCCGACTGCAGGCTGCCAAAGAAACCAAAGAAAAAGGAGGGTAATGCAGCACATCTGATTACCGAACAAGTGGAACATCTTGACTTATGTGCTATGATCTCCGAAGTGAACCTAGTTGGCTCAAACACCCAAGAGTGGTGGATTGACACTGGAGTAACTAGGCATATATGTGCCAACAAGATTATGTTCTCCTCCTTGGAAGAAACGGATGCCGGTGACATACTGTATATGGGAAATTCTGCAACCTCAACTATCTTGGGCGAAGGCACGGTGATCTTAAAGATGACGTCTGGAAAGGAAGTGACTCTTAAACGCGTGTTATATGTGCCTGATATTCGAAGGAACCTTATTTCTGGTACCTTGTTGATGAAGCATGGCTTTAGAACAGTTTTCGAGTCCGATAAAGTTATTTTGTCGAAAAATGGTGTGTTTATAGGCAAGGGATATGAATATTATGAGCTAGTTAAGCTCAATGCAATGACTATCAAAGAAGAGATTGATTTTATATTACAGAATCATACTTGGGAACTAGTGGAATTACCTCCTAAGTGTAAACCATTAGGAAATAAGTGGATCTTCAAGAAGAAATTGAAAGATGGAGCAGTTGATAAATATAAGGCTAGGCTCGTAGCGAAGGGATATAACCAACGTGAAGGCCTAGACTATGTTGATACTTACTCTCTTGTGACGAGAATAACTTCCATCAGGATGATACTTGCCATCGCAGCATTACGAGGCTTAGAAGTTCATCAAATGGATGTTAAGACTGCCTTTCTTAATGGGGACTTAGAAGAGGAAATCTACATGGAACAACCCGGGGGGTTCTCTGCTCCTGGACAAGAAAGGAAAGTCTGCAAGCTCGTAAAATCATTGTACAGATTGAAGCAGGCACCAAAACAGTGGCATGAAAAATTTGATCATGTCATGATAAGCGGTGGCTTCAAAATTAATGAATACGACAAATGTGTATATGTGAAAGACACAGAAAATGGCTACGTCATTTTGTGTCTATATGTAGATGACTTACTCATTACCGGCAGTGATGAAAGAATAATCAAATCGACCAAAGACATGCTGAGGTCGAGATTTGATATGAAGGATATGGGACCCGCAGATGTAATTTTAGGGATTAAAATCACACGAACGTCGGAAGGTCTCATGCTGAGTCAAGCCCACTACGTGGACAAAATCCTTGAAAGATTTAATAAAGATGACTCGGGCACAGCCAAAACCCCGATGGATATGACGTTGAGACTATCCAAGAATAAGGGTGAAGGAGTATCTCAACTCGAATACTCACACATAATAGGAAGTCTGATGTACTTGATGAGCTATGCAAGACCAGACATAGCCTACTCAGTTAGTAAACTAAGTAGATACACGAGCAACCCCGGAAAGGATCACTGGAAGGCGATCATAAGGGTACTAAGATACTTAAGGGGTACTCGAGAGTATGGGCTGCACTATACCAAATATCCAGCAGTACTTGAAGGATATAGTGATGCTAATTGGATATCTGATATAAAAGACTCCAAGTCTACAAGCGGATATGTATTCACACTAGCCGGTGCAGCAGTGGCATGGAAATCTTCGAAACAGACACTTATATCTCGGTCAACGATGGAATCCGAGTTTATAGCCTTAGATAAATGTGTAGAAGAGGGAGAATGGCTACACCATTTTCTAGAAGATATTCCAAGATGGGCAAAGCCTGTGACCGCAATATATATTCATTGCGATAGTCAATCTGCGATTGGCAGGGCATAGAGCGTAATGTACAATGATAAGTCTCGTCACATAAGGAGGAGACATAATACCATTAGACAATTGATATCAACAGGAGTTATCACTATTGATTATGTGTCATCAAAGGATAACATTGCGGATCCGCTAACCAAAGGGTTATCAAGAGACCTTGTTGATAAATCATCAAGAGGAATGGGCCTATTGCCTTGAGCTAATGGTTTTATGGAGGATACCCAACCTAAGCTGACTGGAAATTCCAAGATCTAGGTTCAATGGGACAACCAACCATAAAACTGGGCACGATCACTGTGGGGGTTACCCCGAACCGGCCATTCATAGGATGAAAACAGTGATACCCGTAAGGAGAGGTTAAGCTTATACTTTTAATGATTCTTAAGTCGACAACGTATAGTCGGGTGGAGTAAAATACGGGTTTACTCAAAACACTTAAAGAGAATCATCTATGTTAGAGAGAAGAGGGGCCGCTTCAAAGGAGAATTGCTAAGGCACAATTCTTTAGAAACTCTCGCAGAACCAGGACGGTGTCCATGGCCAAAATGGGCACAATAATGAGAACAGAACAAATCAGGAAGGGCACTTGTGAAGGATATACGATCACTTACACAAGCGGTCAGACAGTTCAAAGGCATCTAGTCACACTGTCTAGCCAGTAAGGAGAATATATCTTTTCGAGGGAAGGTTCAAGTAACATACTCTACCTATCCTATGCAATGCCTAACCGTAGTAACTATCACCAAATCAACTCCGTGTCTGACGTGTGCTGCTGGACCATCAATCTCATTCATGTGGGGGATTGTTGGAAATATAAGATAAATTGGAGGAAATGGGGTGTTTTGAGCAGCTCATTTGAGAGGAAATTTTGAGTGGGCTCGACTAAGAGTTAAAGTCGGGACTTAGTTGGAATACGTAGTACTCCGTACGAGGTTTCCAAAACATGTAAGAACACTCAAAATGATTGAGGTATGAATGAGATATAATGTTCCAAAGTGAACCCTTTAGAAATGAATTTGGGATGCTATCACACATTGGAAAAAGAAGAGAGAAATTGTGAGTATATAAGGAGATGTCGGTATCCTTTGAAGATCCGCACGTGGGCCATCGTCCAAGATTCGGTCTTGGACGACTTTGACGGATGCTGGATCCATACGTGGCACGAGATGATCGCCTCTGGTTTGCTCATTATAGACGATCGTCAGACATCAAAAGACGATCGCTGGGTACCAAAAGACGGTCGCCGTATGGTGCCGAACTCCAGGCGTTTGTCCAGAGTATGTTTTCCATGGTTGGCTTCTCTGATCGTGATGCCGATCGCCTATCGAGGCGTATTAATCGCCGCACAACAGAGAGAAAATGAAATAATACGCAATCAGAGATCTAAGTTTTGAAAATAAATCCTAATAAATATCTAAATATTTTTTACTTATTCTTATATTTTTAATTGTTTTGATAAATTGAGCATCCATCTATGTCTTAGTTCGTATTGATCTTATGATAAATGATCTTCTCTCGGTTTCAAATTGTAATATCCGCACTTTCTATTTTTAGTAATTTCTATTTTTGGTGTATCTCAATTTTGGGTGACTCACTTGAAATTATTTTGGTATTCTGAAACTATTGTGTTCTGCACTTTTGGCCATCCGAACGAGTTTCGAGGTTATTTTATGAGAATTCATGTATTGGTGTAATTTTCCACGTTTTGGTTCTATTCTCGTAAATCTTATTCGAAACTAGTGTTTTGTTGTTTATACAGGTTCATTTAACATATCTAGACAAATTATGAGTTTGGGTGTTGTTATCCAATCTCGAATCGTGGTTTTTGGAAGTTTTGGCCATTTTGTATTTTTCCAAAATATTGGGTATTTGGTGTCTGTTTTCGTTTTCCGCACTATTGGATGGCTGAAAATACATGTTTGTTGAACGCTTGAGCTTGTATATTGATACTCTTCGCAAGCACTTCGTTATTTTTGTTGCACTTTCGCACTCGGTCGTTACTCGAGCCTTCTAATGACTGAAGAGACCTACTGTCAACAGCAGGGTTACGGACGTAAGACTATCCCTGTTACGGCCATAACTTCAGTGTATTGTACGGCTGCAGGTTTCTGCTTTATACGGCCGTAATATCAGATTTTTTATGGCCGCCAATTTTCTTTTGCGGACGTGATGAGAGGTGCTTTGGAACTGGACAGTGCAGTGGGCTACCTACGGCCGTAAGTATAGCTCGTTACGGCCGTAAGCATCACAAATATGGCCGTAAACTTCATTTAATATGGCCGTAACGCATGGCAGTATATAACGTTGTCGGCGGTCTAGACAATCCATTTTTTTCACTTTCTCTTCTTATCTTCGCGACGGGGCGACCTATGGAGGAGGGTTTCGACAGGATTTTGTTCCACTCTCGATTAGGATTCAATTTAGATCAATATATCATCAACTTATCATCAAGTTATCCATCTTCCATCTTTAAATCAAATGTAAACCTCTTAGAACCCTAGTTTTGGGGATTTGGGAAGTTTTCTAATGATTTTGTCTTTCTAATCCGATTTAGTCTAGATTGATGATAGATTATGATTGTATAATCATAATCTATTATTTTTCTTGAGGTTTTTGTGGATTAATTTTCGTGATTTCCACCATCAGTTGATTATAGTCGATTATGCCCTCGTGGGAGTTCAGTAAAGGGTTCTAATGGGAAGATTTTAGTGTCACCCCTTATTTTTCTTTGTTAGTTCGGACCAAAGTTCCGTCCGTTCACCATTCATTTACGTTATTATAATCATGACAAGTACATATCTTCCATTATGTTATTTCGACGTGATTGATGATATATGAAAATATTAAGTGTGTGTGAGTTGTTCGTCTACGTGTGGACGGTTCGACGAGACCTCTGGGCATCTATGCTAAGGGCGCTAGATCACAGACGTGGTTTCCCAGTTGGGGATAGTTCTACAAAACCTTTGTGGGTCGATGCTAAGGGGCATGTCCGCAGGTTACTTTATGCGTTGTTATGTCTGGCGATGATGTGTTCTGACATGTTGATCGATGACATTGTTTTTGGACATGACGTAATATACCGGAATATTGTCTTATAAATATTTTCAAGATATGATTGTGTGACTTGAAATGAACATGTATATAATATTATGTAATTGTGTACTTGCACTAGCTATTTGAACGCTAACCCCTGAAATGGGGGAAATGCCTTTATATATTTCAGGTGATGGCCAGTTTGAGAAGCAGGCACGGGAAGTGCAAGCGAAAGATGGTCAGATATGATGTTATCAGGATCGAGTCTCGGGAGTTTATTCCCGAGTTCTTTTATCGTCTGATAGAGTCAGTTGAATAAACTTTTACTATTCATAAACTACGGTCGAAGTCCCCTACGTGGGAAATAGTTTTATTTACTTTCGGTCGTACCTTACTTTTACTCAAATGTTTTGGTTGAGGCCACGACCTAGTTTACATTATTAAGTGTTTTATGTTTAGATAATATGTGTTGTATGTGATTAATTAGCCTGGTAGATCTTGACGAGGATTCTACAGCGTGTAACGACTCTGAAGTTGTAACATTCCCAAAATTCTATTGGGTTATTACAGTGCCGTGGATCCCACACAAGGAAATCCACCTGGCTAACATGACAAAATATAATATACTGGCCAAAAAGGAAAATCACAGTCCCTACTATGATATTTAACACAATATTTCGATATGGAACCGACACAAGGGTCCTCGTTGTCCTTGTTATCCGGGGGTAGTGCTCCTCCAGGTAGATGATAACCTCTTTGCCCGCTTAGTCTAGATAGCGTTTGACATCTGGGGGGAGCTCATGGTCTGGCGAGGCCTCCATCTTATTAACGCTGGCCTCCGGGTCGGTGTCCCCCTCCCCCATTTGCTCAGGTCGCGCATCCTTCTCTCAGCGGCTAGCCTCTTGACACGCTGAGAAGGGGTCTCCCTCCCTCCGGAGGCAGCCCAAGCCCCAGAATATGGATAGAAAACTATTGAAGAGTTAGGAAGGGGCCGAGCACGAAAGAAAAAAACAGCAATGGAGAAAACATTTACCAGGGATAGATTCAGACATGGTACCCGAATCGGTTAATCGAAGACGGCTGCCCAAACATCCTCCTCGGTTGGCAAGAGATGACTTCTTCTGCTCGAGCGGAAGTTCCAATAGCTTGTCACCATGATTGTCGGACTCAAAAAAGGTCTCAACCGTGGGTATATGATCTGCACAAGAAACAGATGATGAGTGTTAGCCACAAAAACGAACATAACAACAAAAGATAAATACTTATGGATTTTGGAAATAAAATGCTCCGGGCCCCTCATCCACTCGTCCATAACACTGGGCTCACCCTCTTTGTCCGGGATCATCCAATCCCCACCAACATTGAACCACTGCTCCTTCCAACTATGGATGGTCTCCAACACGTCAACCACCTTCTTATGCATCATGTGCCGAGCAGTCAAATAAAACAAATCCAAATAGGATTTACCTACCGATCGACCTCCATAGATAGAGGCTATTGAACTCCTCAAAGGTTGGATGGAACCACCCCTTCAGTTTAAATAGGATGAAAAAGCCCATGAGCCGAGACCAGGCATTAGGGTGAACCTAGGGGATTGGGAGGCGCCACCGCCTCAGAAATCCAGACAGGATAAGAGGGAGCGGGAACTTTAGCCCTGCCAGCAATGAATGGTAGTACACGTCCATGCAGCCAATCAACAGCTGATGTTGCCTCTCATCAGATACAGGACGAACATTAGTGCCGCCACCGGAATCTTGTACCTCTACCGCCACGTTGCGAACTGCTCGTCCGTGACGATGTTGTGCATCAAGGTCGGATCCCATGCCACCACCACAAAAGGGAGCGGTTGTGGCTGGGTCAAGAAACCCTCGGGAGCGACCTGTTCGTCTCCCACACCCGTTGCTCTGTAGGCCACTGCTAGCGGCACTACCGCTTCCACCTCCAAGGATTCCGACAAACCCACAAACCTGACACTGCCATCTTCCTCCTCACTCCAACCCATCAGGATGGCCCCTAAAGATATATCTGCGACACCCATCCGGTCTGTAGACATGGCCAGATCTACTGCTCTCTCCTCTCCTCGGCCTGACATTATGAATAAAGAAAGAAAAAGAGAAAAACTCAGCATCTTATGAAATCGCCGAAGTACCTCTGTTTCTCTCTCTCTATGCAAAACTCGCAATAGTAAAAGGAAAAAGAATAAGACAGAGGAAGTCGACCCTTATTTATAAGGGAAATGACAGTATTTATTGCCCGTCACATGATCGCACTGGTTAGCCGAATCCCAACAAATAGCCAGTCCGCTCTGGCATCCACTCACCCATCCTCCTTCAGATCAGCCAACCCGATCCATCCGAACTGATAGATGGTCACAAAAATCCGGCTTGACCGACCGAGCAAGGATGTCACGTGAAAGGCCATCTAGGAGGCGAGCCGGTCAGGTTACAAGACTTAAGTAAACCATTACCGGGCCGAAAAACAGAAGGTGGAAGTCCAACCCCAGTGAAAGCCCTGAGCCGACTAGGCAATAGATAACCATCGCCAAAGGCGTACGAAACAGGCACACAAGACATTTATTACAATATCTCACGTCTCTTCCTGAAGTTGCCTCAGATGCTGCTGTTAGGAATAAACCCTCGAATGCCACTCAGAGGATGAGATCGAGAGCATCCTATTGTAATTATAAATATTAAATTAAGTAAGGCATTTATTATTTATATATTATTGTATATCACTGGCATTGTCATTTGATATATAGAATAATAGTCCATGGATTTGAGAGAAAACATCCCACTCATATGAAGAGAAGGAGATAGGCACTAGAAGTGTTTAGGGCTCGAATGCTTAACTCGTTAGCAAGTCGATAAAATTTAACTGGACAATAAGCTTAGAAGACTTGTATAATGTGCGCTTTGACATGAATAGTGCCTGTCTATATAGGGTTAATGAGAGCACACGTTATGGGTATGCTAATAGGATTAGTATACTCAGACTCGACTCACCTCGATTCGGTCACATAGGTTCCAATCTGAGATTGTCAATGACTGAATTGAAAGGTTATGATAGGTATACATGAACCTTTGACTTGAGGTTTCAGTATGAGATGTGCTTGTAACATTAAGTTAGTCATCAGAGTAGTTCAATCCAATCAATGGTTGGTGGAGTCAACCTCGAAGTGCAACTTAGTGGGCAAGTAGAAGTCTCTATTGAATACCAAGATAAGATTCTTTCTCCTATAAGTGAACAGGTAAATGTCCTATGTGGTTAATGGCAAATGAGATCATAAGTCCTTAGCCAAAGCATTTAGAGCTAGTTGTATTTGATACATAAAAGTTTGGTGATCTCCATAGTGTCAAGTTTCACTAGGGTTTGACATTATCGTGACCCTAATACTTGATCGGGACATTTGGATGAAGGTTTTATACGTGTACGGTATTCACGACACAATAGTTTTAGAATGATTCTATCATTCATTCTCAGTTGGGTGCGGTGCGGGCCACCAGGCTGGCTAAGTGTTACCTGCACTCCTTGGTTCCTCCCATTGCCGATCAAATGACCTATGGAATTGTGCACAAGGATATTTGATGGAAAATGTGTATTTAGTATCTCTAATATTGGATATTATATATTTAATTTTATTTATTGGAAAAATTTATGTGGTCTTATGTGTTAAATTAATCACACGCGAATGTCTGGTACACGAATTGAGTGACTCGACTGCTTCTTTTCATCAATTTCAAGGGGCCACCCCTTTATCACCGCATTACCTTACAGATCCTTCCACCATTGTCGGGTTGTTGTGTGAGGTGTGTTTGACTTGATTTACACATGTGGAGATAAGATATCAAGATTATCATGATCTTGAAATCTAATCTCATCATGATTCTTGTACTTAATGAAAAATATATGAGCATCGAGTTTGATGAGTTCTTAAAAGAACCGGGAATAGTGTCAGAATTCACTCCTCCATCTACTCCACTATTAAATGGTGTGTCAAAAAGAAGGAACGGATCTGAACATAAACCGTTATGGGGCTATTTTTAATTACCGAAGGAGAATTATTTCTATCATTGCTGATGACGGATCTGAACATTTATTCAAAGGATGGAGACCGGAAAGCTCATGAAAATTGATCAAAGCCATGAAAGCAGTGAAATTACTGAAGCAGGGTTGTCATGGATTGTGGTGTTATGCCATGAAGAAAGAAGGAGTAGAAATCTCGTCTATTCCAGTTGTGAACGAATTCTCAGACGTATTCCCTGACGAACTACCTGGGTTACCTCCGCGGAGAGAAGTAGAGTTTAATATCGAATTAGAGCCTGGAGACGCTCCTATTTCCAGAGCACCATACCGTATGGCGCCAACCGAGATGTACGAATTAAAGAAGCAGCTTGAGAAATTATTGCAGAGGGAATACATCGAACCTTGTCGATGATTATTCGGGATATGGATACATCTATTTGTTGCGACGTAAGTCTGAAGCCTTTGATAAGTTCAGAGACTTCAAAGCTGAAACGGAGAAGCGTAATGGGAAGAGTATCAAGTCACTACAACCTGATCGTGGTGGCGAATACCTTAGTGGAGAGTTTTTGGATTTCTTGGCAAACGAGGGGATTTCGTCCCAGCTCACTGGGCTAGAAACTCCACAACAAAACGGTGTTGATGAGAAAAGGAACAAAACTCTTTTAATGGTTAGATCAATGATGAGTTATTCGGATTTACCTATTTCGTTTTGGCGATACGCCTTGGAAACAATGACATACATTCTAAACATGGTGCCTTCAAAGTCAGTTCCAAAAAACATCCCACTTGATATATAGCATCCTATTGTAATTATAAATATTAAATTAAGTAAGGCATTTATTATTTATATATTATTGTATATCACTGGCATTGTCATTTGATATATAGAATAATAGTCCATGCATTTGAGAGAAAACATCCCACTCATATGAAGAGAAGGAGATAGGCACTGGAAGTGTTTAGGGCTCGAATGCTTAACTCGTTAGCAAGTCGATAAAATTTAACTGGACAGTAAGCTTAGAAGACTTGTATAATGTGCGCTTTGACATGAATAGTGCCTGTCTATATAGGGTTAATGAGAGCACACGTTATAGGTATGCTAATAGGATTAGTATACTCAGACTCGACTCACCTCGATTCGGTCACATAGGTTCCACTCTGAGATTGTCAATGACTGAATTGAAAGGTTATGATAGGTATACATGAACCTTTGGCTTGAGGTTTCAGTATGAGATGTGCTTGTAACATTAAGTTAGTCATCAGAGTAGTTCAATCCAATCAATGGTTGGTGGAGTCAACCTCGAAGTGCAACTTAGTGGGCAAGTAGAAGTCTCTATTGAATACCAAGATAAGATTCTTTCTCCTATAAGTGAACAGGTAAATGTCCTATGTGGTTAATGGCAAATGAGATCATAAGTCCTTAGCCAAAGCATTTAGAGCTAGTTGTATTTGATACATAAAAGTTTGGTGATCTCTATAGTGTCAAGTTTCACTAGGGTTTGACATTATCGTGACCCTAATACTTGATCGGGACATTTGGATGAAGGTTTTATACGTGTACGGTATTCACGACACAATAGTTTTAGAATGATTCTATCATTCATTCTCAGTTGGGTGCGGTGCGGGCCACCAGGCTGGCTAAATGTTACCTGCACTCCTTGGTTCCTCCCATTGCCGACTGAAACAGACCTATGGAATTGTGCACAAGGATATTTGATGGAAAATGTGTATTTAGTATCTCTAATATTGGATATTATATATTTAATTTTATTTATTGGAAAAATTTATGTGGTCTTATGTGTTAAATTAATCACACGCGAATGTCTGGTACACGAATTGAGTGACTCGACTCGTTTCTTTTCATCAATTTCAAGGGGGCCACCCCCTTTATCACCGCATTACCTTACAGGATCCTTCCACCATTGTCGTGTTGTTGTGTGAGGTGTGTTTGACTTGATTTACACATGTGGAGATAAGATATCAAGATTATCATGATCTTGAAATCTAATCTCATCATGATTCTTGTACTTAATGAAAAATATATGAGCATCGAGTTTGATGAGTTCTTAAAAGAACCGGGAATAGTGTCAGAATTCACTCCTCCATCTACTCCACTATTAAATGGTGTGTCAAAAAGAAGGAACGGATCTGAACATAAACCGTTATGGGGCTATTTTTAATTACCGAAGGAGAATTATTTCTATCATTGCTGATGACGGATCTGAACATTTATTCAAAGGATGGAGACCGGAAAGCTCATGAAAATTGATCAAAGCCATGAAAGCAGTGAAATTACTGAAGCAGGGTTGTCATGGATTGTGGTGTTATGCCATGAAGAAAGAAGGAGTAGAAATCTCGTCTATTCCAGTTGTGAACGAATTCTCAGACGTATTCCCTGACGAACTACCTGGGTTACCTCCGCGGAGAGAAGTAGAGTTTAATATCGAATTAGAGCCTGGAGACGCTCCTATTTCCAGAGCACCATACCGTATGGCGCCAACCGAGATGTACGAATTAAAGAAGCAGCTTGAGAAATTATTGCAGAGGGAATACATCGAACCTTGTCGATGATTATTCGGGATATGGATACATCTATTTGTTGCGACGTAAGTCTGAAGCCTTTGATAAGTTCAGAGACTTCAAAGCTGAAACGGAGAAGCGTAATGGGAAGAGTATCAAGTCACTACAACCTGATCGTGGTGGCGAATACCTTAGTGGAGAGTTTTTGGATTTCTTGGCAAACGAGGGTATTTCGTCCCCACCATGGCTAGAAACTCCACAACAAAACGGTGTTGATGAGAAAAGGAACAAAACTCTTTTAATGGTTAGATCAATGATGAGTTATTCGGATTTACCTATTTCGCTTTGGCGATACGCCTGGAAACAATGACATACATTCTAAACATGGTGCCTTCAAAGTCGGGCCCAAAACATCCCACTTGATATATAAGATCCTATTGTAATTATAAATATTAAATTAAGTAAGGCATTTATTATTTATATATTATTGTATATCACTGGCATTGTCATTTGATATATAGAATAATAGTCCATGCATTTGAGAGAAAACATCCCACTCATATGAAGAGAAGGAGATAGGCACTGGAAGTGTTTAGGGCTCGAATGCTTAACTCGTTAGCAAGTCGATAAAATTTAACTGGACAGTAAGCTTAGAAGACTTGTATAATGTGCGCTTTGACATGAATAGTGCCTGTCTATATAGGGTTAATGAGAGCACACGTTATAGGTATGCTAATAGGATTAGTATACTCAGACTCGACTCACCTCGATTCGGTCACATAGGTTCCACTCTGAGATTGTCAATGACTGAATTGAAAGGTTATGATAGGTATACATGAACCTTTGACTTGAGGTTTCAGTATGAGATGTGCTTGTAACATTAAGTTAGTCATCAGAGTAGTTCAATCCAATCAATGGTTGGTGGAGTCAACCTCGAAGTGCAACTTAGTGGGCAAGTAGAAGTCTCTATTGAATACCAAGATAAGATTCTTTCTCCTATAAGTGAACAGGTAAATGTCCTATGTGGTTAATGGCAAATGAGATCATAAGTCCTTAGCCAAAGCATTTAGAGCTAGTTGTATTTGATACATAAAAGTTTGGTGATCTCTATAGTGTCAAGTTTCACTAGGGTTTGACATTATCGTGACCCTAATACTTGATCGGGACATTTGGATGAAGGTTTTATACGTGTACGGTATTCACGACACAATAGTTTTAGAATGATTCTATCATTCATTCTCAGTTGGGTGCGGTGCGGGCCACCAGGCTGGCTAAGTGTTACCTGCACTCCTTGGTTCCTCCCATTGCCGACTGAAACAGACCTATGGAATTGTGCACAAGGATATTTGATGGAAAATGTGTATTTAGTATCTCTAATATTGGATATTATATATTTAATTTTATTTATTGGAAAAATTTATGTGGTCTTATGTGTTAAATTAATCACACGCGAATGTCTGGTACACGAATTGAGTGACTCGACTCGTTTCTTTTCATCAATTTCAAGGGGGCCACCCCCTTTATCACCGCATTACCTTACAGGATCCTTCCACCATTGTCGTGTTGTTGTGTGAGGTGTGTTTGACTTGATTTACACATGTGGAGATAAGATATCAAGATTATCATGATCTTGAAATCTAATCTCATCATGATTCTTGTACTTAATGAAAAATATATGAGCATCGAGTTTGATGAGTTCTTAAAAGAACCGGGAATAGTGTCAGAATTCACTCCTCCATCTACTCCACTATTAAATGGTGTGTCAAAAAGAAGGAACGGATCTGAACATAAACCGTTATGGGGCTATTTTTAATTACCGAAGGAGAATTATTTCTATCATTGCTGATGACGGATCTGAACATTTATTCAAAGGATGGAGACCGGAAAGCTCATGAAAATTGATCAAAGCCATGAAAGCAGTGAAATTACTGAAGCAGGGTTGTCATGGATTGTGGTGTTATGCCATGAAGAAAGAAGGAGTAGAAATCTCGTCTATTCCAGTTGTGAACGAATTCTCAGACGTATTCCCTGACGAAATACCTGGGTTACCTCCGCGGAGAGAAGTAGAGTTTAATATCGAATTAGAGCCTGGAGACGCTCCTATTTCCAGAGCACCATACCGTATGGCGCCAACCGAGATGTACGAATTAAAGAAGCAGCTTGAGAAATTATTGCAGAGGGGTTACATCGAACCTAGCATTTCTTCTTGGGGAGCACCCATTCTATTTGTCCGAAAGAAAGATAGATCCCTTCGATTGTGTATCGATTACAGGGAGCTAAACAAGGTGACGATTAAGAACAAGTATCCAATACCTCAGATCAACGACTTCTTTGACCAACTATAGGGGGCAAGGGTATTCTCGAAGATCGACTTGAGATTAGGATACCATAAATTGCGGATCAAGGAATCGGATATACCGAAATCTGCTTTCAGATCCCGGTACGGGCATTATGAATTTGTGGTGATGCCATTCGGACTTACCAATACTCCTGCGGTATTTATGCAATTGATGAATCGGATATTCTTAGAATACTTGGATAAGTTCGTGATCGTTTTCATTGACGACATCTTGATCTATTCGAAAGACCTAGAAGAGCATGCAGAGCACTTGCGTATCGTTTTGAGTACTTTGAGGAATGAACAGCTTTATGCGAAACTTTCTAAATGCGAGTTATGGCTTAAGGAAGTAGTTTTCCTTGGGCATGTGATATCAGCTGACGGAGTACAGGTTGACCCGAAGAAAGTCGAAGCAATCTTAGAATGGGAATCTCCTAATAACGTGAAAGAAGTCCGAAGTTTCTTAGACTTTCTGGATATTATCGCCGTTTTGTAGAAGGATTTTCCAAAATTGCTCGTCCGCTTACTCAGCTATTGCAGAAGACTCAAAAATTCATGTGTATTGAGAAATTCCAGACTAGCTTTGATGAACTTAAGAGAAGACTGACGACAGCACCTATACTGGCGTTACCAGATAGAACCGAGGGATTCATGGTATACAGCGACACTTCAAATCAGGGTCTGGGAGGTGTGTTGATGCAAAAGGATAGGGTGATTGCCTATGCCTCTCGACAGTTGAAACCGTACGAAGTTAATTACCTGACTTATGATCTGGAGTTAGCAGTTGTGGTGTTTGCTTTGAAAATTTGGCGACATTATTTATACGGCACTCATTGTCAGATCTTTACAGATCATAAGAGCCTCAAGTATATTTTCAGTCAGAAGGAATTAAACATGAGGCATAGAAGGTGGCTGGAATTGATCAAGGATTACGATTTGGAAATCCTCTATCATCCAGGCAAAGCAAACATGGTAGCTGATGCACTGAGCCGTAAACCTGTTTCTCTTCGAGTGCTGGAAGCGCTTACGTACCAAACCAGTATTCAACAAGAACTGATTCATGAAGGAATCGAAGTATGGTCACAGGGAGTCCAAGGGCAACTGTGTGTGATGGAACTAACTTCGTCGTTGGTTGAAGAAATCAAATCTAAGTAGTTGGATGATTCTCTGATTCTTCGATTATGTGACGAAGTGAACAAAGGGAAGACCCAATGATTCATGATACAGGATGATGGAGTTCTGAGATTTCAGAGTTGACTTTGCATTCCCGATGATGATGTTTTGAGATAGACAATTCTGAAGGAAGCTCACAGCGCGCCCTATTCTATTCACCCGGGCACCAGTAAGATGTATAAGGATCTTAAACAAAATTTCTGGTGGTGGAATATGAAGAAGGACGTAGCGGAATACGTTTCGAAATGTTTAACCTGTCAGCAGGTTAAGATTGAACATTAGCGACCTGCCGGTATGTTGAAGCCACTTCCGATTCCTGAGTGGAAGTGGGAGGATATATCGATGGACTTTATCACCAGTATGCTGAGGACTAGGGTAGGGATGAACATGATTTGGGTGATAATTGATTAACTAACCAAGTCGGCTCATTTCCTGGGTATTAAAGACACTTGGGGACCCGAGAAATTGGCACGAGTATTTATTACAGAGATAGTCTGATTGCATGGAACGCCAAAGACCATTATTTCGGTTCAACATGGTCGCTTCGTGTCGCACTTTTAGAAGGCAGTTCACAGGGCTTTGAGAACCGAGCTGAACTTTAGCACGGCTTATCATCCTTAAACGGACGATCAGTCCAAAAGGACTATTCAGATAGTAGAAGACATGCTTAGAGCTTGTGCCTTAGATTGGTCAACCGACTGGGAGGTTCATTTGCCCTTGATTGAATTCACCCACAACAATAGTTGGCATGCTTCCATTAAGATGGCACCGTTCGAAGCATTGTACGGGAGAAGATGTAGATCGCCCCTGTGTTGGGATGATTCTTCTGACTTGATTGGGACGGAACCAGAGTTGATAGTTCAGACTCAAGAGAAGGTATCTCTAATTCGGGAAAGGCTGTTGACTGCCCAGAGTCGACAGAAGTCTTTTTCATACGTGTGTCATCGCCCGTTGGAGTTCGACATTGGGGACCACATGTTGTTGAAGGTTTCTCCTACTCGGGAATTTTTCGATTTGGGAAGAAAGGGAAACTGAGTCCGAGATATATTGGACCATTCGAGATCCTTGAAAGAGTTGGGGAGTTAGCATACAGGTTGGCCTTACCGCCATCGCTGAGTCATGTTCACTATGTGTTTCACGTATCCCAATTACGGAAGTATATACCAGATCCCAGTCATATCATTGATTTCGGCGAGATCGAGATAGCTAATGACGGCACCTTCGAAGAGAAACTAATCAAAATACTTGAGAGTCGGATCAAACAATTGAGGAATAAACCAATATCCTTGGTTAAAGTGCAATGGTCACGACACGGGGTCGAGGAGGCCACTTGCGAAATGGAGGATGGTATGAAGACTAGATATCCGGAGTTATTTTCATCTTAAGTTTCGAGACGAAACTTCTTCTTAGGGAGAGAGGATGTAATACCCGAGATTTTAATGTGTATTTTGAACCTTGTGCCATTGTATATGTTTTATTTGATCTGAGTATTATCCTTCGTATTTCATGATTTTTACTGTTGAGCATATGATTTCATGAATGTTGTTGTTTATAATTGTATTTGTGCACTTGTAGCGCACGCTAACGTCTGAGCATAACGTACGCTAATTGAGTTTCCTAGCACACGCTATCTATGAGCCTTAGCGTGCGCTATGCGTAGTCAACTTGATTAAGACAAGGTGGTAGGTGAGATCAGATCGCGGATCTTTGTCGGGATATGTAGGGATGAATCTGGACGGCTTTTAGAAAAGTCGAGTCAATGTTGTTTAGCGCACGCTACTGGTATGAGGATAGCGCATGCTAAAGTTGAGTATAGTGAGGTCAGTAAAGCTTCGTATGGTCGTTAGCGCACGCTATATGGTGTGGTAGCGTACGCTAATTGACGTACTTAGCGCACATAAAGGGTGTTAGCGTACGCTAAGCCGAGACCAGAACGAGACAGTAGACTGCTAGTCCGTTAGCGCACGCTAAAGATATATCCATAGCACGCGCTAATAACTATTTTCTATATATAGGACAGCACCCTCTTTCATTTTCAGATAGCCACTTCAACCCACACTCCAATTTCGCGACGTTGAGAGTTACCCTCTCTATCTTTAACCTTCATATCAGCCTCCTAACACATCATTGAAGGCGAGGAGCTTTGAGGATTGGTGTTCAAGCGTCCAACGTTGAGTTCATCAAGAGTTTTCGTCTTTTCTTTCCATACAAGGTTTGTGTCGCTGCCCGAACTTAGAATTCGTGTTCTTATTCGGATTATAAATTTCTCCTGGAATTATCAAGGTTATGGATTAATCATTAGGTTGAACAACATACCATGTAAACTTGAAGTAATCATATTAGAACTCCTATGAGTAAGAAGATCACAACCGAACCTTATTGAGTTAAAACTAAGAATCTGATTTCTGAGGTTGCTGTATAGTTGGGTTGTCTTTTCCGAATCAATTGTGTGTCGGTGTATTGTTGTTATCATTACCTAGAATGAGATCTTTAGCAAAGAAAGGAATTCTTAGAGTGGTCACTAAGATATAATCTTCGGATAGCATGAGATGACCTTCAACATAATTCACAACTCATAGTGATTACTGGGTTTGTTTATCTTCTTGTTGATGATTCGAACGTAGAGTGTTGATGGGTGACACTTAATTTGAACGGAAAAACTTTGGCGAAGATGGAAGCTTTTAGAAAAACGAAGTATAGAGATGAATTAACCTTGAACTCGTATTGTAGGTGTTATATAATCAAACCTGGTAATGACATCGATAATCAGAAACCGAAGTACGAAATTACGGTAATTTGAGTGACTCTAGCTCGACCGAGTGGTCGTCGGGTGAGTTGAACCGTGAGCCGGCTAGCTTAGAGTGTTAACCCGACCGTAGTAGACGTTAGATGTTTGTACGTTTAAACTTGTTTTGAGTTGCCGTTATTTTTCCTGTTTGTTAAAGGGCCGAGCATTGCGAACGTTTGATCGAAGGAGGCGGCCTTCGAGTGTGTTGAGATCATTGGAGTAATTAGTTCTTGCCATCTTTGAGGCAAGTATCGTATTTTGAAATTGATTTATATTTGAATGCTGATCATGCATACGATATATTCATGTTGTTGAACATGAGATTAATTTTTGGAATTGTCATGGTATTCGTTATTTATTCCTTGATTGTTCACGTCGATGAACGTATTGATTTACATATGTGTATGCATCATTGCACTGTTTATGTTGTAAATGATCCAAGGGGATCATGGGGATCTATGCTGAGGGCGCTGGATCGGATGTCCACCATGTGTTGGTCCGACGGGATCATCATGGGGATCTATGCTGAGGGCGCTGGATCGTTGGATGGGTTTTCCACCATGCGTTGGTCCGACGGGATCATCATGGGGATCTATACTGAGGGTGCTGGATCATTGGATCACCCTGTATTGTGTTGATGGAATCGTGAGGATTCGCATCGTTGGATTCTGGTGACGGAAGTCCGTTTTGCATGTTTTATGATGCATTGTTGATTTATGTATTATGATACTTGTACTAGAATCGTTTTGCTAACCCCTTCGGGGGTGGACATTTGTTTTTATGTTCAGGTAGCTGAGGAGCGGGGAAGCAACCACAGTACCGGCATGACGATGAAGTGGCGCAGTGATGTAATTTGATGTTCTGTCGTTTTCCAGTTATTTCTCAGTACTCGAGTACGCGTATTTTGTTGGTATTTGGAATAATTGTAATAATGAACTCATTGTTGTACTGGTTTTAAATTTTAACTTCAATGACACTTTAGTATTATTTTCTGTATTTCTCAAATTAGCCTTGTAAATTCTTATATAAAGGATTTACGGCGCTGTAATTATTCCGAATATATCGGGGTGTTCACGCGTGTGTGTCGGCCGTGTACGACACGGCGCATCACTCGGCGCAAAACTTGCGTGGGTGTCTCGTCCATGTATCGGTAGATTGCTAGACTGGCCGACCCGTTGCAGGACACGGCGCTCGGCAGAGCCGTTTTCACTGCCGTTTCATACAGGTCTGGCTAGCAAAACCTCTGGTTGGAAAAATCATTCCGGCACGATCCGATAATTACGATAGAACCACAACAACGATCCGGAAGAAGACGAATAATAATAAAACAGGACATACGATTAGCTCGACTTACGCAACGATAAGTCGTATCCGACGAACACTAAAACACGGTACATCATGTCGTACCCAACATACGGGAAAATCTCAAGAAATCTCCAACAGAACAAAATGACCGGCACAACCGGCAAAATTCAAAAATAACCGGAACCGGGAATCTTGGGTATTACATTCAACCCTACTAAAATTAAGTTTCGTCCCGAAACTTAAAACAAGAGCAAGACGACTCTAGATAACACACATTATCTGATATTGACACACAAGAGCTCCATGCAGTACAGAGCTACTGCGGTCCGATTCAATACGCAAGAATGTTTACGAAAAGTAACGAACATGAATCATAACGGTTGATAAATCCGAGCAGTACAACAATCAAAACACAAGTCTAACACTGAACAAATATGGAATTCCAATAACTCCAAGATCTGGAAGATCAAATACGAGGACAATTTCCCCAAACTTAAGGAAATTACGAAGTATCTCAAACGTTCAATAATCTTGATACGAGATCAAACAATAACAATCGGACAACAATGATTGAACAACAATGATCAAAACAACAATGATTGGCCCACAATGTCGAAGTTTACTACAAGATGTTCATTCGCATAGGGTTCACGAGAGTCGCACCGTACTCGGAAAGGTCATAACGGTAACCTAATTAATTCGGAAAATAAATAAAAAAAAAAAAAAACTCGCTCGAATGACAAAGCCGACAACAACACAGGGTCATAAGTATCAGCGAACACAAACGAGTCGATAGAGTCGAACAATACGGAAGAGAAAAAATGGCTATTACACTCTATCACTATTAAAAGAGGTTTCGTCCCCGAAACCAAAACAACAAGAGCGAGGTGATAGCATAGCAACCTCCCCGGCAATATTCTCTGGGTCCCGCATCTGATCTCCATGACCATCTGTACCATGGTCACGATCACGACCTCTGCCCCCTCTGCATACTGAGTAAGTAACCACTCAGCACGATGAAACCCAACATCTCAAAACGATACATTAAAATGCCAACGCAGCAGAACATATCGGCATAAGGAATCTAGTGGCAACATGATAAGAAGATCCATGAGGTATCCTTTTAAATGATATCATAAAAAATCTTTGAATATGTATGTTACTCGAAATAGAATTTTTGAAAGTACTTTTGGTACCTCGGTCTGTTTTACCATGATTCGTAAACAAAAGACCTTAACCGTCTCATTTGACATCATTTGCAAAACAATATTTCGGAATATTAATTTCCCTTGAATTCAGCATCATCATTATCGTTAATAACAAACAGGGTAACCACGCAATACCATCCAACCATTCGCACATGCACTAAATATTTCCGCCAATCAACAATAATTTTTGGAGTTATTCAAACTTCTCCAAATCTGAATTTGAAGTTTAAATCGAGTAACATTTTTCGTCTTTCACTATATATTTAGAAAAATAAAATAGTATTGGATTTTGAAATAAAAAAAATTATGGTGTGAAAGATTTTGAAAATCAAGTACTCGAATTGTATGAAAATACAACAACATGTTTAAAAATTGTTTTCGAAAATTTTCTCAACATTGCACAAAAATCAACGACGGTAACATTTTACAAAATGTCCAAAGGCACTTTAAAATAACTCTTTCAAATACCGTCGAGGTTTTATTTGAGAATTCTAGGCCGGCTCGCTAATTTCGAACAATTTTCAAAGTTCATACGAATCCGCCAATTAATCACACCGTCAAATTAATTTTGGAAGTTTGACTTTCCACAACTTGCTCAAGTTTCTGCAATTTTCAGGAAAACGTTTTCGGACACACACACCGCAGACATAATTTATCAACTCATCAAAAGACAATCATCCTCCAAACCGAAATTTCTCCTCTCAGCATGGAGGGTTATCTCAACGTGCACATACCGAATGACTCAGCGTTCATACTACCATCTTAATCATAAAACTGGGCACCATTACCCAAACAGCGATAACATCATCAATACACATCTTCTGATTAACATTGATGAAACCGAAAAGTTACAAACGAGAGTCACATCTTGAGTATATTTTGTAGACCTCGTTTGAGTTTAAAACTCGTGTTTTGAAAACTTATAGTATACAATGGAAAAGAATTATCGATAATTCGAGTTTCCAGAACTTTCAGTCTTGAGGTCAACATACGAAAATCAAACTTTTTCCTCCCTTGGAGGACATTAAAAAATTTTACGTGACTCCCAGAAAGCATTCGAAAACATAAAATTCCAAGGTTGTTACTCTTGCAAGAAAAACAGTTAATACGAAGACACGTTCAGCAATATCATTCTTCATTCTACCACAAGACGGGAATCAACCAATATATGTCACTTACTCACGATGCACCTTTAAATACCACTTCATAACACAGAATTACACAGGCTCGCGTAGCTCGGGGCACAACATGTAGTAGGGAGACTTACATCCACAGATCGCACGAAGATGATGGTTGCACCATGATACTAATCACGACCGACATCACAGACGGCACGTTGTGACACGACTCAGTCAGACACGATCGGACAAGACAAGACTCATCAATACACGAATGGACCCGATGGCCTAGGTTTCCGCAACCTAAGCTCTAATACCATAAATGTAACACCTCCATAATCTAACCGGGAATATTACACGCCGCAGACCCTCTCCGTGAGGACCTACCAGGCTAGACACCGAAACAACACAATACATTACATGCCGACGTAATAAAATAACGAACCAATAAACCGATTTGGTTTTACATCATTATCATACAACTCTAATATACATAACTCTGTCTGGACTCATAACCCTGCAAGGGTAAAATACACTCGCAAAACAAAAGCACAGCAATGGAGAAGACCATAAAACGAACTCAGACTGTCCGCACCCAAAACTGGCCTTCATGTGATTAGTATCATTCGTCTTCCATCATCATTCGTACCGATCCTGTGTATTGCTTCCAAAACCTGCATGTACCTGGACGCAGAACAGACATCCACGCCCCGAATACTCGGGGGTTAGCAAAACTCCCCTATTTTGCTAGTATAAGTATAAAATACAAATACGAGCCATACACAACACATTCCGAGAATGCAATAATTTGAATCATCTATGGATTAGTCACAACAAAAGCTTTCCCCAGATTTCTCACTCGAATAAAATAGTTCAAATCGAAAAAGTATAAATGAAACAAGTGGTCATTTTGGAAATCAATTTAAATCTCGGGAGTTTTGAAAATATTTGGGATTGAATAATCCTCAGTTTATCAAAAACCACTTAGGATCACAGCCAAAAGTTTTATTTTTCGAAAGACAAATCCGTTCAGGAAACACGACGTCCACGACCCAACTATCCGTTCCAATTCACTTCTAAGGACACATTACACATAACACATCACTCTTATGTCATTCTAACCAAACACCAGGACTCGATATATAATGTCTCTCGGCCCCGAGCACAAAGAATTGTGATACTCCGGACATATCACAACCAATCATCAGTAAAAATACTCTGGCAATTCTTGCGAACCGGTCCGACCGTCAAGCCACCAAGTCCCCGTGTGCCCCGTCGAGCAACCCCAGGTGAGAATACCCCACACGAAAGTAACCCTCGCGCAAGACCACACGGCCAAGTCCCTGTGTGCCCCACCGAGTAACCCCAAGTGAGAGTACCCTCAGAACATCCTTACAACTCTCATGAGTTCACATTTCCAAACCACAATTCCCGAGGGTCAATCACACTATATATAGTCGAGGTACTTTGCTAGAATGACCAAAATGTCCAACACATGCTCACGACCCATAGCTAATACTATCAACAGGGAAGCACATTATCTAAACAGCACCAAACGGCACAACCAATATCACATAAATTCACATATTCATCGATAGCCACATGTCTCCACGTACAACTTAAAATAAAGGATTAAACTACAAAACTTACTGACGACGAAATCAAACATAATGGCATCGCCCGAAAGTAATGTGATCCTATACTCAACACTAATACACATAACCAATTAAGTACATTAATTCACGGAACACATGAGTTAACTTTCAAGAAAACCATGATGGTAAACATACCGATTCTTTGAAAAATGGTTATAAACATTCATTTAGCACATAACGTCGATTACCAACCATTATATCTACAAAACACGTAATGTATGGGCAAGATACTTGTCTCGATAATCAATACCGGACACTCCGACGAACACGGCTCAATCGGGAAACCTCGAACACCTACAATTATCCGGGAGGAACAATAATAACACGATCGATCGGGAAGCTTGAAGAAAATGATGAACAGAAGAGTTCCGACTCAAGTTCTTCGCAAGGAACCTGACCCTAACATCATTCCATCAATAAATTAATGATCGAACGAGGAAGAATAATTGTAGAACACCCGAATCCCCATTGTGACATTTTATCGAACACCTTCAAGGCGTCGATTAGAAACTCAATAAAACGACAAATCCTCGGCAATACAACCGCGGAAAAACAATGAATTCGATATAATATAGCTTAACAATCATCAATCCATCACTATTCTAAGTTATTTCGGATTAAACGGACAAAATCGAACGAAATCCCCAAAACTAGATTTTAAGAAAACTTACCCTGATTCGATCGATCGGAGCAAATTATGGAAGGATTAATCGATAGTATGGACTCAAGAACTTCGTGGAATAATAGTTTAACAACATGACTTTGATTTCTCCAAGACTTGGCTGCGGAAGAATCAAAGATGAAATGAGAAAAATGAGTGAAACCCGACTGCTCGGCCATATTTATACCCGCGCGGAACACGGCGCAACAAATGGACCAACTAGCGCCGTGTTTACTGCCGGGTTGCGGGTCAGTACGCGACCTGACCGACATGGCTCAACAGCTGGCACAAGACACCTGCACGTGTGTCTCGGTCGTGTCCGACACGGCACATCACCCTGCGCAAAACTTGTGCGGGTGTCTCGGCCGTGTCTCGGCAGATTGCTAGCCTGGCCGACCCATCGTAGGACACGACGCTCGGCAATGCCGTTTTCACCGCCGTTTCGTACAGGTCCGGCCAGCAAAACCTTCGGGTGCAAAAATGATTCCGGCACGATCCGAAAATTACGATAGAACCACAACAACGATTCAGAAGAAGACGAATAATAATAAAACAGGAGATATGATTAGCTCGACTTATGCAACGATAAGTCGTATCCGACGAACACCACAACACGGTACATCATGCCGTACCCAACATAGGGGAAAATCTCAAGAAATCGCCAACAAAACAAAATGACCGGCACAACCGGCAAAATTCAAAAATAATCGGAGCCGAGAATCTCGGGTATCACAAATTCTAACTCTTGTAATGAGCGTGTCTCCAATGCCTCCTATCAGGATCATTGTCGGTTCCTCTCCACCAGTTTTCCACGTAATCCTTGCCTCGATCTAGATAGATCGCTCTTCCTTCAGCAGATTTGTCGAAGACAAGTATCCAATCGTCGGGATGAGTGAGCCGATCACCTTTACGGTGCCTTGATTTCATTAAAATTTGCATGGGGATAAGACCTTTTTCTAGCATCCTTGAAAATTCTTCTGCAGCCTCCGCCAGTGTCTTGCACTTATTGAAGATGGCGGACTCCTTGATGAGCTTAACAAAGTATCTCATCAGTTCATTCTTCCTCCATTTCTTCACTTCATCAGCTATAGGCTGACGATTAGCAGGCAAACGAATCTCCAAATGTCATTCGACATTGTTCTTCCAGGGTACGTTGGGATCATGGAACTCTGGACGAGAACTAGTTACCCTGTATCCTTGTGCAGGCGAGGCCAAACGGCCTATTGCAGTAGCAACGCTGTCCTCTAATGCAGCGTCAAACTCTTTCTCTCTCTCAAGCCTCCATTGCCTTCCAGCCTCTCTCGCTTCTTCCCTCTTTTTGGCATCATCAAGGTAAGAGACATTAGCATTGTAACGTCCCCAAGATATTCAGAGTATATTACAGCACCGTGGACCCCTACATGGGACCCACCAGGCTAAATAAAAAATACCACTCGTCTAACCATCTCGGTTGGCGATAAAACACACATCACCAAGACGAAATTTAAATAAAACGCCCAGTATAACTGGCAAAACAGTCATCACTGACAATCATAAATAACATTTAATACTACAAACCATAATCCAAGTAAAAACGCCTAAGCACTTGCGAGTACTATCTATAAGTTCACAAGTTTGAAAACAAGTACATCAAAATGGACAACAGAAATAAGGGGACTCATTTGCACACGTCAGCAAACCTGGCCAACATCCTCGTACTGCCCCAGTGCCCGCTCGTCCGGCTGAACATAACCTGAAATTCATAACAAGAATTTCACCAAAATGGGTCTCCAAAGGGGTTAGCAATTACGCTGGTACAAGTAATCAAGTCAAACCATTCGCATACACATTTCATTGTCATGCATCAAGTCATTTCAAACATCAAAACCATACATGTCTTTTTCCAGAAAACAAACTGTCAAATAATCAATCTGCCTATGACCGGGGCGAAACCACAGGTCCCATTCGAGGCCTCTAAGGACCCTCCCAAACTGGCCATAATCAGAAAATAAATCACGCACAGGCATCGCTTGGGAGCGGGGCGAAACCACTGAACCTATTTGAGGCCTCTAAGGACCCTCCCGAACTGGCTAGCGAACAAGCTCGTGAATCCGGAGTGAAGTCACGGATTCCCCCAAGGCCTCGTCAGACCCTCCCAGAGTGAGCAAAACACACATATCATACACCACCATTTCATGTTAAGCATAAAGGTTTCTAAGAATACTTGCCTCGAGTAATTAACGATGAAACGGACGGAATGGAGAACAACCACGATCGTTAGGAACCGACAAACCCGAACCTAACGATTCGAAGAATACAATCACAACCATTTCTAAAAAATTATGGAAATGGAATACACTCGGAAACCCACCAACGATTCATGTATATTCGTACAAAACAACAACAAGGGCGGATCGCAACCGAACCCTCTCGATTTCACAAATACCACGAAATATACCATGAATTCGTAGGAAAAAATGAATACCACTAAGATTAATCATATACATCATGGATTAATTAATAATATGGAACGAATCGGACATTAAATCGAAAATTCTCAAATTCCCCAAAAATGAGGTTCTAAGAGTTTACCTCGGATCGGAGACGAAGAACACGCGTAGATGTTGTTAATACACACCAAAAACTCAAGAAAGATGATGGTTTGAAGTTAAAAGGGTTCAAATCGCCTTAAAACTGCTCAGAAGTCGCCTAGGATCGAGGAGGAGGGAGGAGAAGTAAAAATGACCGAAATTGGCCAACTCCTGGGTATTTAAACCCAGGCCCGGTTACGTACGTTAGCCATGGGTAGCTAACGTACGTTAGCTGCTTAACGTACGTAAGACTTAAAGACTTACATACATAATGTATCTGCAGAACCTACTGCCTGATTCCTAAACATCATTACGTATGTAACAGCAACGTGGTTAACGTACGTAATGTCCAATCAGGGCGGGTTTGACAGGCCGCTACAAACAGGCAAGGAAAGAACCGGAAATCAAAACGCGACGATTTCTTAAACAAGAAGATACAAAAATGTAGAGTTCGAGATGACGAATCTTAGTGCTAAAACAAAACATAATTCCGACTACTCAAGGGTTCGGAAAACGACAACAATAAACCATAACATTGGAAAATTACAAAACGGACCGAAACATCCGAAATGCACAATACCTGATCGAAACGCCAAACGAAAGCTCACAACATGCATAAAACATGAGATGGACCTGTGGCAACCCCGAAACGGCGGTTCCGAAGAACGATTACGAGAACCGAACGAAATAGCGATGGAATGACATTAAACGCGGAATTGAGTAGAACAAGTCTGAAACAATCTCGGATGACAAAAAGTCCAGTATTAAATATTCTCAAAATATCAATACGATTAAAAGAGAGTTACTAAAAACGAAAAAATACACCAAAACAAAAAATCCCAGAAAAAGAAAAAAACGCGAATATTATATTATACCCCTCTAAAAATAAGCTTTGTCCCGAAACTTAAGAAACAAACAACTAGGGGTACCTAGAACGCATGCTATCCTTGGTTTCCCAAGTTTCTTCCTTGACACCATGTCTTGACCACTGCACCTTGACCAATGGGATGGTCTTATGGCTCAGTCGCTTCTCACGGTACTCCAGAATCATCAAGGGACGCTCCTCGTAGGTAATATCCTCGGCGACATCAATCTCACCATAGTCGATGACATGACTAGGGTCCGAAACATATTTCCTTAGCTGGGAAACATGGAAAACGCTATGGACGTTGCTCAAAGCCGGAGGCAATGCCAAACGATATGCCAACTCGCCGACCCTCTCAAGAATCTCAAAGGGCCCAATAAATCTCGGACTCAACTTTCCCTTCTTCCCAAAGCGGAAAACTCTCTTTGTCGGCGACACCTTTAGCAAAACATAGTCTCCCACCTCGAATTCCAAAGATCGACGATAAACATTGGCATAGGATTTCTGTCGACTTTGAGCAGTCAACATCCTTTCTCGAATCAATTCCACCTTCTGCCTCGTCTCCAAAGCGATATCCGGTTCGGTCCCGACCAAATCGGTTGCCTCGTTCCAGCAAATCGGCGATCAACATTTCCGCCCATAAAGCGCTTCATATGGTGCCATCTTGATCGATGCGTGCCAACTATTATTGTACGTGAACTCGATCAACGGCAAATGCTCCTCCCAATCACTACTCTAATCGAGAGCACAAGCACACAACATATCCTCAAATGTCTGGATAGTGCGCTCCGACTGTCTATCCGTCTGAGGATGAAAAGAAGTACTCAGACGCAAACGAGTACCCAACGCCTTTTGTACCGCCTGCCAAAAGTGCGATATAAAACAGCCATCCCGATCTGAAACAATAGACTTCGGAGTACCGTGAAGCCTCACAATCTGCACAATAAACACACGAGCCAACTTTTCCGGACCCAAGTATCCTTGATGCCCAGAAAGTGTGCGGACTTGGTCAGACGATCCACAATCACACAGACCATATTCATACCAGACTTCGATCTTGGCAAGATCGTGATGAAGTCCATCGAAATATCTTCCCATTTCCATTCCGGAACGGGTAGCGACTGCAACAACCCAGCTAGTCGCTGATGCTCAATTTTGACCTGCTGACAAGTCAAACATCTCGCTACAAACCGTGCGACCTCCTCCTTCATGTCGTTCTATCAAAAGTTCCTCCTTAGGTCCTTGTACATCTTACTCGAACCAGGATGAACCGAGTAAGGCGTAACATGGGCCTCCCACAAAACACTCTGCCTCAATTCCAAGTAGTTTGGTATGCAAAGTCAACTCTGGAATCTCAACACACCATCCTCGTGAATCACAAATCCAGGAGACTTCCCCTTAAGAACGTTCTCTCAGATCTGAGTAATCGTTGGATCCTCCAACTGCTTCAGTTTAATTTCATCGATCAGCGACGACGAAATCTCCAAAACGCAAAGTTGCCCGATAGCTCCTGGAAACAAAATCTCAACACTCAATTTGACCAAATCACGTGAAGCTCAGATTGAGATGTAAGCATCTCAAGCGTTCGCAACGTAATCGGTTTCCGACTCAAGGCATCCGCCATAATATTCGCCTTGCCCGGATGATAAAGGATCTCGAGGTCATAATCTTAATCAATTCCAACTACATTCTCTGTCCCATATTCAACTCCCGCTGAGTGAATATGTACTTTAGAATTTTATGATCGGTAAAAATTTGACATGCAGAGCCAAAGAGATAATGACGCCAAATCTTGAGCGCAAAAACAACTGCCGCTAGCTCCAAATCATGAGTAGGGTAGTTGATCTCATACGGCCTCAACTGTCTCGACGCAAACGCAATAGTCTTGTCGTGCTGCATCAACACGCACCCAAGACCCTGACCCGAAGCATCGCTATAAACAGCAAAACCCTCGTTGCCACACGACAACGCCATAATCAGGGCTGAAGTCAAACGCCTCTTCAGCTCCTCAAAACTCGACTGCCTTTCGTCATTCCAGACAAACTTCTCAGACTTCTGAAGCAACTGTGTAAGTGGATGATCTAGTTTCGAGAACCCCTCAAAGAACCTACGATAGTAGCCAGCCAAACCCAAGAAACTACGGACCTCCTTCACATTCTTAGGCGGTGCCCAATCCAGCACCGCCTCAATCTTCTATGGATCCACACGGACCCCCTCGGCTGAAATCACGTGACCCAGAAACATCACTTCTTTCAGCCAGAACTCATATTTCGAGAACTTCGCATAGAGTCGCTCGGTCCTCAAAATGTCTAACACCACACGCAGATGATGCGCATGCTCCTCCTCATTCTTCGAATAGATAAGGATATCGTCAATGAAGACGACAACACACTTATCCAAATACTCGATGAAGATCTTGTTCATCAACTGCATGAACACTGCCGATAACCACAAACTCATAATGTCCGTATCTCGTTCGAAAAGCTATTTTCGAAACATCGGACTCCTTCACCCGAAGCTGATAGTACCCCGATCTCAAGTCGATCTACGAGGATACCGCAGCTCTTTGCAACTAATCAAATAAGTCATCAATCCTCGACAAAGGATACTTGTTCTTGATGTTAACCTTGTTTAGATCGTGATAGTCGATACATAAACGCAGTGAACCATCCTTCTTCCGCACAAACAGAACCGGTGCGCCCAAGGCAAAGCGTTCGGTCGAATATACCCCGACTCAAGAAGCTCACTCAACTTCTTCTTTAACTTAGCCATCTCTGAAGGTGCCATGTGATACGGCGCCTTTGAAATTGGAGCCACACCCGGCTCTAACTCGATAGAAAACTCAACCACATGGTCCAGTGGCAACCCCGGTATATCGTCAGGAAAGACATCAGGGAACTCACAAACGACTGGAATCGATGAAAACTCAAATCCACCATCCTCCGCCTTCAGGGCGTAGCACCAATAACCAGTACACCCCTTCCGTAGGAGTCTCATCGCCTTCAAGGCGTTAATTACGGACATCTGGTTTCCCTTCTTTCGCCCCGCAAAAGAGTGCTCGGTGCCGTCCTCGGCTAATATAGTGATGATTCTCATGTGGTAGTTCATGATCTCACCATGCCGCTCGAGCCAATCATCCTCGAGAATCAAATCCTCACCCTCAATATTCACAACAATAAGATTAGAGAGCCAAGCCCTCTCACAAATAACCACAGAACGGTCTCGGACCTCTCGATCATCAATGATTATATCACCGCTTGGAAGTTTAACGATGAAAGGATCACAAGACGACAAGCAGTCAAGAATCAAACGGCGCACACACTCCAGAGATATGAATGAATGCGTAGCACAGAATCGAAAAGCACACTGACAGGATGAGAATGAATATGAACGGTACCTGTAGCCACGGTAGCCGCTGGATCACTGGCCCTCCTCATCTCATAAACATGCGGATGAGCGGAGCCGACACTGGAAGCTCCCCCTCTAGCGGGCTGACCCCGACCTCTCCCTCGGCTGGCACTCGGTGGAGACTGCGGAGCAAACGACTCCTGGTTCACACTCGGCTTCTTAGGTGCTGTAAAAGATGCCTGGGCACCAAGAGTCTGCCCTAAACACTCACAAAAAGAAGCCTTGTGGCCCGACTGACCACAAGTATGACAAGTCAACGGCGGTCGAGGACACTCCCGGTTATTATGGCTCGGCTTACCACAGTTATAACATCTGATAATCGAGTGGAGGCACTGGCGGTACCCTGAAAGCCCCCAGAAAAACAAGCCGAACCCCCAGCATGAAAATTAGTAGACTGGGACTTCTGCTTAACTCCGCCCTTCTGACCCGAAAAGCTACCGATGGATTTCTGTTTGTTACTTTCTCGAGCCGCCTCACTGGCCGTCAAGGACATATCATAAGCAAGAGCTCTACTCTGATAGTCCTTTAAGGTGGTGCAGGCGAGTCCAGACATTTAATCACGAATCCTCAGTTTCATTCGCCTCGAAAAGTGGCAGATCTTGTCCTCCCCTCCCTTAACTTGGGCCTTCACGTAGCCAAATTCCCAGTTGAAATCTGCAATGGCCTGCGAATCAAGAATATCTCGAGGCTGAGCATCATAAAAAGCATGAATCCGCGCCTGACGAACTGGCCAGGGATAGTATTCTGCTTCCATAAGGTCCCTGAACTTGGCCCAAGAAGCAACATGATCCTGAGGTCCGATAACCTCCCACCAATCAGCAGCATCCCCGGTGAGAAAATACTGGGCGATTGGGACCTTGCGATCCTCAGGACAATTAGTAGCAGTAAAGACTTTGGACATCTCTTTGATCCACCCCTCCCAGCCAATCGGGTCCGAAGCCCCAGAAAACTGAGAAGGATGCATCTTGGTGACTTCCTGAATCCAACGATCCGCCCCGGCTCGATCAGCATGAGCCAGAGTTGGGTTTTGAATCGCCTGGGCTATCGCAGCCATTTGGTTCACCATCTGTTGCATTACAGCTGCAACACCAAGGTCGGCGCCATCTTGAGTAGCAGTATGGCTCTGACGGCCATCAGTACTGCCGGCTCCAGAAGAGTGTGATGTGGCTGCCCCACATCCCCGGCCGCGTCCACGACCACGACCTCGACCTCCTCCAGCATCCATACTGGATATAAGAGGTAGCAAAAGCAACTCGATGATAAGTAGGAGAGAAAACAATCACAATAAAAGAAACGAAAGTATGATATGAGAAAGCAAAAGAGTCGAGTAAGGAAAACTTACGAACACTGGGAGTACCGAGACGCTGGCAGCGTGATGACGATGTGAAAAAATAAAACACGACTAGACCCAAATAACCGACAAGCCTAGGTATCCATAAACCTAGTTCTCTGATACCATTTTCTGTAACACACCCAAGATATTCAGGGTATATTGCAGCACCGTAGACCCCTACACGGGACCCACCAGGCTAAATAAGAAATATCACTCGTCTAACCATCTCGGTGAGCGAGAAAATACACATCACCAAGATGAAATTTAAATAAAACGCCGAGTATAACCGGCAAAACAGTCATCACCGACAATCATAAACAACATTTAATACTACAAACCATAATCCAAGTAAAAACGCCTAAGTTCTCGCGAGTACTATCTATAAGTTCACAAGTTTGAAAACAACCACATCAAAATGGACAACGGAAATAAGGGGACTCATTTGCACACGTCAGCAACCCAAGCCAGCATCCTCGTACTGCCCTAGTGCCGCTCGTCCCGCTGAACATAACCTGAAATTCATAACAAGAATTTCCCCCCAAAGGGGTTAGCAATTACGCTAGTACAAGTAATCAAGGCAAACCATTCGCTTACACATTTCATAGTACATGCATCAAGTCATTTCAAAAATCAAAACCAGACATGTCTTTTTCCGGAAAACAAACAGTCAAATAATCAATCTGCCTAGGACCGGGGCGAAACCGCTGGTCCGATTCGAGGCCTCTAAGGATCCTCCCGAACTGATCATAATCAGAAAACAAATCACACACAAGCATCGCCTAGGACCGGGGCGAAACCACTGATCCCATTCGAGGCCTCTAAGGACCCTCCCGAACTGGCTAGCGAACAAGCTCGTAAATCCGGAGTGAAGTCACGGATTCCCCTGAGGCCTCGTCAGACCCTCCCGGAGTGAGACAAACACACATATCATACATCAACATTTCATGTTAAGCATAAAGGTTTCCAAGAATACTTGCCTCGAGTAATTAACGATGAAACAGAGGGAACGAAGAACAACCATGATCGTTAGGAACCGATAAACCCGAACCTAATGATTCGAAGAATATAATCACAACCATTTCTAAACAATTACGGAAATGGAATACACCCGCAAACCCACCTACGATTCATGTATATTCGTACAAAACAACAATGAGGGCGGATCGCAACCAAACCCTCTCGATTTCACAAATACCACAAAATATACCATGAATTCGTAGGGAAAACATGAATACCACTAAGATTAATCACATACATCATGGATTAATCAATAACACTGAACGAATCGGATATTAAAACGAAAATCCCCAAATTCCCCAAAAATGAGGTTCTAAAAGTTTACCTCGGATCGAAGACGAAAAACACACGTAGATGTTGTTAATACACACCAAAAACTCAAGATAGATGATGGCTTGAAGTTACAAGGCTTCAAATCGCCTGAAAACTGCTCGAAAGTTGCCTAGGATCGGAGAGGAGGAAGGAAAAGTGAAAATGGCCGAAATTGGTTAACTCCTGGGTATTTCAACCCAGGCCCGGTTACGTACGTTAGCCATGGGTAGCTAAAGTACGTTAGTTGCTTCGTACATAAGACTTAAAGACTTACGCACGTAATGTATCGGCAAAACATACTGCCCGATTCCTAAACATCAATACGTACGTAACAGCAACGTGGTTAACGTACGTAATGTCCATTCAGGGTGGGGTTGACAGGCCGCTTCAAACTGGCACGGAAAGAACCCCAAATCAAAACGCGATGATTTCTAAAACAAGAAGATACAAAAACATAGAGTTCGAGACAATGAATCTTAGTGCTAAAATAAAACACAATTCCGACAACTCAAGGCTTCGGACAATGACAACAATAATAATTGCCCCATAACTTTGGAAAATTACAAAATGGCCCGAAACATCCGAAATGCACGATACCTGATCGAAATGCCAATAGAAAGCTCCCAACATTCATAAAACATTAGATGGACCTGTGGCAACCCCGAAACGACGATTACGAACAATGATTACGAGAATCGAATGAAATAGCGATGGAATGACATTAAACGCGGAATTGAGTAGAACAAGTTCGAAACAATCTCAAATGACAAAAAGTCCAGTATTAAATATTCTCAAAATATCAATATGGTTACAAGAGAGTCACTTAAAATGAAAAAATACACCAAAACGAAAAATCCCGGAAAAAGAAAAAAAATGCGGATATTACAAGCATCAATGCTTTCTAGGAGCTTCATCGTGTTGTCCTGCTTGGTCTCTATATTTGATATTTTGGCCACCATAGAACTGAGCACTAGAGACATGTCATCGATCTTCTTATCATGTCCTGTGAGCCTGGAGCCAGTTTCGTGTAGGGCGGCGACAGTCTTGGTTTCAGATACCCTGAGCTTTTCCTGCTCTTGCTTGAGAATATGTTCCTGGCGTTGTTGAAGTTGAGCGAGTGCTTGCTGTAATGCACTAGGCACTATGCGAAACGTCTCTTCAACTTTTGAAACTTCTCCCCTTAGGCCAGTCATCTCATCAATGGCATACTCTCTCATCCAACCAAGCTCTTTGCCAACATCATACAGTGCCTTCACGACATCTTGCATGAATACTGTTTGGCGGATGATGGCTTGGATCTGCTCTATACGAGCCTCTGTACATGGAGAGCTGGGGTGCGCTATTCTCTCATCTGCTGATCCATTCAGTTGACGCATGGCCACATGAGGACGTGGTCTCTCGTTAGGTAGGAATTTGTCATCGGATTTGGAGCTGAAAGAGATAGGTGATGCGGGGGCATCAGGCGCGGGATCGGCTGTGGGATGGGCAGCATCGTCAGTCTTGGGGATAGGGACTGATTCCTGTTGGGTGTATGTAGTCATGCATACAGGAGGGACTGATTCCTCCTGCTGACTCCCAGCTTCCGCCTGCTTCGTCAGAGGGACTGATTCCTCATGCGGGATGGCGCGGGGTTTTTCTTGTTATTGAGCCTCCTGCAAGAGGAATCAATCCTCCCATACTGCATAAAGCTTCCTGGTCTGAAGCTTCATGCAGTATGGGAGGAACTGATTCCTCCTGTATGTTGTCCTTCGCAGCTTCTTGTTGTTGTTGGGGAGGGGACTGACACCCCCAGAATACGACCGGGAATGTCACACGCCGTAGACCCTTATCACAAGGATCTACCAGGCTAAGCTCCAAAAGACTACTCAATGGTTGACCGACCGGGGTCAAAATTAAATGCAAAGCAGACCGACAAGGTCATTAACCAATTCAGAAAATAACGACATTCACATTACAATGACAATAATAAACTTGAACACCGAAAAGAATGACAACTCAGTTTAATAAATGAAAACTACACCCATGCAAGGGTGAATACTCGAACGACAGAGAAATACCGACCAGAATGAAACAAAAGAAAAGACTCTGACTCTGGTGTGATTAGTATCATTGCCCTCCATCTCCTTCCAAGCCAATCCTGTGACTGCTCTCGAGCTGCCAACACCTGAGCGCATAACAGGCACCCACCCCCCGAAAACTCGGGGTTAGCAAACTGGAATTTTGCTAGTGCAAGTACATAATATAAAAGATATAAGAATAATAACACCACAAATCTCAACAGTCGTGAAGCCTTAACACAAACCACACACATTCCCATAGTCCACACCGAATAACATCACATACACAAAGTGAAAGATAATCACATAGTCATATTCTCTGTACGTAACATAATACCAATGAAACTTTAAACGAGTCCAAGGAGTCAGAAAAATCCCTTTTTATAAAAGGAAAAGTATTTTGATAAGAAAGTTTGAAAACATTATTATTGACTCAGGCCATCATGGGGTTTTGAAAATCAAATGGGAATACTTTTAGAAAATACTTCAAAAACTCTCGGATCCTCGACCCAGCATGTGGAAAACAATTTACAAGAAAACCATTACAACGTTATTCGGGGTCCTCGACCCAATGCACAGAATAATCATCACAGCCCAATCAAAGGCACAGCCTCTCATTCGACAATTCCTGCTCAAGACCCTTGATTAATTAACCCTCGGAGATTTCGTCAAACATCCTTGGTTAATTAACCCCAATACCAACGTCTTAAAAACAATTTGAAACAAGAATCACAGTCTATATCGAGACCAGTATTTTAAAAGAGTTGAAAGAACTTTGAAATACGAGGATTGTTCGGTAACGGGGTCTTAGCTATCACTCGAATATCCGTTACCAATAAGCCTGCCAGGCGCCTCCCTTGTACACCTGTGCACCGGCGTTCACTCCACTATGTTGGCCGCCCCTTGAACATGTCACCGCGCCGGCGATCACTCCTGACAGAGCCGCCCCTTGCACGCGCATTAGGTAACACCGGTGTTCACCAAACATATGGAGCCGCACATTGCAGCGTACACCAGGCCGGAGTACACACCCCGCCCTCAGAGGTTCCCGGATACGACGTCTCTCACAACAAGTATTCACATTATTACAAACATCAAGTATACAATCAATCAATTCAACAATTATCAAATCAATACACCAATTCACACAGTTTATCCGACAGTCCATAACCACACAATAAACAATAACACGTACATTATCAATCAAGATCCGACCCAATAATCCTTCGGCACAACCAACCAACGCTACACATATATCCTTGTATTGCGACTCAACCAAATATATATATATATATATATATATATATATATATATATATATATATGTATATATACATATAACCTTACTATATTATATGAATAACTATAGTTCATCCATCAATCCAAGTTGAGTACGCCAACTAGTGTTAGCATTCACCACTCGTCGTTCACCGACATATGCATATATATCAATATACGTATATACATACATATATTTAACATATAAATATATATAAATCTATATATATATACACACACATATATATATACACACACATATATATATACATATCCGTATAAATTCATACACTTCGACAACGATGATTTCACGCAGTTACAATTCGTATATCAAGGTACTTGCCTTGGTAATGTCTCGCGGATACTCCGAAAGTACGGTCGGTTGGCAAAATCCGGGACTCCAACGAAAACAACGATCGGAAGGGCTCAACACCAGATTTTTGTAGGGAAATCGTCCCTAGTATCCTATCATCGAATAAACAATCAATCATACGAGGAAAAACATCACAAAACGACCAAATTCCTCTCTGCGGCATTTCCCCGGACACTTTGAAGGCGTCAAACGGAAGTTCATATAATCGACGAATCGGAAATGGTAAAACCGTGGAAAGATGATGAAAATGATAGAATACAACTTAATCTACAATTATCCATCAGTAATTTAAGTTCATAAGGCTCAAACGGACGAAATCTACCAAGATCCCCAAATTTCCCAAAGTTTGGATTTTAGGAAAAACTAACCTTGATTCGGTCGATTGAAGGATGTTATGGATTGATCGATCAATGATATGGACTCAGGATCTTCGTGGTTTTGTTGTTCAACAACATGCCTTATCGCTCTCATAACCTCTGGCCGCGGAAGGAAGAGAATGAAATGAAAAATGTGTTGAAAGCAGTGCTCGGTCAAATATATATCGCAAATCGACTAGCGTCGCTAGGTTGTCCGGGTAGCGTCGCTATCGGCCGGCCCTCGCCGATAGCGTGCGCAAGTCATCGGCAGCGGCGTGCGCAATCGGCCCGTCCAGACCCATCGACTAATCTGTCCGCCAGTAGCGTGGCGCCGGCCGAGCAGAAGCGTGCGCTAGCTGCCGAGTTAGCGCGCGCATTGTCGGCCAGAAGGCGTGCGCTACTGTCCGGCCGAAGTCAGCACTTACCGCCTAGATCGCCGGTCCGATTAGCGTGCGTTACCTCCCGGCAGTGGCGTGCGCTACTCCTGCGGTTTAGCGCGCGCAGCTGTCCGGCCGTAGCGTACGCTAGGCCGGTCCCTGCCGCAACTGTCCGGCAGTGCCCAGCATCCGTGCCGGTTCCTCCCGCAACCGTCCGGCCAGCGCCCGGCTGTCGTGGCCCGACGACTCGATTCCTAAAAACGCACGGAACGAACACGACGAAACGCTCGCGGACAACAACACCGATCCGAAATGAAATTAACATACAACAAATCACCACCTATGGCCATAAACACAAAATCGATTGTCGAGAAAAATAATACCGACGCTCGGAAACCGAGAAATTTCCGGTCTAAGAAAAAGAAAAAATTCGAATAAATCAAAATAAAAATCTCGGATATTACATTCTACCCCCCTTAAAATAAGTTTCGTCCCGAAACTTAAAATAGAGAGCGGCGGAACAATCAAGGAAATAACTACTTGCTCAGCCCCAAATCATCACGAGCAAAGCGCGAGTGCAAGGTTCCAGAAATACGATGAACTGACCTAGCAAGTACAAGGCAGTTTAAAATGGTCGAAAGGTGCGCAGATGAATTACCAACAACGAAAGTCGTCCCATACCGAAAATACTAAGAAGAGTACGGGTAATACATTCCCCCATACTAAGAGGACATTATGATCCCGAAACTTAGAACAACAAGAGTTGGAAACGTAAAGCAATGAAACGAAATACGATCGAAGTCACGATTGTTTGAAACAGCAACGATTAAGACATCGTACAAAATCTTCATTCTCCCATGCTAGGATCTTCTAAGGAAACATAGGATTTCGGGACTCTTCCCGGTCCCTAGTTCTGCTCTCTCTTAGGCGGCATTCTTTGCCAATTCGGAAACTGTCTCACAATGTTTCTCCCGATGACCTTCACACCCACACCGGTAACAAGTCAAGAGTGGAAAGGGACAATTTGCACGATCATGTCCCTGACGATTGCAGTTGAAGCACCTTCTCTTCTTACCGAGAATCACCGATGTTGGCTTGGGATCCCCAGCGCTCACTCCCGACCGCAAAGACGACGCGTCCGAACGACGCGGGGGTTTGGGAGCCTTAGACTCTTCATCGCCCAAAAATTTCCCAGATGTCCTTGGTCTCTTCGTTTCGCTCGTGGGCTCGACCATTAAGGACATTTCATAGGATATCATTTGATCTTGATACTCCTTTACTGTAGCAAGAATAGTTGTCGTACGAACCACCTTGTTGCTTCCACTTCCGTCATCACACTTACGTCCGCCAAGGCCCGACATACTAATACAGATAGTACCGTTCAGCGTTATCAATAACCAGTTGCACAGTATACCACAATTATCAACATAAGGTTTAGTTAACATCTATAGAATAACGTAAAGCGTTAAGTTTTATGAAGTCAATTTCGAGTCCTCCGACGATGACGATCATTATATGTATGCACTTAATGAAAATAAATTTTTGGAAAAGAGGGCTAGTCACGTTGCGCCCAAGACTCATAAATACTGTCTTTTATTTCGGAAGGGGAAGTTTATATAACGACTCTAAAAATTATTTTCGAGTGATGTATAAAATAAAAATCGGAAATTGAATTGTAACTAATTTGAAATATTTCAAAAGTGTTGAGTCCCAAATACCACAATTTTGAAAATCTTTCCTCTTCTCCCAAACTCGAAAAATCGCTTGAAATCGCCCTGGGAACTCAGCTCTGTAATACCGGAGATTTTCATTCCGGTTTCGTTGAATTTTCTTTGGTCGAACAGACTGTTGTCGTCCGCGTATTTGGAATTGAATGCTTGTATTGTGATACGTTGAGATTCATAGCATGTTCGTTATTGTTTTGGATCATAGCCGGTGCGTTCGCGTGATCGAGACGTCGTCGAGTATCGAGCCGGATGGTCGAGTGTGGGCTGGATCGAGTTACGACCGTAAGGCCTGGCCGATTATGGCCGTAAGTCTTCCGGACACCTGGGCCTGGGATACTCGATTACGGTCGTAAGGCCTATCCGGTTACGGCCGTAAGGCTTGTTACGGCCGCTAGGCACTATCCGGTTACGGCCGCAAGGATTCGGCAGATTTCGACCAGTGGACTGGGATGCTCGGTTACGGACGTGAGGCTATGCTGATTACGGCCGTAAGGGTGATCGTTGCATACGCAAAGTGTTCGGCCATTACGTACGCTAATGCGCGTTGATCGAGTTACGACCGTAAGGTACTGCCAGTTACGACCGTAACCCTGTCGGCTATTTATAGGCCTGGCTCGGCTAGACCTGAACCCACTTGATTTTTTCCATCTTTTGCGGCGGCTGGCGACGGGAGAGACGAGGAGGTGAGCCCTTGGTCATTTCCACTCAATTTCAAGGTGTTTTGGAAGATTCTTGTTGATTATATCAACATCTAATCCGTGTTCTTCGTCGAATCAAGGTATTTCCTTACCTAGAACCTTGATTGTATGATTTTTGGGGGTTTCTTCATGATTCATCGATTTTATCCGAGATTAATGAATTGGTTATGGTATTCTTGTTGTCTTGGCCATGATCTTCGGATTTTGTAACTCGTTTATCGATTTTTACCACCCGGAACATTGATTTCCGATTTCCTTGAAGAAGCCTCGAATCCTTGTTGCTTTTCGGGTTGATTTGGATGCCATTTAGCGTTATTGATTCGTAGTGATATTGTTTTCGTAGTTTCCGTGGAGTTGTCGGGTTTTTGGTCGATCTTGGAAGGTCGAAGGCTACCCGGCCGTGTCCATTCGTCGTTTCATTGCTCGCGGTATTGAGGCAAGTATCTTGCCCATACGTTTCATGTTTCGCAAGAATAATTGTTGGTAAATGATTTTATGTAAAATCCATATGTTTAATGAATGTTAAAATGGATCGGTATGTTCTCGATAAATGTTGTCTTTCAACGATAACTCGTATGCTTCGTGAATAAGTGTGTTTTGGACTATGTGTGTTAGTTTCGTTTGTTGAAAGACGTTATGATCACATTTAGTGAATATAATAGACCGTAATCATTTACCGAAGATTATTTGTTGTTATGTGTGCGTGTTCGACGAATATGGGTGATATTGGTTGTTACTCCTTTGAAAGGAGGTCGTGATGTTTAGTGTTACTTGGCTTGATGTTTTTCTTATTGTTACGTGATCGTTAAAAGTGACGTGCCTCCGGGTAAGACTGATGAATCTCCGGGATCCATACTTGATAGTATTGGTCGGGCGTGACCGTAGGGTTATCCAATCCGGGTATGTCTTGCGGGGACTCCGAGGTCGGGGCTTGCTAGCCCGATGCCGGGATAACTTGTGGGGTTCTCCAATCCGGGTATGTCTTACGGGGACTCCGAGGTTCGTGGCTTGTTAGCGCGATGCCGGGATAACTTATGGTTGTGGTTTGGAATGGTTCTGTGACTATTGTCACGAGGACATGTGATTTGGTATGGTTTTCTCACTACGCCATAAGTGCTCATATGCAATGCTTTTTGTAAAGCGTTGCAACCATAGTGTTGTAATAGCTCTCGCACTTGTGATCTTCTGCAACACTAGTCAAAAAGTATTGCATTAGACATGAATGTAGTGTTGCTTGAGAATAATGTTGTTGCAACGTGCAACACCAATTAAAAATGTTGCATTTGACTTAATAATAATAAAATTATTAAAATTAAATATATTATTAAAAATACACAAGAACTTTTAAATTTTGATCTATTTCATACTTCAAAATGAGATAACTAATTTATCATAAATTTTAACATTAATTATCAATATATTATGTAAATAAATACATATTTTTTAATTTAAATTTTAATTTAAAATTTTATAATTAAAATTATATTAATTAATTAAACAAATTATTTAGATATAAATATATATTTTTATATAATAATACATGTAACTTATAGTTTTCCCCTTAATAGATCTAGAGAAAAAAAACACGGGGGCGATATGTTAGGCGAATTGGGGGCGATTTTTTTCCCCTTCTTCCTCGGTAATTCCCCTACATCATTACCAATCCTACTGATTTTTCCAGAAATTTCTCTTTCATTAAGTTGAATCGGGATTTCATTACCTCCTTACTTATATTTTTATCCGATTTTATCCTCTCAAATGGTTTTTGCGATTTGAAGGTTGACGAAGCGCTGCGTGTAACACCCCAAACAAGGCGGATATTACAGTGTCGTGGCCCCCCGACTAGGACTCACCAGGTGAATGAAAATTAATGAATTAAATAATATAATTGTAGTACCGAACCACATTATATCATCAATTACTCCGACGAGGAGTTTCATTACAACACACCCAAGATAATACCGAATACATGTATATTTTTTATGAAGATAAAATACACAACACTGAATGAAACGGAGTATCCAAATGGAAATCTGCAGCGGAAAATAAATGACAACAACATGAATGACTGAAAGGACTGGACCCCCTACTAGTATCACTGAGACTCCTCGCCGTCAACGTTCTCTTCCCCTGCTTTTGCCTTGCCATGACCTGAAAACAATATCCCCCAACGGGGTCAGTTACATAGAACAACAATCCTCAAGGGTTGAATATACACAATCATGATATATCTCAATTATGAAATATCCTTTAGTTATGAATTTAAGATGAAGAGGAGCATCATAGTACGCCCGTAATGTTCTGTGCAAGTGTACAAGACGAGTGCCCGGACACACCCGTCCTTGTACCTAATTAGTCTCATGGAGGTAAGCGTTACCGTGTGCATAGTCCAATGTATCGGTGAACCCAACACATCGTGTGCTCGACTAAAAATTCCACACATCCGCACCTGGCCACGCAATATGAACCCAGAAGGTCACACGATCAAAAGTGACCGTTATGATTATTAATGAATGATAATCCGACAAAGTCAAGAATGACTCACCGAGATGAAATAATAGTGAAGTGAATGATAGATCAATGAAATGATTGGAACTGTCGTTCCTCGTGAATGAAGTGATTATTCGACAATTACAAGTGTCAATACGGTTAATACATTGAATGAGTTATGATTATGAATGAACAACAACGAAATGAATGAATATCCTTTTAACCGAGTAAGAATTAACTTACACAACACCGGTGAAAAATGTCCTTCCACGAACAAACGTCCTAAATGAGATGTCGGTCGCTCGAACAACCTTGAATAACACAATTACCAACAATCCGTTCAACATACGAATCAAACACAGTTAAACTAACACAAAACATCGATATGACTAAACCAAGCTCATTGGGGCATTATACCAAACAAGTTGTGACCAATCTTCGATTGTTTACAATCAATCATCAATTATACTAATATCAAATCCCCAAGTGTTTCAAACCGACAAAACATCTTCAATACAATCAAAAATCCAATATGAATATCCAAATTCGTGATTTCAACAACAACTAATCGAAAACCCCCGAATCCAACTCAATATTCAAAGTGTTCTTGAATAACTTTTCAATAATCCAATGAATATTCATACACACTCGTAATCATATGTACATCTCTGCATACAACATGATTATAACGTCCAAAACATCATATCTCAACACAAAATCGAAATCCAAGATGTTTGAAGAATATTACCTTTGAAGATCCAAATACTTTGATCCGATGAACACGCGTTAGATCGACTATCCAAGCTTCACAACCGAATGAAGATGATCAAAACCGAGTACTCAAGTGATTGATGAAGAAAAATCTCTTCCTCAAGCTCTCTCTCTCGGACAAGGTGAAGAAAATGAGAGAAATGACCTCAAAAACCCGTCCAGGTCCTTATAAACTGCCAAACGTTACGGCCGTATCTCGGCCTACTTACGGACGTAACTCGGCCTACTTACGGCCGTAACATCCCGGGTCAACGGCCTTATGGCCCTAACAAGCCATCTCGTACGGCCGTAACTCGGTTTCGTCCAGAATCTGCCGACAGTCATACGGCCGTACCCGCACTTGTCTTACGGGTGTAACTCGCCCTCGTCTAAACACCTGCCGACAGCCATACGGCCGTACCCGCACACCTTACGGGCGTAACTCGACCGATACGGCCGTAACCGGCCAAACTTACGGGCGTATGAAGCCTTTGTCGAAACTGCCTGGGCACCCTGCTCGACACGTACGGCCGTAACCGGCCAAGCCTTACGGCCGTACCTACCTCAACTTACGTCCGTATGCCGCAACCCTTACGGCCGTAACCCCTCCTCATCCGACATTTCCTGCAACCCACGAACACATCTTACGGCTGTAGCCTGCCTACCTTACGGCCGTATCTCGTCTTCGGCCAAAATAACCTTAAGCCAACGAATGCATGTTACGGCCGTAATGTATGATTTGTTACGGTCGTAACTCGTTGCTGGAAATGACGAAAATTCGACAACTCCGTTAACTCGCTACAAACGGTGAATGATCCGACATACAATACTTGTATGATTGTAAATAAGTCCAATAACACGTGATAGATGATACTTCCAATCTAAGACTATATTCACGATGATTATGATAATACTCTCGTCTCGACTCTCAATCGGAGATGAATGACGATCGCTAACTGATACACGGTTACAAAATGGCAACGATGAATACAACTGAATGAATCATGAATGATGAGTGATTATTAATGAGTGAAAATTACTGAGTGACCATTACTGACTGATAATTACTGAATGTTAATGAATGAAGTACAACCCGGTATTACATACTCCCCCCCTTAAAAAGAGTTTCGTCCTCGAAACTAAGGGTTAAACAACTCGGGATAATTCTCCCGCATACTATCCTCGGTTTCCCAAGTAGCCTCTTCGACTCCATGTCTAGACCACTGAATCTTGACCAAAGGAATCGTCTTGTTCCTCAACTGTTTGATTCGCCGCTCTAAAACTCGTATAGGATGCTCCTCATACGAATGATCATCCGCGATCTCGATTTGGTCGAACTGAAGTACGTGACTCGGGTCAGCAACATACTTCCGCAACTGAGAGACGTGAAACATATTATGAATTCGGCTCAACGCCGGAGGTAAAGCCAACCGATAAGCCAAACTGCCTACTCGATCCAAAATCCCAAACGGTTCGATGAATCTCGGACTCAACTTCCCCCATTTTCCGAATCGGAAAATACCTCGAATCAGGGATACCTTGACCAACACGTGGTCACTTGTCTCGAACTCTAATGGTCGACGACGATTATCTGCGTATGATTCCTGTTGACTCTGAGCGGTCAACAAACGACTCCTCATCAAAGCTACCTCCTCACGGGCGGCTATAAGCATATCGGCTCGGTGCCGATTGATTTTAATAAGTCATCCCAACACAAAGGAGATCGACAACGACGACCGTACAAGGCCTCGTAAGGTGCCATCTTAATCGAAGCATGCCAACTATTATTGTACGTGAACTCAATCAACGGTAGTTGGGCTTCCCAATCGTCTTTCCAATCAAGGATGCATGCCATCAACATGTCCTCCAATGTCTGAATAGTCCTCTCTGATTTTCCGTCAGACTGAGGATGAAAAGCAGTACTGAGGTTAAGCTGAGTTCCCATAGCACGATGAACTGATTTCCAAAAATGAGACACGAACCGTCCATCACGATCGGAAACGATACTTTTAGGAGTACCGTGCAGTCTCACTATTTCTTTGATGAACAACTGGGCAAGTCTCTCGGGACCCTACGTATCCTTAATCTCAAGAAAATGAGCTGACTTAGTTAAACGGTCCACAACTACCCAGATTGTATTCATGCCACGACGACTCGTCGGCAAACTCGTGATGAAGTCCATAGAAATATCTTCCCACTTCCACTCTGGAATAGGGAGCGGTTTCAGCATACCTTCCGGTCGCTGATGTTTTATCTTGACTTGCTGACAGGTTAAACATCTCGAAACAAATTATGCGACTTCTCGCTTCATATTACTCCACCAGTAATTTTGTTTCAAGTCCTTGTACATCTTACTAGATCCCGGGTGAATGGAATAAGGGGTAGCATGAGCCTCTCTCAAAATCGAGTTTTTCAACTCGTCAATCGCCGGTACGCATAACTGATTCTTAAATTGTGAAAGTCCATCCTCGTGGACCACAAATCCAGGGGCTTTACCCTGAGCCACATCCTCACGGATGCGCAACAATGATGGGTCTGAACCCTGATTCACTCTGATTGCCTCCTCAAGTGGCGATGAAATCTCTAACATGCAAAGTTGCCCTTGCACTCGCTGAAGCCAGACCTCGATCTCGGGTCTAAGAAATTCCTGCTGAAGCTCCTTCTGAACTATTAATCGAGCAAGCATTTGCTCCTGAACGGACTTACGACTCAATGCATCGGCAACCACGTTTGCCTTATCCGGGTGGTACAGGATTTCGATATCATAATCTTAGATTAGTTCCAACCACCGCCTCTGTCGCATATTTAACTCCTTCTGAGTAAATATATACTTCAACTCTTATGATCAGTGAATATCTAACATGTGACGTCATAAAGGTAATGACGCCAAATCTTCAACGCGAAAACCACAGCTGCTAGCTCTAGGTCGTGGGTCAGATAATTAACCTTGTACGGTCTCAATTGTCGTGAAGCATAGGCAATAACCTTCCCATTCTGCATTAATACATATCCAAGACCGTGTCCGGATGCGTCACTATAAACCACAAATCCTTTCGTCCCTTGTGGCAAGGAAATGACAGGTGCTGAAATTAACCGGCTCTTGAGTTCCTCAAAACTCCGCTGACACGCATCGGACCACGCATATTTCTTATCCTTTCGCAAAAGGTTCGTCATTGGTTGAGCGATTTTAGAAAATCCTTCCACAAACCGCCGATAATAACCGGCTAATCCGAGAAAGCTTCGGATTTCCTTAACGTTCTTCGGAGGTAACCAATCTCGGATAGCCTCCGTCTTCTGAGGATCAACACGCACACCGTCTGATGAAATTACATGTCCGAGAAACATCACTTTGGACATCCAGAACTCACATTTGGAAAGCTTTCCATAAATTTGCTCTCGTCTCAACACGTCGAGCACCTGATGAAGGTGAAACTCGTGCTCCTCCCGGTCACGAGAATAAATTAAAATGTCATCAATGAAGACAACCACAAACTGATCCAAAACGTCGATGAAAACCAGATTCATTAATTCCATGAATACCACAGATGCATTTGTTATCCCAAATGACATTACCACAAACTCATAATGACCATAGCATGTTCGGAATGCCGTCCTTGCGATATCCGACTCTCGAATTCGCAGCTGATGATATCCAGATCTTGAGTCGATCTTGGAAAATACTGAAGCTCCCTGAAGTTGATCTAAGAGATCATCAATACGGGGTAGAGGATACTTATTCTTGATTGTCACCCTGTTCAACTCCCGATAATCAATACACGAACGAAACGAACCACCCTTCTTCTTGACAAATAATACTGGTGCTCCCCACGGGGACGCACTCGGTCGGATATAACCTTTCTCGAACAATTCCTCCAGTTGATTCTTCAACTCCTGCATTTCGGTCGGGGCCATCTGATATGGTGCCTTCGATAATGGGGATGTACCAGGCTCCAACTCTATCGTGAATTCCATATCCCTCGGTGGAGGTGAACTAGGTAGCTCGTCTGGGAGTACATCGTCAATCGATAACAATGATACCACGAATGGTTGAACACCTCGATTGCCTTAGAACGGTCAATCGATGACAATGATACAGTGAATGGTTGAACACCTCGATTGCCTTAGAACGTCCAATCGATGACAATGATACAATGAATGATTGAACACCTCGATTTCCTTAGAACGGCCAATCGATGACAATGATACAATGAATGATTGAACACCTCAATTGCCTTATAATGGCCAATCGATGATAATGATACAATGAATGATTGAACATCTCTGATTGAGTAATTTCACTGCTTTCATCATATTAATGATTCTTCCGGAACAACGGGGATTACCTCCCTGAAATACACCCTCGGCTCCAACGACTGAAATGATAGTGACCATACGCTTACGAACACTGAGGATGGCATCATGACGATCCATCCAAGTAATACCCAATATTACATCATCCTTAGGTAAATCCACCACGATTAGGTCCGCCAACCAATCGCGGTCATTAAGCTTAATTCGGTCAGTTCTTAACCTCATGATTTCCGAAAATTCTTCTATCGCCCGGTAGACCCATGACATAGGGTTCAAAACTAGTGGAACTATCCAGAAGTAGTCTACTGAAACATGACTCGAAAATGAATGAATGCGATGCACCAGTATCACAAAGTGTACAAGAAGGTTGGGATAGAATTCCGAGTATACCTGAGATCATTCAGGCCTCCGGATCATCGGTCCTCTTCATATCGTGAATTCGGGACTTGCCGGCCCCCGGACCAGATGCTCCTATCTGAAAAGTCTGAGCTCCACCTTTAGTTGCTCCCGGCATCTTAAACAGCACAGACTGAGTGGCCTGATTCTAAACCGCTGATTGCTTCGGGGCCTGAGATGTTACCGGAGTATGCTTGGAGTCTCTTCGGCAGAAACGGATCTTATGCCCGGCAATCCCACAGTTGAAACAGGTGATAGCCTGCCTCGAACACCTAGTGCTGAAATGACCAAGTTCTCCACAGTTGAAACAGGAGATGGCCGAACTGGCCGCTCGGGACTGAGACTCTGCGGGCTTACGCGCCATAGGAGGTCGCTCAGAAAAAGTAGAGCCCACTCGAGACTTCTTTAAGGTTGAATTACCGCCTTCAGACTGATTACGCTTTGTTGATTTCTTGCTAGCAGATGAAGGTTGTTGCTCAGCAATTTCCTTAGCAGCAGGCTCATACGTGAGAGTTCTCTCGATTAATTCGGCCAGAGTGGCACAATGATGATTGAGCAATTGAATATGGGTCATCATGACCTGCATAAAAGTGAGTGGATCAACCCGAACATCTTCCGATCGAGCGGAGTCCTGGGTACGATTTCCCGACAGTGAGTGATTATTTCCCGGGTTTCGGCCCGCACCGCGGCCTCTCCACGTGCATCCCCTGACACCTCTCTCCATACTGAAGTAGGAAGGTCGCATGATAATCATAGATCTCGTATGAGTACCGCATTATGATTTACGTCATGAAATGATGAAAATGAGCATACGCGCTCTAACACAGTGATTACATGAATGATTAATTGAGGTGACATGATTATCTGATGATATTCTTGAGATGATTATCTTGAACAAGTTAACAAGATTAATGATATGATCTTCAAGATCAACAACTGAGTAATGAAATGAACTGAGTGATTAATGAGTTAACATGATCAACATGATCAAAATGAAAATGATGTTTGAGGATTATTAACTGATGAATTATGAATGAATGATTATTGCAAGAAATTATACCATGGCGTTAGAAGTCTTACAGTTCTTGGTTTGAGGGGCTCGGCATTTGCACAGGTCACACGTGATGCGAAAGTACAATGATACTAGTCCGATGACGATGATTTCAAATGAGACATGACTCGGAAGGTAGTATTCAAAACCACTCTCCGATACCAACTCTGTAACACCCTAAACAAGGCGGATATTACAGTGTCGTGGACCCCCGACTAGGACCCACCAGGCGAATGAAAATTAATGAATTAAATAATATAATTATAGTACCGAACCACATTATATCATCACTTACTCCGACGAGGAGTTTCATTACAACACACCCAAGATAATACCGAATACATGTATATTTTATATGAAGATAAAATACACAACACTGAATGAAACGGAGTATCCAAATGGAAATCTGCAGTGGAAAATAAATGACAACAACATGAATGACTGAAAGGATTGGGGGCCCCCTACTAGTATAACTGGGACTCCTCGCCGTCAATGTTCTCTTCCCGTGCTTTTGCCTTGCCATGACCTGAAAACAATATCCGGGGTCAGTTACACAGAACAACAATCCTCAAGGGTTGAATATACACAATCATGATATATCTCAATTATGAAATATCCTTTAGTTATGAATTTAAGCTGAAGAGGAGCATCATAGTACGCCCGTAATGTTCTGTGAAGTGTACAAGAAGAGTGCCCGGACACACCCGTCCTTGTACCTAATTAGTCTCACGGAGGTAAGCGTTATCGTGTGCACAGTCCAATGTACCGGTGAACCCAACACATGACTATCGTGTGCTCGACTAAAAATTCCACATATCCGCACCCGACCACGCAATATGAACCCAGAAGGTCACACGATCAAAAGTGACCATGATGATTATTAATGAATGATAATCCGACAAAGTCAAGAATGACTCACCGAGATGAAATAATAGTGAAATGAATGATAGCTCAATGAAATGATTGGAACCGTCTTTCCTCGTGAATGAAGTGATTATTCGACAATTACAAGTGTCAATACGGTTATTACATTGAATGAGTTATGATTTTGAATGAACAACAACGAAAGGAATGAATATCCTTTTAACCAAGAATTAACTTATACAACACCGGTGAAAAATGTCCTTCCACGAACAAACGTCCTAAATGAGATGTCGGTCGCTCGAACAACCTTGAATAACACAATTACCAACAATCCATTCAACATACGAATCAAACACGGCTAAACTAACACAAAACGTCGATACGACTAAACCAAGCTCATTGGGGCATTATATCAAACACGTTGTGACCAATCTTCGATTGTTTACAATCAATCCTCAATCATACCAATATCAAATCCCCAAGGAATGTTTCAAACCGACAAAACATCTTCAATACAATCAAAAATCCAATATGAATATCCAAATTCATGATTTCAACAACAACTAATCGAAAACCCCCGAATCCAACTCAATATTCAATGTGTTCTTGAATAACCTTTCAATAATCCAATGAATATTCATACACACTCGTAATCATACGTACATATCTTCATACAACATAATTATAACGTCCAAAACATCATATCTCAACACAATCGAAATCCAAGATGTTTGAAGAATATTACCTTTGAAGATCCAAATACTTTGATCCGATGAACACGCGTTAGATCGACTATCCAAGCTTCACAACCGAATAAAGATGATGAAAACTGAGTACTCAAGTGATTGATGAAGAAAAATCTCTTCCTCAAGCTCTCTCTCTCGGACAAGGTGAAGAAAATGAGAGAAATGACCTCAAAAACCCGTCCAGGTCCTTATAAACTGCCAAATGTTACGGCCATAACTCGGCCTACTTACGGCCGTAACATCCCAGGTCAACGGCCTTACGGCCGTAACAAGCCATCTCGTACGGTCGTAACTCGGCTTCGTCCAGAATCTGCCGACAGTCATACGGCCGCACCCGCACCTGTCTTACGGGCATAACTCGCCCTAGTCCAAACACCTGCCAATAGCCATACGGCCGTACCCGCACACCTTACGGGCGTAACTCGACCGATACGGCCGTAACCGGCCAAACTTACGGGCGTATGAAACCTTCGTCGAATCGCACGGGAACCCCTGCCGACACGCACGGTCAGAATCGCCAAGCCTTACGGCCGTACCTACCTCAACTTACGGCCGTATGCCGCAACCCTTACGGCCGTAACCCCTCCTCGTCCGACATTTCCTGCAACCCACGAACACATCTTACGGCCGTAGCCTGCCTACCTCACGGCCGTGTCTCGTCTTTGGCCAAAACAACCTTAAGCCAATGAATGCATGTTACAGCCGTAATGTATGATTTGTTACGGCCGTTACTCATTGCTGGAAATGACGAAAATGCGACAACTCCGTTAACTCGCTACAAACGGTGAATGATCCGACGTACAATACTTATATGATTGTAAATAAGTCCAATAACACGTGATAGATGATACTTCCAATCTAAGACTATATTCACGATGATTATGATAATACTCTCGTCTCGACTCTCAATCGGAGATGAATGACGATCGGTAACTGATACACGGTTACAAAATGCCAACGATGAATACAACTGAATGAATCATGAATGATGAGTGATTATTAATGAGTGAAAATTACTGAGTGATCATTACTGACTGATAATTACTGAATGATAATGAATGAATTACAACAGGGTATTACACTGCGGTCTCTGAGTTCGCGATTGACTGATCTTGGTCAACAGAGCAGGTTCTGGTGTTCGATTCGTTGGTCTTCGAGTTCATCTCGATTATTGCTTGGAGTCCCATTCGTTGTTGGGAGTGTTGCTGTCACGGCCCCTTATCCCTAAGGACGGCTCAGCCGGGGCGTGACCCAGGGTAGGAATTAAGAAGCGGGAAAGAAAGGGGGAAACATACGTTTCATAAGGCATATGGGTGAATTACCATGAATAACCTATCAAGGTATCATGAAGGGGAGTCAGTCCCGTGGGAACGACTTAGAATCCAAAGTAGAATATACAGTCATAACATTAGCCTTGAAGTTTAGGAAAAGGCTTCATAGCATATTACAATCAACAAGACATAGAAAGCATAATCATAAAGAGTATTTGCAGCGGAAAAACATGGTTGGTTACATATATGAAGATATGTAACCAGGGCTTAACATTGATCGTAAACAAAAGACTTCCACTCAACACCCTCCGTCACATCCCTTGCTCAACCTGCATATTTAAAAAGATATACAGGTCTGAGTACAACGTACTCCGTGAACATATTGCCAAAACATAAAACATACTTCCGTACTTGTCATCATGCATATAAGCAGTAACACAAGGGGGTTTTAGGAAAAAGTCCATGTTTGCTAAATTATTTCATTTCATAGCATATATCATCAGATTCACCATATCCATAATTTACGCCGGGGAAGGTGGCCACCTCCCGCGAACGTTACTCCCCGAGATCGGCCACTCCGAAGAGAGCTCACAATCTCGAGTACTGTGTACACTAACCCTGGCCAGCAACCTTTGTCTAGCTCAGGATCCGATCATTTCATAGGTTGGCAAGACAACAGTGATAGGTTCATAAGAATCCACATAAAAGTTTTTATGCATCATAATCATTTGAAATCATAATTTGCTTGTAAAACATTTCATCAAGATAGAGCAAAGCTCAAATCATTTTCGTATAGAAAGCCCACATAATCATTTTCGTATAGAAAGCCCACCTGGACAAGTAATAAATGCAAGTAAAATGATTCTCGGCTCTTCCTTACGCTTCAGTCTGCTGCTCCACCTTTCATCGGAAATAACTAAGTTTAGCAGTTGATCGAGCTTAACGAAGTCTAACGGACAACGAAATCGATCTACATGTTTGGACTTTAGAGTTTTGCATTCGACTTAAGTTTAATAATAAAAGCTATGATTATATTAGAGAACCTAACTGACCATATAATATATAAAGATACTAACAACGTGGAGAAAGAATAAACCATCATAAAACACTTAATCATAATCGTAAAATAATGTGCATCAAGTCTGGAAAGAATAAGCATTATGTTAATGCAAAGTTAGAACTAGATAGTGAATATTATACCATTGGAAAGCCACTGAAGTTTAGTTTCAAATACATTTTACAAATCTCAAAACTATGAAACGTGGAGAAAGTTATTGCTGTTTCCGTGAAGTGTGATGAAACTGCCAACTTCCGACGAAAATGGGAAAAACATCATATTAACCTGGAGCTCGTTTCTAGAAACGAAAACCCTAAACATGTAAACTCTAATCATACATATCATACTTATAACACATATAGGAGTCGACATACAAGCTTGCTCCTCGACATTACGAACTCCATTTCATAATCTTTCCTTTTGCAAAATTACTACTTACTCATTCTTATTTTTCCAACATTAACATTCAAACATCATTAACATCAAACAACACACTTAACATACACTCATGTTGATAATCAAAGTCTTGATCCTAACATACAAATGACCTAAACATTACTTTAAAATCCTCAATACATAACATGCTCCTTAACTACATCAAATATTACCAACACATCTTCCAACTTTATAAATCTAACTTCATGTTCTTGTTTTCAAATAAATTTTCAAAAGCATTTTATAAAAATCTAACAAAAACATATCATGTACTCCTTTCATACCTCATCACAATTATCAAGTTACTTTTGAATATACAACAACATATCAAGAACTAAGCATGATTCTTCCTTACTTTCAAAACACCAAACATTTTATAAAAATCCCATAAATTCATCATAGCATCATATCATCATATAACAACATATTGTGTAAGAAAATCATAAGAAAAAGAACACATGACTAGGTTAGGAAACCCTAAAATTTTCGGCCAACATGAAGAAAATCAAGACATGATTACAACTTGTTCTAAACACTTCAAAAACCTTAAAATCAACGTAAAAACAACATACAAAATATTATAACATTAAACCTAAACTCTTCATATATTTTCCAAATTTTAAAGTGGTCCAAAACCTATTTTTACGTGGGTAGAAATGAAGAGAATGGGGTAACTTACTTGAATATGAACTTGGATTCAAGTTTGGAACACAAAGTGAGCTTCTAACTTGAGTTTTTAATGAAGAACAATGGTGTTCTTCAATGGTGAGGGGGGGGGGGGGGGGGGGGCTGAAGTAGAGAAGAAGAGGGAAGAAGATGAAGTGAGGAGGAGAAAGAAAGGGAGGTGATGTCCCTTTATATACTAGGTTAACCCTAGACGTCGTCATAAACCGGTCGAAGAATATTTTACGTTTCGCTCCTCCACAGATAAAATTACTCGGGTATTAAATGTATGACATATACTTAAATTATCGTGTCGCACTTACAGCTTAAAGTCGGAGAAAAGTTTCGCGATTTACGGAACACGAATTATCCGAGAAAACGACTCGACATAAAATATACCCGAAAACTCAAAAAGTAAACTTTTGAAAATCGTACTCATAATGTAAAAGTAGTGTATATAGAAGTCGACGGAATCACGATTCTGTCTATTGAAACATAAGAATCAAATTCGGAAGATAAACCCAAGCAGATAACCGAACATCTGATTTCTGAATTTAAAACGTGTAAATAGTTCTAAACTTACTCCATTAGTCAGAATTTTATTATTTGTGAATGCAAAACTCTAATGTCTCACTTGAGGTCATAATAATTCATGCATATAAAATACCGGGGCATTACATCCTACCCCTCTAACAAGAAATTTCGTCCCGAAATTTACATACCTTATCAGAAGTTCTGGGTATTTCTCCCTAATCTTGCTTTCGAGTTCCCACGTAGCTTTTTCATGACCGTGGTGACTCCATAATACTTTCACCAAAGAAATAGACTTATTCCTCAATTCTTGAACTTTATGGTCTAAAATAGCTTCAGGCCTCTCTACATAACTCGTATCGTGACTAAGAACTATGTCACTCTGATGAATCACATGCTTGGGATCAAATACATACTTTCTCAGCTGAGAAACGTGGAAAACATTGTGAACATTCCCAAGACTAGGTGGCAGAGCCAACCTATAAGCAACTGGGCTGATCCTTACAAGAATCTCATATGGCCCTATAAAACGTGGCCTAAGCTTGCTTTTAACGCCAAACTTGATTATTCCCTTAGAAGGGGAAACCTTGAGGAAAACCTTATCCCCACTTTCGAAATGCAATTCAGTTCGGCGTGTATCGGCGTATGACTTTTGTCGAGTCTGGGCCTCTTGTATTCTCTGTCGTATCTTGCGGATAATCTCGATCATCTCGCTGACTATATCTGGCCCTAAAATATTCCTCTCACCCACTTCGTCCCAATAAAGTGGTGATCTGTATTTTCTGCCGTATAAGACCTCATAAGGCGCCATACCTATCGTTGCCTGGTGACTGTTGTTGTAAGCAAATTCGATTAATGGCAAAACATGCTCCCAATTTGCACCTTGATCCAACACTACAGTTCTTAACATGTCTTCTACTGTTTGAATCGTCCTTTCCAATTGTCCATCGGTCTGTGGGTGGAAAGCACTACTAAAGTTCAGATGTGTACCCAATTCCTTCTGTAGACTCGTCCAAAATCTAGAGGTAAATTTTGGATCTTGATCTAACGTGATTGATATCGGCACTCCGTGCAAACGTACAATTTCACGGACATACAACTGTGCCAACTTCTCAGATTCGTAAGTGATTGGGATAGACAAAAAGTGAGCTGATTTTGTGAGTCTGTCTACTATAACCCATATAGCAGTGTTTCCTCGTTTCGTCCTCGGCAAACTAGTCACAAAATCCATAGCTATTCCTTCCCACTTCCATTCTGGAATGGTCAATGGCTGTAGCTTTCCATATGGTCGTTGGTGTAGTGCTTTCACTTGCTGACAAGCCAAACAACGCTCGACAAAAGAAGCTACATCCCGTTTCATACCATCCCACCAGAAATTTCTCTTCAGGTCTTGGTACATCTTGGTACTTCCGGGGTGAGCAGTATAGGGAGTATCATGAGCCTCACTCATAATCTCATTCCTTAATTCCTCATCACGTGGGACACATATTCTCTCTTCGAATATAATTATGTTATCAGCCGCTTCGCGGTAACTTCCTGGGTTATCGGATCTAATTCTCATACATAGTTTCTCGAATGCTTCATCTCGCCTCTGCGCATTCACTATTTGTCCTTAAGATCTGGTGTCGTCACTAACGTCGCGACACGACCCATTATCGTTTCCAGTGGATGAACCACTTCTAAACTCATCCCTTCAAAATCTTGGATTAGATACCCTTCCATGGTAAGTAGGTATCCTAATTGCGATTAAGTCTTACGACTCAAGGCATCTGCTACCACATTAGCCTTGCTGGGGTGGTAGTTAATACCACAATCATAATCCTTTACCAATTCGAGCCATCTTCTCTGTCTCATATTCAAGTCCTTCTGCTCGAAAAAGTACTTTAAACTCTTGTGATCCGTAAAAATTTCACATCTTACCCCATAGAGGTGATGTCTCCATATCTTTAATGAGTGCACCACTGCAGCTAGTTCCAAATCATGCGTAGGATAATTCACCTCATGCGGCCTAAGTTGTCTTGATGCGTAAGCTATCACTTTCCCATCTTGCATCAATACACAACCTAGCCCATTCTTAGAAGCATCCGTGTAAACCACAAACTCCTTGTTCGCTTCTGGTACTGCTAAAACTGGCACAGTAGTCAATCTCCTCTTGAGTTCCTGAAAACTCTCATCACATTCATCCGTCCATAAATACTTAATTCCTTTCCGCAACAGTTGTGTCATTGGTCTAGCAATCTTGGAAAAACCTTCGATGAACCTTCGATAGTACCCAGCTAGACCCAAGAAACTCCTAATCTCATTAGGGTTGGTTGGTGACTTCCAATCACGTACTGCTTCCACTTTAGCTGGGTCCACCTTAATACCATCTGCTGACACAATGTGCCCAAGAAACATTACTTCTTTCAACCAAAATTCGCACTTCTTGAATTTGGCAAAGAGTTTCTCTGTTCTCAGTGTTTCCAACACTATCCTGAGATGTTCTTCATGCTCTTTCATTTCTAGAGTAGATGATAATATCATCTATGAACACCAATACAAGCTTATCCAAGTACGGGTGGAAAACTCTGTTCATAAGATCCATGAATACTGCGGGGGCATTAGTTAATCTAAATGGCATGACTATAAACTCATAGTGTCCATATCTTGTTCGGAAAGCTGTCTTGGGTATATCATCTGGTTGAATCTTCAGCTGATGATACCCAGACCTAAGGTCTATCTTAGAAAACACAGTTGTTCCCTTGAGTTGGTCAAACAAGTCATCTATCCTTGGCAGAGGATACTTGTTCTTGAGTGTGAGCTTGTTAAGCTCCCTATAATCTATACATATTCTCAGTGTACCATCCTTCTTTTTCACAAAAAGGACAGGTGATCCCCATGGAGAAACACTCGGTCTGATGAAACCTAAATCCAGTAGCTCTTGCAGTTGGATCTTAAGTTCTTGCAGTTCCTTCGGTGCCATCCTATAAGGTGCTTTCGAAACTGGGGCTGACCCTGGCTCCAGGTCGATGTTGAAATCCACTTATCGATCTGGTGGTAAACCCGGTAACACTTCTGGGAATACATCCTCGAATTCCCGCACAATTGGCACATCTCCTATAGTCTGCTCTTCTCTAGATTCTCCATTAAGGTAAACAAGGAAAGCCTGACAATCCTTCTTTCTCATCATCTTCTTGGCTTGGAGAGCAGAGATAACGGGTGATCCTCTACCCATTCGTATGCCGTGAAAGTATGTGGGCTCCTTTCCCGGTGGTCGGAAGGAAATTTTCCTCTCATAACAAAGAATTGTGGCATAATTCTCAGCTAACCAATCCATTCCTAGGATTACATCAACATCCCACATCGTCATAACATTCAGATTATTAGTTACCACTTTAAGATTCTCGAGTTCTAATTCCAGATTAGAACAAACATGCGTGGTAGTTGAAATTCCTCCTGGTGGTGAAGATACTCTCATGATATGACTAACACGTTCCGGTATAATACTAAGATTATCCACACATGCTCTAGCAATAAATGAATGCGATGCTCCAGAATCAAACAAAATAATTACAGGTAGGTTAAGAAGTTTGCCCATACCTGCCAATTTACCCTTATCCTTCTCGGGTTGCTTCTGCTTGATGGCACACGACCTAGCATTCTGATTCTGCTGCTTAGGTGGTGGCGGCAGTTGCGGCTGTCCTTGTATTGCTCTCAGTGGCTGGGGTCGACCCTGGTGGTTTGGTCTCTCTCCCTGCTGCTGTTGCTTAGGACAATTTCTCATGATATGGCCTTTCTGACCACACGTGTAACAACTTCCAGTGCCCAACAGACAGGCACCATGATGCTGCTTGTTACACTTGGGACATATGGGGTTTGTAACTCGTCCCTGATTATTGCCTCCCTGAGTAGGAACCATATGCCGTCCCTGGTTGTTGCCTCCTTGAGCCTGAGGCTGTCCATGAGATATATTTCCCTGCCACGGCTTCCTGTTATCCTGGCTATTCCCATTGCCACCATTGTTTCGTCCTACCCACTTACGCTTCCCCTTATAATCGTGGGAATTTGTCTGAGTGGGTGGTTGTGTAACTGTGGGTGCTCGCTTCTCTTCTGGCATTGCTGCCTCAATATCCATAGCTCTGTTCAGCGATTCAGTGTAGCTCAGCCTTTCATGGCTAGCTAGGGACATGCCTATCTCATGTCTCAATCCTGATCTAAATTTTCCTGCCATCTTCTCATCCGAATCAACTTGGTCTGGAGCATACCTTGATAACTCACAAAACATTCTATCATACTCGGTCACTGACATCCTTCCTTGCTTAAGATTATAGAACCCAGCTTCCTTCTTGACCTTGAAGGTTTTTGGAACATACTTGCCATACAGTGACTCATTGAATTCCTCCCAAGAGTAGTTTTCCAGTTGCTCAGCTGTCAGGATCTTCCTGCGCGCTTCCCACCAGAAGTCTGCAGATCCAGTGAGTTTGAAGAGCACACAAGAAATACGCTCTTGGTTGGTACACCTTAGGAAGTTAAAAATTCATTCCATAGCTCTACCCCAAAGCTCAGCATCGCTCGGGTTTCCTGACCCATCGAAAGTGGGCGGATTCTGCTTGAGGAAAATCTCTTCAATAGCCCGTTGGGGTGGAGGAGGAGGTGGTGTAGGGGCGTGTTCATGCCCTTCTCTCCTTCTTTCTCTTCTGGGTGGCATTCTGAGGTGCACATAATCATCACTAGTTCATTCTGATTGGTCCGTAAGTATCATCATACTAGATCATAGAAAGGAGTTCGGAACTACATAATCATAACGCATCAACACATACTCATAGATAACTCTCGTGGCAAGGTTGAGAAAGAAATCATAAATAACAACATCATACTCATGAGAAGAAAAGTCCATGAAGGGTTAAAATATATATCAATATATCATATGCATCGTAATAGTATAATTGCCTTCAACGAGGTCTTACTGGCACGTTTTTAGTGTAACGATCGCAAGTGCACGATATCGTATCAAGTAGTAAAGTGGACTTTTTGAGTCCGGTTTATCGATCCCACAAGGAAGTTTGGTTATAATTTGAATTATACACTATTAGTCTATTTTTATAGATACTATGATAAGTGAAACACACAATTAAAAAGTTTGGTTTAATATTTGCAAAGAAAATGCAATAATAGTTCTAATATTATAAGGAAATAAAAAGATAGCAATAATAATAGATTGATTAACGATAAAATGAAATAGTTGGGATTACAAACTTAGTTCATCATTAGTTATAAAAGATGTATAGGAGATCATAAAATGAATTTACTTATTATGTTGTGTAGATTCGATTTTCCTTAAAAAGACGGTTTCTCTTTCGAACTATAAAATGCCCCTTACATATTGAATCAATCCACTATATTTCTATGTTGATTGGCTTCAATACATAGCATTAGGATTTATGAAAATAACTCAAAGAATCATCTAAGAACTAGAGGTATATTTCTATCCCCTAGAACAACTTAGAGTGAAGATCATTTGATCTAATCAAACATATTTTCTTTCGAAACATATGAAGAACATAAATATCGTCATTTATTGGCCAAATAAAAAAAATTGTTAAAACAATGAAAATCACACACAATAATAAGTAATTCACAATAGATCTTTATACAAACATAAATAACATGACTAACCTTGTTTATAATCCCAACTAAAGATTACTTAGCCCATGAAGGGTTTATTATACATATTACAAGCTTGTGTGGTCATTATTAGTTGAATCAAGAGAAAGAATTGATCCTAACTCCCTTAGTAGATAAAGGAGATAGAAGCAATAAACTCTCTGAACAACATATGCTATACCACACTTACAAAGATCACTCAAGAACACAAGTGTGTTCTTCACACAAAAAGAAAAGTTTACAAAAAAAATGGAAAATTATAAGATGAATGATGAATGATGAAGGATCTAAGGGGTCTATTTATACACCTAAAGTCATCTAATAGCTCCAAAACTCCAGCATTATTATATTAGATCGGATTAATGCCAACCATCCCCTCAATAATACACAAAAAGTATAAAAAATTAGACAAATCATAGCAATCTGTCAAGAGTTACGGCCGTAACATTCAGGAGTTACGGCCGTAACTAGGATGACTTACGGCCATAACTCCTGAATGTTACGGCCGTAACTTGGCTTCGTAAATTTGCTCATTTGAAGCTTGGATAGTTACGTTTTTGGCCCAGAATTCCTCAGACTTTGCGTTTTTGCCCCAGATGTTCTTCGGATGATAACTTTTGATATATAACTCTGATTTTGAATCCGGAAAGACTGCCGAATTCGTCTCGGAAAGCCCTACAACATGAATATATCAAAATTCAATAAAGAGAATATTTATTAAACATGCTGTTTCTTGAGTAATTCAGTTATTTAATCCGATCATCATCCGATAAAAATTAAATTATTAAAACTAATTAATTAAAAGCAAAAAACGAGAAGACTAGCTCAATTATGGGTGAATTTTATCGATACAGACCATGGATAAGTGTACAAAACTGACACTTATCACACCCCCAAACTTGAATTCTTGCTAGTCCCGAGCAAGACTCTTTATTAATCACAATCCAAAAATAAAAATAAAAATAAGACAAAAAACTAATAATACACACAAAAATTAAAATATAAAAAGAGAAAAGGAGATCAAAATGCCATTAATACACAACAACCAACTTATACAGTAGATATAAATGAATCAAGATTCAAAATAAATCTACAAATGATTTTGAAGTTAAAACACGGTTTTTATTTTATAATTCCAAAATGCAAGGTTTTCCCCCCAAAAGGCTGATTATTACTTTCCCACTCGTGATACACACGACTCCCTTCAATGGTTGCTCTCGATCACTCGTTTATTTTTCCACTAAATATGAAGAAGAATTTTATTGGTGTCATCAAATATTGTGATTTTCACAAAATTGAGTGTATTGAAATTCAGCTGCTAATTAATTCAAATCTGCTCATAAACTACATCCCTTTTAGTGATAGCTTTTACACCGTTATTTGCTAACGTGTAGCTCTTTTCACTAACACAATTTATATCTCATTTTTTTTCTAAAGGTGATAGCTGTAATACCCGTAATTTTTGTTCCCCGGAAATTTTTTATTTTTGGCGGAAGTCTATTTTGACGACTTTCTTGGGACCTTTTCGTCATCCTGAGAATGATTAATTCTACACTTTTTGTCATCCGAGTTCGTTTCGGTATCGTTCTGTTGAATTCCGTGTTCTTTAGCGACTTTTCCTCGTATGAGTTCGACTTTGTTAAATCACCATAAATTCGTGAAAGCTCCAAAAATTTTGAATCTTGGCAATATTATAAAGCATCGAGTTAGATTTACAATGGTTCAAACGGTGAGTCAATCAGAGTCCGGACAAGAGAGTTATGGTCGTTTTAGCTCACCCGCTCGTTATTGGCCGATCACTGCCGGCCGGACCCGACCGTGTCGTCCGACACGGCCCGTGCCGTACTCGCCCGGAAATGCCGAAGTTTCTGCCGGCCGAACTCGGCCGTGTCGTCCGACACGGACCGTGCCGTACTCTTCCGGATAAGCCGATAATCGCCCGGCCAAGACGCCCGACCGTGTCGTCAGCACGGCCGAGTCATGCCGAAGTCGCCGCTCGGACGGGTCACTGTCGGAAGGCCCTCGCGCCGCGACCGTGTCAAGCGGGACACGGTCGAGTCCCTATCGGCGGTATGCGACACGGCCGTGCCGATCGGCACGGGCCGTGTCCGGCAGGCGATCAACCCCTATATAAGGCCCTGCAGACGTTTTTCTTGCCATTTTTCACCTTCTTCTTCTCCTCTTCCGCAGCTGGGCGTGTTCTAAACTTGAAGCCATGTTGTTTATGAACATATCCATGGAGTTCCTTGGGTTATATCAACAATCATTCGTCCGATAACATCCTTTGATCGAGCGAATCAGGTAAGATTTTCCAGAAATCTAATTTTGGGGATTTTGGGTATTTTGTTCGATTTCGTCCGTTTAATCCAATTTAACTTAGGATTGTGATGGATTGATGATTATTTAGATGTATTGTATCATTTCCCTTGTTATCCCATGTTTGGATCGTATCGATTCGTTGTTTTGGTCGAGTTCTTGACCGACGCCTTGAAGGTGTCCGGTAAAATGTCATAGAGGGGTTTTCGGGCGTTCTACGATTATTCTTCCCCGTATGATCGATGATTTATTGAATTTATGTTGTTAGGGTCGAATTCTTGTGAAGAACTCGAGTCGAAACCCTTCCGTTCGTTGTCTTCTTCGTGGTTCAAGCTTCCCGGTCGAACCGTGTTCTTCGGGATCTTCGGTAACGTTTATTAAGGCAAGTATACATTTATGATTGTACGTTCTCGACTTTGAAAGTAAGAGGAATTGATGGTATGATTATTTCTAGCCACTCTGGGACGGGCCTATGGTCCTCTGAGGGTTTCGTAGCCTCTGGTGCGATTCCATGGTTGATATGAACGAACCGTTTCTACGGCATTCATATGAAATAATGTTGGCATGTAATGAACGAACCGTTTTGACGGCATTCTTACATGTATCGGCGTATGAGGTGAACGAACCGTTTTTACGGCATTCACATACGTAACGGCGTATGAGGTGAGCGAACCGTTTCTACGGCATTCACATACGTCTTATGAGATTTTAGTTATTAGGAATACGAGTCTTAAATTGATGAATTGACGGAAATTGATGAATTGACGGATATTGATGAATTGACGGATTACATTTACTTTATTGTCGAGAAGTATTATGTTTCATATTGTTATACTTGCACTAGCTATTCGACGGCTAACCCCTTTATGGGGGAAATACGTTTCATGTATTTCAGTTCCAGGAGAGCGGATGACGGAGTACCGGGTCGTGAAGATGATGGGCAAGTGTGATATCGTATCTTGTCTCCGTTATTTTCTTGGATTCCTCCATTCGGTGTTGTTGTCTTGGAATGGATTTTTAAATACTCGAGTATTGTATTTCGCTTCCTTGATGTTCCGGCCTGTGTTGCCGAGGTATTGATTTGTGAAGTGATGTATATGTTTTCATTGGTTATGGTTTTGAATACCATTTGTATCGTCTTCCTTTCTTTTGTATGTAGACCTTATCGGTCAAGTTTATAGTTCCGCGTATGTTTAGCCTTGTGGGTCCCACGGCGGGGCTCACAGTGTTGTAATATACCCCGAATAACTTGGGGTGTTACAGAATATGGTATCGGAGCTTAGGTTTATGGATACCTAGGCTGTCGGTCTTTTGGGTCGATTGAGTCGGCATTTGCCCACAGTATCACTACTCTGACATCATCACAGTGCGACCGGTACTTGTAAGTCCTCTCACTCTTCTTGTATTTTTCTTAATCGTTTCGTTTATAGCTTGGTATTCTTGGGAATTGGTCACTTCGAGAATGTGCGATTTGGATTATACTTACGCACGTATGTGCCCTTCAGAATGTTGGCTGAAAGTAGGAAGAATCGTGGCTGTGATCACGGACGTGAACTCTTCCTTGAGATTTTGTTAAATTGCTAATTGCGATATTGGAGTGTAACGGTATTATGTTGAGACTTTGTTTAGGAGTCGCATGCTAGTATCACGGGAGATCTTCGACTTCCCTGACCTGTAAGTATGTTGTTCGGATTATTCGATAATTCTTGGTGAATTTGAATTCCCGTTGAAAGGTTGTTTGTGCGAGTGATTGGGAGTTTCGAGGACGAAACTTGTTTTTAAGGGGGGTAGAGTGTAATACCCCGATTTTTTCGGATTTTTTTTTTTTTTTTTTCGTTTATATATTGGATATCGTGGATGGTTAATTATGCTGGAGGACGTTGTGAACGTTTGATAATGTTATTGAATTGAGTATATGTATTGATTTTTCTGTATGCTCGTATTTGATATGTCATGACTTTGGACAGGAATTGTTGAAATTGGCTAAGTATGGAATTATTACGTACGTTAATAAGGTGAGATTACGTCGTAAGATTGGCATGGTTACGTGCGTTAAGGCTAAGGTATTACGTGCGTAACGAAGGCATCGGACGTAACCGAGTCCTGTGAGGCGGGTGGGACCCTGTTTCGGCAACTTTCGGCGGAGGATGTTGACAGTGAGTCAACGTCGTGTTACGACGTTATACGGGACGTGTTACGACGTAACACAACCATTATCTTGTAGCAAGTCAACCGGTATATTACGACGTTATATGGTATGTGTTACGTGCGTAATGGATCGCACGAATGAGACGGTGAGTTGGTTACGACGTTATGGATATTGGATTACGACGTTAAAGTTGTTACGTCGTTAAGAAAGGACACTTACGTGCGTAATGAGAGTACAATTTATATATTGAAGTGTTGCCTTTCATTTCTCTCACGATCCTTTGAGATATTTCTCTCCAAAACTCGTCCCTCTTCACTTTTAAGAGTGTTCTAAACACTTTTAACATGATTGTGAGCTTGGAATCATGGAATTAGAGCTTGGTTATGGAACTATTGTTGATTCTTGAAGTGATTTCTTGTGTTATCCATATTCTATGAGGTTTATGTTGAAGGAAGATAATGATATGCTTTGAATATGTTGATTATGATTATGGAATCATAGAGATCTTGATGTTCTTGAGGCCATATGATGACTATGATGATTTAATGATTCTTGGAATGGAGTTCAATTATTCTTTCTGCGTGGTTCGTCCATACAAGGTAATCCTCATATCCCTTTGATAGTGGCTCATTTTTTTCTTTTTTTGGATTACTACTTGGGAGGGAGTATGTTGGGAATCGTGTATTTTGATGTTCGTCTTATTTCAATGAAAATGCATAAATTGGACTATACTTTTATCCATTGCGTGAGTATTTTTGAAATGGATTTTGGTATTTTGCCAATCAAATTTTATTTTGTAAAACCGATTCCCTAAACCGAGTTTTTGGCATTTTAACCTTGATCGTTTTGACGGTATTTGGAAAATGATTTTTTTAGTATTTGAAAAATATTACCGTCATCGGTCTTTTGGCATTTTGGAATGACGTGGAAATTGTGCTTAGCCAGTAAATCCTTGTGAGAAGGGTTTACGGCGTGTAATATTCCCAGGAGGATCTGGGGTGTTACAATTATGGTATCATGTGATAATGTTATACGAGATTTATTGGAATTGTAATAAGACATTTCGGATGTTGATATGATTATTGAGATCTTCTTCATATGACGATAAGGGTTTTGTTGTGATTCTTGAGGTTGTATGAATGACATGATGAAGAAAATGGTAACATGGAGATATATACCTCGGATATGTTGTTCGAGCGTGATTTCGGATATTTCATGTTCTTGCGTAACTCTTGATTTATCCGAGGTGATGAAACTTTTTTTAGAAGTGTTGATGTTTTGGAAAATGAATATGGAATATTCATATCTAGAGCTAAACTAGGTGTTGGAAATAATATTCGTATAGGAATACGAATGTGATTATGAGTTTGATGAGACTATTATTCATCTCTGAATTTGGAAGCCCATACATATGGAGCAAATATTCAAATCGAATGATTGGATTGTTTGATAACCTTTTTAATATGATTATCTATTGTTTTGAACCAGTCGGATGATTCGAATTGATGACGGTCATAAGTAAATTTTAACAATGGATTTACGATAAGGGAACCTTGTCAATTCGTATTTAAGAATTGAGTTTGGAACATTTAGACCCTTATTATTGGTCCGAATTGGTTGCTGATATGATCATCATATTTCGACTCGTATTGTGGACAGGATTTGTAAGTGTCTGAGTTGGATTGTTCGATCGTGATTAGTCGAGATATGGTAAAACGATTGAGTTCGTGGTTTGGTGGTATTGATATTGGTCGTCATCGAACCGGTTGATTATCAATCCTTCGTTTTACAATAAGGTATGATGTTTGATCGTGAATTATGACTGTTGTGTTGCGGTTAAGGTTGAAGGGTTCGTAGATTAACTTGGTCGAGGCGAGGGAATTCGTAAGACGAAATCAATCAATTGGTAACCGTACGTTGTATTGATATCGAGGCAAGTTTTATACTGCATTACTAATCATGAGACTAATGTTATCGTGTATGTGTACGAATGTGTGTATCATTTCAAGACTTGGCCTCCTTATGATTTTATTGATAACAGGGGATTGTTTGATACGACACCCGTCGACAAATTATGCCAAATGTTACTGTTGTTTGTAAATGGCGATTCGAGGCATTGCGATACTTGTTGGTTAAGTTGCTATCGATAGCCGGTTCGCGGTATCGATGTATCGATTATTATTGTTCGCGATTAATGTCGTTCTGAGACATCGTTGAATCTTTGTCATCGAATTGGATCTGTTGCTATGATGATTGCGTTAACCGATTGGGGACGTTTGATATATCCTTTTGTCATCTCCGTTTCGGTGGTCGGTTTAAGACACCGGGACATCTATTCTATCGTATCATTGATTATCGATTGACCGTTCTAAGGTAATCGAGGTATTGAATTGGGATTATCGAAGATAATTCCCATCCGTTATCAAAGATAATTTCCATCCGTTGTATAATTGTTATCGATTGGACATCCTACGGTAATCGAAGTATTGAATTGGGATTATCAACGATAGTTCCCATCCGTTAAATTATTATTGTCGTGTTGACCGATTCAAGGCAGCACACTATTTTCTTGTGAACTCGGTAATTTTGTGATCTTTGAAGGTTGAGGATTTTCCCGAACTGTTGTGTTGTGATTGTTGCTCGTGTTAATCGGTCCTTAGGGAAATTCTGATCCCAGGATGGTTTTTTTGAATATCGTTGGTCGTGTCGATCTTTCATTATTCGTGTGTCATCGTTCACTTGGTGAGTCGTATGATCCGTATTGGATGTTTTATCCCTTGAGTTTCGTTGTCATGTTGTATCGTGGCATATCTGGAATCATGTCTGCGTGCCGATTGGTTATGTGTAAGATTTTTAGCCGGGCACCCGATGGTCATGCGTGGATATTTCCGCATTGGACCGTGCACACGAGACGTAGTTCTTGAGGCTAATTAGGTACATTGTCACACGTATATTCTGGATTCCGTATACGGGGTGGACATGTGCACGGACACATTTCCGGATCGGGCGTACTGTGATATCCCTCTTGAGCTTTATTGATTGATCGTTCGTAGTCCATGTTGTATTGGATATGTCCGACGATTTGCGACTGGTTGTTCATACGCCGAGGGGTATGTCCGACAGTCAGGTTTGCTCCTTTGAGATCTGTATTGTGATGATTTATAACTTTGGGCTGTTCGGCTTTCAGGCCATTGTGATGTATCGGTATTCCCGTTGGAGCCTTCGGGCATTGTGAATTCGTATCTTTTTCGGCATTGGTTTGGTCTACCTTCGGGTAATGTATTGTTGTGTTCTATATTGATGATTCGCCGTTTGGGCGTATGTTTCGGTTCTTGTGCATCTCGTTGAGTTTTCCTGGCGAAATATTTCTTCTCCCTACCTGTTTTAAGTTTCGGGACGAAACTTCTTTTAAGGAGGGTAGAATGTAATACCCGTAATTTTGTTCCCCGGAAATTTTCTATTTTTGGCGGAAGTCTATTTTGACGACTTGCTTGGGACCGTTTCGTCATCCTGAGAATGATTAATTCTACACTTTTTGTCATCCGAGTTCGTTTCGGTATCGTTCTGTTGAATTCCGTGTTCTTTAGCGACTTTTCCTCGTATGAGTTCGACTTTGTTAAATCACCATAAATTCGTGAAATCTCCAAAAATTCTGAATCTTGGCAATATTATAAAGCATCGAGTTACCTTTCCAATGGTTCAAACGGTGAGTCAATCGGAGTCCGGACGAGAGAGTTATGGTCGTTTTAGCTCACCCGCTCGTTATTGGCCGATCACTGCCGGCCGGACCCGACCGTGTCGTCCGACACGGCCCGTGCCGTACTCGCCCGGAAATGCCGAAGTTTCTGCCGGCCGAACTCGGCCGTGTCGTCCGACACGACCCGTGCCGTACACTTCCGGATAAGCGTAATCGTCGCCAGACGCCCGACCGTGCCGTGCAGCACGGCCGAGTCATGCAGTAGTCGGCCGGACGGGTCACTGTCGGAAGGCCCTCCGCGCGCGACCGTGTCAAGCAGACACGGTCGAGTCCTGTCGGCCAGGTATGCGACACGACCGTGCCGACCGGCACGGGCCGTGTCTGGCAGGCAGTCAACCCCTATAAAAGGCCCTGCAGACGTTTTTCTTGCCATTTTTCACCTTCTTCTTCTCCTCTTCCGCAGCTGGGCGTGTTCTAAACTTGAAGCCATGTTGTTTATGAACATATCCATGGAGTTCCTTGGGTTATATCATCAATCATTCGTCCGATAACATCCTTTGATCGAGCGAATCAGGTAAGATTTTCCAGAAATCTAATTTTGGGGATTTTGGGTATTTTGTTCGATTTCGTCCGTTTAATCCGATTTAACTTAGGATTGTGATGGATTGATGATTATTTAGATGTATTATATCATTTCCCTTGTTATTCCATGTTTGGATCGTATCGATTCGTTGTTTTGGTCGAGTTCTTGACCGACGCCTTGAAGGTGTCCGGTAAAATGTCATAGAGGGGTTTTCGGGCGTTCTACGATTATTCTTCCCCATATGATCGATGATTTATTGAATTTATGTTGTTAGGGTCGAATTCTTGTGAAGAACTCGAGTCGAAACCCTTCCGTTCGTTGTCTTCTTCGTGGTTCAAGCTTCCCGGTCGAACCGTGTTCTTCGGGATCTTCGGTAACGTTTATTAAGGCAAGTATACATTTATGATTGTACGTTCTCGACTTTGAAAGTAAGAGGAATTGATGGTATGATTATTTCTAGCCACTCTGGGACGGGCCTATGGTCCTCTGAGGGTTTCGTAGCCTCTGGTGCGATTCCATGGTTGATATGAACGAACCGTTTCTACGGCATTCATATGAAATAATGTTGGCATGTAATGAACGAACCGTTTTGACGGCATTCCTACATGTATCGGCGTATGAGGTGAACGAACCGTTTTTACGGCATTCACATACGTAACGGCGTATGAGGTGAACGAACCGTTTCTACGGCATTCACATACGTCTTATGAGATTTTAGTTATTCCGGAATACTAGTCTTAAATTGATGAATTGACGGAAATTGATGAATTGACGGATATTGATGAATTGACGGATTACATTTACTTTATTGTCGAGAAGTATTATGTTTCATATTGTTATACTTGCACTAGCTATTCGACGGCTAACCCCTTTATGGGGGAAATACGTTTCATGTATTTCAGGTTCCAGGAGAGCGGACAGACGGGTACCGGGTCGGCGTGAAGATGATGGGCAAGTGTGATACTATATCTTGTCTCCGGTTATTTTCTTGGATTCCTCCATTCAGTGTTGTTGTACTGGAATGGATTTTTAAATACTCGAGTATTGTATTTCAGTTTCCTTGATGTTCCGGCCTGTGTTGCCGAGGTATTGATTTGTGAAGTGATGTATATGTTTTCGTTGGTTATGGTTTTGAATACCATTTGTATCGTCTTCCTTTCTTTTGTATGTAGACCTTATCGGTCAAGTTTATAGTTCCGCGTATGTTTAGCCTTGTGGGTCCCACGGCGGGGCTCACGGCGCTGTAATATACCCTGAATAACTTGGGGGTGTTACAATAGCTTTCACACCGTTATTTGCTAACGTGTAGCTCTTTTCACTAATTTTTCTGAGACGGCAGCTACGCACCAACAATGGTTAGTCCTTTATTTTTCGCAAAATTTAAGACTTCCAAAATTAGCAATTATTCTTGCTCAACACTTCTCCTTTTTGTCATTTATTTTTTTAGGTGATAGCTTTCACACCGTTATTTGCTAACGTGTAGCTCTTTTCACCAATGACTCCTTTTTTAGGGAATAGAATTTTGGCAGAAAATTATTTCTTAGTTTAAGCATGAAAAATCAAAAACTCCACAAATTAAGTAAATTTCAGTTCTATTTTTTTATCAACCAATTGATTCTTCTTTTCTCAAGGTAACGAATGACTCGATTTTTTATGATAATTACTAGGCTAGGAAAGAGAGATTAAGGCTCAAAAAATTTTGGAATATACAATTTTTTACCGGTTAAAACGATTTTAGAAGCTTGTATATAGCTAATTTATTGGTATTATGGCCAGATCTAGAAATCTCACAAATCAAAATACTATATATATATATATATATTAAAAAAAATTAAGGTAAATAACCGCAAAGTAATCAAAACACACCAAAATAATAAAACAAACTACCCCCGAACTTGAAAATAAAACTGTCCTCAGTTTTTAAAAATAAAATAAAATAAAAAGCAATGCAGAAAAGCAGAATACTCCCTGTTAAGAAAGTTGATGTTTGAGCTAACGCCTTTTAGAATCTGCAAGAGAATAAATATACGAGGCACACAACAGAAGAAAATAAAATATACTCGGAAGTATAACACAATTTTTAAGATGCGCATCAAGAAAGTCCTAAGAGTCGCCTTACGCTGCCATCAATGCTTTTATAAAAAACATACAATAAAAATTACAGCAATAAAATAACAATACATAAATCGCGAATAGATGCGCGTCAAGAGATCAAGAAGAAACTCCTTAAGCTGCCACCATTTAGCACGATTATTACACACGACAGAAAGTAAAAATACAAGAGGTCCGACATGGCTTATCAAAGGGAGAGGAATGAATCCACTTTTCGTTTTCTCACGGTAAAATCTTCTACCCAGACAATTTTAGCTAGAGCTGGATCTGGTTGAGGAACAAATTCACTGAGTTTTTTGATTAGTTCATCTGGTGTTGTTGCAACGACTATGATTCGTTTTGCACGCTCGGAAATAAAACCCTTTTCAGCAGAGTAGTCGATGAAAGACAGTAAACCATCAAAGAAACCATTGACATTAAGCACACCTATTGGTTTTTGATGAACATTTAGCTGGGCTCTGGTAACCACATGAAAAAGTTCCTCAAGGGTGACAAAACCACCGGGAAGGGTGATAAAGGCGCCAGAATTATTTATCATGTGAGTTATGAGATCTTGCATATTCACAGATCTAAACTCATCTCCAATAGTTAACCCGGTGATTTTACTTTCAGCCAGAGGTTTTGGGATTATTCTCAACACTCTTACTCCTTCCATATAGGCAGAAGCAGCAGCTCGTCCCATTAATCCTAGACTTCCTCCTCCGTAAACTACATGAATGCATTTTTCTCCTAAGGTACGACCCAATTTGTGGGCTGCTTCAGTAAAGCATGCCTCTTTTCCAGAACTAGCTCCACCAAAAATGCAGACTGTGTTAAATTTTTTTGTGGAAGATGATGACTCCATTTTTGAAAAAAAAAAAAAAAAATTCAGAGAGAAACAGAGAAAAGTGCAAGTTTGAGGGATGAATGAAAGAAACCAGTAGAAAGTTTATTTATAGAAGAAAAAGAAGGTAAAAATGGTTTAACAAGTTTGTAATTGCTTTTGATTGTGCTTCAACTACTCAATAGAATAATGAAAGCATTTATCGCGTATCACATTTTTTATTCAGAAAATCTCACCACACGACAAAAATAAAAGATACTTACGCGTATGTACAGTAGTTGTGATTGTGGCTCACATCTTCCTCTGATTTTACGTTCAGAAACGGCCTAAACGCCTTCTATGAGTCGGGGAGAAGCTTCCCATCCAATTTTCTTACAAATTGGCAAACGATGTCTTTTAACGTCAGATTCCCAAGATGTTGTTCATATTCTGGTTGGAATTTATTCCACAAACATCGAATTCCGTAATGTATGAGTCCACTAGGATGCGTGTCAAGAGAAATTTCGATATCATCTAAATTCTCCTTATTCAGACCATCCTTAATGAATCGAATTTTATCTTCTCTGTTTGTAGATGGAATTCCTAAAGATCGACATTTTAAATTACAGTTCCATCTAGCACATTTATAACAAACGGCTATCATCTTTGCTCGTTGTTTCTTTGCATATGAACTTTTTCCAAGCCCTGGTAAAAATCTAGTCGGTGTTTCTGTGAATTCACCCTCTATTCTTACTTTGGCTTCAATTATGAATCTGATGTCAAAAGGTATGCTTTTATTCATAAGCAACCTCATCCTTTCAAGCCTTGCCTTGTAAATTTTTAAAATTGCATTTTTGCTTAGAAAGGGAAATCTTTTTTCAATTTTATACAACGTTTCATCCATGATAAAAAAAATAAAATAAAAAGACAATGAAAATAATTGAAGAAAATATCTACAAATATCAGTTGTTGTGGGAAACTGAAAAATCCGACTTTAATAGTCACGGAGTACCGTTATCCGCCACTTGACCGGACATACACAATTGAGTACTAAGTTACAATGTCGAGAAATTTATACCTATAAAAATAGTTTATAATGTAAGATTTTAAATATAACTTATACATCCCCGGCAACGGCGCCAAAAACTTGACACGTTTTTAGTGTAACTATCGCAAGTGCACGCTATCGTATCAAGTAGTAAAGTGGACTTTTTGAGTCCGGTTTATCGATCCCACAAGGAAGTTTGGTTATAATTTGAATTATACACTATTAGTCTATTTTTATAGATACTATGATAAGTGAAACACACAATTAAAAAGTTTGGTTTAATATTTGCAAAGAAAATGCAATAATAGTTCTAATATTATAAGGAAATAAAAAGATAGCAATAATAATAGATTGATTAACGATAAAATGAAATAGTTGGGATTACAAACTTAGTTCGTCATTAGTTATAAAATATGTATAGGAGATCATAAAATGAATTTACTTATTATGTTGTGTAGATTCGATTTTCCTTAAAAAGACGGTTTCTCTTTCGAACTATAAAACGCCCCTTACAAATTGAATCAATCCACTATATTTCTATGTTGATTGGCTTCAATACATAGCATTAGGATTTATGAAAATAACTCAAAGAATCATCTAAGGACTAGAGGTATATATTTATCCCCTAGAACAACTTAGAGTGAAGATCATTTGATCTAATCAAACATATTTTCTTTCGAAACATATGAAGACCATAAATATCGTCATTTATTGGCCAAATAAATAAAGATTATTAAAACAATGAAAATCACACACAATAATAAGTAATTCACAATAGATCTTTATACAAACATAAATAACATGACTAACCTTGTTTATAATCCCAACTAAAGATTACTTAGCCCATGAAGGGTTTATTATACATATTACAAGCTTGTGTTGTCATTATTAGTTGAATCAAGAGAAAGAATTGATCCTAACTCTCTTAGTAGATAAAGGAGATAGAAGCAATAAACTCTCTGAACAACATATGCTATACCACACTTACAAAGATCACTCAAGAACACAAGTGTGTTCTTCACACAAAAAGAAAAGTTTACAAAAAAAATGGAAAATTATAAGATGAATGATGAATGATGAAGGATCTAAGGGGTCTATTTATACACCTAAATTCATCTAATAGCTCCAAAACTCCAGCATTATTACATTAGATCGGATCAATGCCAGCCATCCCCTCAATAATACACAAAAAGTATAAAAAATTAGACAAATCATAGCAATCTGTCAAGAGTTACGGCCGTAACATTCAGGAGTTATGGCCGTAACTAGGGTGACTTACGGCCGTAACTCCTGAATGTTACGGCCGTAACTTGGCTTCGTAAATTTATTCACTGGTTGCTTTGAAAGTTACGTTTTCAGCCCAAAATTTCTCAGACTTTGCATTTTTGCCCTAGATCTTCTTCGGATGATAACTTTTGATATATAACTCTGATTTTGAATCCGGAAAGACTGCCGAATTCTTCTCGGAAAGCCCTACAACATGAATATATCAAAATTCAATAAAGAGAATATTTATTAAACATGTTGTTTCTTGAGTAATTCAGTTATTTAATCCGATCATCATCCGATAAAAATAAAATTATTAAAACTAATTAATTAAAAGCAAAAAACGAGAAGACTAGCTCAATTATGGGTGAATTTTATCTATACAAACCATGGATAAGTGTACAAAACTGATACTTATCACTTACTGACTATCAAAATAAGATGGTCTAGGCTATCTGCCTTCACATATACGAAAATACGGGATGCTCTAACAAATAGCATTGCCATCCATAACATAAGAAAGTGCTACACATAGGAACGACACGTATAAGCAAAAAAAAGTGACGTTCCGCATACAAAACACAAAATAAATGGCTAGCACCATCCTGAGCTATCTCAAGTCGCCCTCGACTCGGCGGTCGAACTGTCCTCATTGGGGAACTCCTCCGGATCCTTGTCCGTATCTTCTTCTGACTCCTCGTCTAAAGCTGGAGAGACTGCAATAGGGTCTTCGGTGACTCTGCGCTTCTTTGGGAGAAGTAGATGAGCATCATCTGCGATCGGTCGTGGATGGACTGGATCGATGACTGGCATGGGTTTAAGTGGCGGGGACATTCTTGAGAATAAAAGGCTCGGTCCTCATGTCCCTGCGGCGAGGTGCTGATGTCCCTGCCTCCATGTCTAACCCATCCTGAGCATGAAATGGTGCAACAAGAACCATCTGGCTCGGTAGAGGTGTAGCTAGCCTCTCCAGCAAAGATCCCTTAGCATAAGGTCGGTACACGTAAGCTCCAGAGGGAGGTGCACGGTGCTGGAGGTACTGAGTGGTGATGTGGATAGCAAAGGCCATGAAATCTCCAGAAGGTACTAAAGTCGGCTCACGCAAAAAGATATAATACCATGAGACTGCAGCAGCCCACTCCCTCCACTCAATCAGAAGGAGGTCGATAAGACGCTGAACGCCCTCGTAGTCCCAGACACCATGAGGAGCAGCTAAGTGCCATATCGCCTCGAGGTCTGCCACGCACTGACCCACGGTGGCACCTATGCCTCGATACTTGCTGCGGATGTAATATCCGGATAAATTGTTGGGTATTTTCATCCGTATTTGAACCCTGTATTATTCGGATTTATGATCTCGATAATTGGAGTATGATATTTCTCACACTGGTATCTTTGTACATAAGTATATCGTCATGCAAAAATTTCTCATGCAGACTCGTGCTAGCGCACGCTAAGAATGTAACTTAACGCGCGCTATCAGCTACAATTAGCGCACGCTAGGATTTGCGTGCGCTAGGCAGTCAATTATTGAGCTAGGCGGCTAGCACATGCGTCAGTCGGGACATGGGTCTGGATAAGATTCCCGCGGATGAACCTGGACAGATTTGGAGTCAACGCTTATTAGCGTGCGCTAAGAATGGTATGTAGCGTGCGCTAATCAGCTTTTGTGCAGAAACTTTATTTAAAGGACAACACTCACTTTCTACCTATTCCCTTCATTTGTTCTTCGTCCCTTGGAAGTCCAGAGAGCTTTTCCTACTCCTTAAGCACATACAAATCCTCTGTACTTGATCATTAAATATTAAAGAGTGCTTATACTTGATCATTGAAGAAGAATTCACTTTGAAGTGACACTCAAGCAACTGGAGCTGGATTCTACCTTTTTGGATCAGTGATTTCTTCATTAAAGGTATATTAATTCTATCTCCAACTTTAGATTCGTGTTATGAAGAATAAGATGATCATGCTAGCAAGGTATTGAGTTCCATTGGTGAATTACTCAACAAACATCATGTTTAGAAGATTGGAAAAATTACACTTATGATATTGTCGCTTAAACCTCGTAGTTGGAATCCTAGTACCTCAAATGATGAGAGGAAAATTCTGAAGTTGATTATCCGTATGATGTATGTTGTCTTATTGATCATAAATTGGAGGTGATATCATTTTTGGTTATAAGGACTTAAGGGAAGAATCATCTTAAGAAGTATCCTTTTGTATAAGTTGGAATTATTAGATCACCTTCAAGATGAAGTCTGAATGTGAATTACGATAATAGAATCTAGTGCACCCAAACCGGAGATCACCGAAATTCGCATGAGAATGGTAATCAAGTTCGAATATAAGAGTTGTGATGATATTCTTTTCCTTGAAACCTCAAAGATGATTGAATTCATAAAATCATTCATAAGTTTATGAATATGACATGTAGACGGATATCACACGTAAATCCCTGAGGAGTTCGTAAATTTCATCACCGTTAGAACTAGTCTGCTGCCCAACAGTGAACTGCCATGCACGCTTAGCGTGCGCTGAGCTATGTGAATTAACGTACGCTAACTGGCATACTTAGCGTACGCTACGATTGAAGCTTAGCGTGCGTTAAGTCATCAGGCGAGTCAGTCGGCTGACCAGTGAGGTACTGACCGTGCAAGGTTAGCGTACGCTAGGCTGTGTGTAATTGCGTGCGCTAACGAGTATCCTTAACATACGCTACATAGGATGCGTAGCGTGCGTTAAGAAAACCAGACAGATTTCTTTTAAGAACTTCTGACTGTATTTTTTTGGATTGTTAGATGTTCGTTCGACGTGAGATGAATTCTATATTATTTCTTTTGTTAAGGTTCGAGCTTGCTACATGATTGATCGAAGGGGCGACTTTCGAGTATTTCGTTCTTCGTGGAAGTATTGTTCTTGTCTTCGAATTGAGGCAAGTAACTTGATATATGAATTATAATTACGTGAAATCATTGTTGCTGAAGTGTATGAATCATGTTATGAATATCTGTATATATATTATATATATATATGTGTGGATATATGTATAGGTATATGTATATGTATATAAATATACATATGGATATAAATGTTGGGTGATTAATACCAATATTAGTCGACGTACTCAACTTAGACTAAAGTACGAATAATATTTATAGAGGTAATATGGTAATGTTTGTATTTCCGGTTGAGTTACGATATAAGGATATATATGTAGTGTTGATTGGTAGTGTTGAAGGCTTAATGTGTTATGTCTTGATGAATAACGTGCGAGTTATTGTTTATTTTACGTAGTTACGTACTGGCGAATAAATTATGTGAATTGATGAACTGATTTGATAATTATTGCAACGGTTGACTGTGTGCTTGGTATTTGTAACAACGTGAATACTTGTTATGAGAGACGTCATATCCGCGTACCTCTGAGGGCGTGGCGTGTACTCCGGCCTGGTGTACGCTGCAATGAGCAGCTCCATATTATTGGTGAACACCAGTGTTACTTAATGCGCGAGCAAGGGGCGGCTCCTGTGGGAGTGAACGCCGGCGCAGTGACATGTACAATAGGCGGCCAATATAGTGGAGTGAATGCCGGTACACAGGTGTGCAAGGGAGGCGCCTGGCAGGCTTATTGGTAACGGATATTTGAGTGATAGCTAAGACCCCATTACCAAATGATTTTCGTTAATTCAAAGTTCTTGCAACTTGCTTTAAAATGTTGGTCTTGATGTAGACCGCCATTCGTGTTTCTGAAAGTTCGTTCCATCTTGTTTTAAATGTTGGTATCAGGGTTAATTAACCAAGGATATTTGACGAGATCTCTGAGGGTTAATTAATCAGGGGTCTTGAGCAGGATTTGTCGAATGAGAGACTGTGCCTTTGATTGTACTGTGATGATTATTCTGTGGATTGGGTCGAGGACCCCGTGGGATGTTGAGATTTGATCTCGTGATGATATTATTTGGATTGGGCCGAGAACCCCGTGATATGTTGTAATGATTCGCTTGTGATAGTGTTTTGTCAATTGGGTCGAGGACCCCGAATAACATTGTAATGGTTTTCTTGCAAATTGTTTTCCACATGCTGGGTCGAAGACCCGAGAGCTTTTTGAAGTATTTTCTAAAAGTATTCCCATTCGATTTTCAAAACCCCAAGACGGCCCTAGTAATTACTAATGTTTTCAAGCTATCTTATCAAAATACTTTTCCTTTTATAAAACTGGATCTTTAAACTAAATCTTTTGACTCCTTGGGTTTGTTTAAAGTTTTCTTTGGTGTTATGTTCCTTAAAGAGAATATGACTATGTGATTATCTTTCACCTTGTGTCTGCGAATGCTGTTCTGTGTTGATTATGGGAATGTATGGCTTGTGTTAAGGCTTCGCGGCTGTTGAGTTTTGTGTTGTTATTGTTCGTATATCTTGTATATTATGTACTTGCACTAGCAAAATTCCAATTTGCTAACCCCCGAGTTTTCGGGGGGTGGGTGCCTGTTATGCGCTCAGGTTTTGGCAGCTCGGGAGCAGTCACAGGATTGGCTTGGAAGGAGATGGAAGACGATGATGCTAATCACACAAGAGTCAAAGTCTTTTTCTTTTATTCCACCTTGGTCGGTATTTTCCCATTTGGTTGAGTATTCACCCTTGCACGGGTGAAGGTTTTGCATTTATTAAATGGAGTTGTCATCCACTTTTTGTGCGAAAGTTTATTTTTGTTATTGAGATGTAAAGTTCATTAGTTTCTGATTTGTTTAATGACCTTGTCGGTCTGCGTTGTATTTAGATTAACCCAGGTCGGTCAATCATTGTGTAGTCTAGTAGAGTTTAGCCTGGTAGATCCTTGTGAGAAGGGCCTACGGCGTGTAACATTTCCGGATGTATTCTGGGGGTGTTACATTTATGGTATCGGAGCTTTAGGTTTGCAAAAAACCTAGGCCGTTGGGTCAAGTCCATGTCTTGTGTACATCGCGCGCGTCAGAGTTGTGATTAGTATCGTGTTCCAATATCATCTTCAAGCAATCCGTGATGGTAAGCCTCCCGAATCGTAAGTCCCCTTGTATAAGTATTTGATTATATTGTGCTTAACGTGAACCAAGGGTTTGAACTTGTTAGAGATCATATTGTTTTATGATATCACATGCGTATATGGTTCTAGTGAGAATGGTTATGTAGTATACTTCGGAAGTCGAACATATTTATCGGTTTCTGCATTTTAGTAGAATAAATCTTTGAGTGTTACTTTTATCCGCTGCGTGAGTATTTTGAAATGACTCTTGGTATTTTGCAAACTGAATTGTTATCTCATAAGACTGATTCCCTAAACCGAATTTTGGCATTTTAGTCTTGCACGTTTAACGATATTTTTATGACGGTATTTGATATTTTTACAAATGATTTTGTGAGTTTTGGGAAATGCTACCGTCATCGGCTTTTTGGCGTATTTTGAAATGGTTTTGTAAATGGTTTTTAGCCTGGTAGGTTCCGGCGCAGAATCCCCGGCATGTAATATTCCCGGGCCGAATTACGAACATTTTAAAGTAGTGTTTTGAAATTTTCCTAACATTGTAAACCTCATGATTTAATGTAGTCATGTCGAATGGTCACGTATGTTGGTAAAAAAATTCTTTCGAATAAACATTTTGGTAGAAGAGGAAGGATTTTCAAAATTGTGGTATTTGGGACTCAACACTTTTGAAATATTTCAAATTAGTTACAATTCGATTTTCAATTTTCTTGTAGGCATTACTCGAAAATAAATTTTTAGAGTCATTGTATAAACTTCCTATTCCAAAATAAAGGACAATATTTACAAGTTTTGAGCACAACGTGACTCGGCTTTTGTTTCAAAAAAATTTTTTTCATTAAAAGCATACGCATAATGATCATCCTAGTTGAAGGACTGAAGATTGACTTCAGAAAATTTCGTGCTTACGATATTACCGTTATTCTAAGGATGCAAATTAAACCTTGTGTTGATAATTGTGGTATACCGTACAACCGACTATGTGATAACAATAAACGGTACTATCTGCATTAGCATGACCAGCCTTGGCGGACGTAGACGTGATAATGGAAGTAGAAGCGATGAGGTGGTTCGTACGACAACGATTTATGTTACGGTGAAGGAATATCAAGATCAGACGATATCCTATGAAACCTCCTCAGTGACCGAGCCAACGAGCGGAGAAAATAGACCGAGGACATCTGGAAAATTTTTGGGCGGTGAAGAGACTAAGGTTCTCAAACCCCCACGTCGTTCGAATGCGTCGTCTTTGCAGTCGAGAATGAGCATTGGGAATCCCAAGCCACCATCGGTGACTCCCGGTAAGAGAAGAGTGTGCTTCAACTGCAACCGTACGGGACATATCTGTGTAAACTGTCCCTCCCCACTCTTAACTTGTTATCGGTGCGGGTGTGAAGGCCATCGGGAGAAACATTGTGAGATAATTTCCGAATTGGCAAAGAATGCTACTCTGTTGGTGAGCAGAGCAAGTGGCCAAAGAATTTCCCGAAACCTTATGTCTCCTGCTGAAGAGCCTAACATAGGCGAATGAAGATTTTGTACTATGTTCTAGTCGTTACTGTTTCCAACAATCGTGACTTTGATCGTTTTTCATTTTAATTGCTTTTCGTTTCCAACTCCTGCTGTTTTAAGTTTCGGGGCTGAAATGTCTTCTTAGTATGGGGGAACGTATTACCCGTACTTTTCTTAGTATTTTCGGTTTTGGGAGACTTTCATTGTTGGTGATTCATCGGTGATCCTCTTGACAATTTTAAACTACCATGTTCTACTGAGCCTACCGTCATTCGAACGAATTTCAGAACCGATTTGTTAGACTCCGTGAATTATTGTGGTCTATCCACATCTGAACGTAATCCTTGCAAAATTTTGTTCGAAACTATTTGTTCCCACTCGTGCGGTTAATATTTCCAATGTGTTATGAACTTGAATACGGTTGGTCGAGCTCGACACGAGATTTCAGTACGTCTGAGCCGTTTGTGATTTTCCTTAATTCTAGGAGCTTTTACTTCTCCACTCTACTTTAAGTTTCGGGATGAAACTTCTTTTAAGAGGGATAGTATGTAATATCGGGATACATTGTTGGGTATTTTCGTCCATATTTGAACCCTGTATTATTCGGATTTATGATATCGATAATTGGAGTATGATATTTCTCACACTGGTATCTTTGTACATCAGCATCATGCAAAAATTTCTCATGCAGACTCGTGATAGTGCACACTAAGAATGTAACTTAACACGCGCTATCGGCTACAACTAGCGCACGCTACGAATGTAGGATTTGCGTGCGCTAGGCAGTCAATTATTGAGCTAGGCGGCTAGCACATACGCCAGCCAGGACATGGGTCCGGATAAGATTCCCGCGGATGAACCTGGACAGATTTGGAGTCAACGCTTATTAGCGTGCGCTGAGAATGGTATGTAGTGTGCGCTAATCAGCGTTTGTGCAGAAACTTTATTTAAAGGACAACACTCCATTTCTATCTATTCCCTTCATTTGTTCTTCATCCCTTGGAAGTCCAGAGAGCTTTTCCTACTCCTTAAGCACATACAAATCCTCTATACTTGATCATTAAATATTAAAGAGTTCTTATACTTGATCATTGAAGAAGAATTCACTTTGAAGTGACACTCAAGAAACTGGAGCTGGATTCTACCTTTTTGGATCAGTGATTTCTTCATTAAAGGTATATTAATTCGATCTCCAACTTTAGATTCGTGTTGTGAAGAATAAGATGATCATTCTAGCAAGGTATTGAGTTCCATTGGTGAATTATTCAACAAACATCATGTTTAGAATATTGGAATAATTACACTTATGATATTGTCGTTGAAACCTCGTAGTTGGAATCCTAGTACCTCAAATGATGAGAGGAAAATTCTGAAGTTGATTATCCGTATGATGTATGTTGTCTTATTGATCATAAATTGGAGGTGATATCATTTTTGGTTATAAGGACTTAAGGGAAGAATCATCTTAAGAAGTATCCTTTTGTATAAGTTGGAATTGTTAGATCACCTTCAAGATGAAGTCTGAATGTGAATTACGATAATAGAATCTAGTGCACCCAAACCGAAGATCACCGAAATTCGCATGAGAATGGTAATCAAGTTCGAATATAATAGTTATGATGATATTCTTTTCCTTGAAACCTCAAAGATGATTGAATTCATAAAATCATTCATAAGTTTATGAATATGACATGTAGACGGATATCACATGTTAATCCCTGAGGAGTTCGTAAATTTCATCACCGTTAGAACTAGTCTGCTGCCCAACAGTGAACTGCCATGCACGCTTAGCGTGCGCTGAGCTATGTGAATTAACGTACGCTAACGGGCATGCTAAGCGTATGCTACGATTGAAGCTTAGCGTGCGTTAAGTCATCGGGCGAGTCAGTCGGCTGATCAGTGAGGTACTGACCGTGCATGGTTAGCGTACGCAAGGCTGTGTGTAATTACGTGTGCTAACGAGTAGCCTTAACGTACGCTACATAGGATGCGTAGCGTGCGTTAAGCAAACCAGACAGATTTCTTTTAAGAACTTCCGGCCGTATTTTTTTGGATTGTTAGATGTTCGTTCAACGTGAGATGAATTCTATATTATTTCTTTTGTTAAGGTTTGAGCTTGCTACGTGATTGATTGAAGGGGCGACCTTCGAGTATTTCGTTCTACGTGGAAGTATTGTTCTTGTCTTCGAATCGAGGCAAGTACCTTGATATACGAATTATAATTACGTGAAATCATTGTTGCTGAAGTGTATGAATCATGATATGAATATCTGTATATATATATATATATATATATATATATATATATTATATATGTGTGGATATATGTATAGGTATATGTATATGTATATAAATATACATATGGAGATAAATGTTGGGTGATTAATACCAATATTAGTCGACGTACTCAACTTAGACTAAAGTACGAATAATATTTATAGAGGTAATATGGTAATGTTTGTATTTTCGGTTGAGTTACGATATAAGGATATATATATGTAGTGTTGATTGGTAGTGTTGAAGGCTTAATGTGTTAAGTCTTGATGAATACTGTGCGAGTTATTGTTTATTTTACGTAGTTACGTACTGGCGAATAAATTATGTGAATTGATGAACTGATTTGATAATTGTTGAAACGGTTGATTGTGTGCTTGGTATTTGTAACAACGTGAATATTTGTTATGAGAGACGTCATATCCAGGTGCCTCTGAGGGCGGGGCGTGTACTCCGGCCTGGTGTACGCTGCAATGAGTGGCTCCATATGATTGGTGAACACCGGTGTTAGTTAATGCGCGAGGAAGGGGTGTCTCCTGTGGGAGTGAACGCCGGCGCGGTGACGTGCAATGGGCGGCCAATATAGTGGAGTGAACGCCGGTACACAGGTGTGCAAGGGAGGCTACTGGCAGGCTTATTGGTAACGGATATTTGAGTGATAGCTAAGACCCCGTTACCAAATGATTTTCGTAATTCAAAGTTCTTGCAACTTGCTTTAAAATGTTGGTCTTGATGTAGACCGCGATTCGTGTTTCTGAAAGTTCGTTCCAACTTGTTTTAAATATTGGTATCAAGGTTAATTAACCAAGGATATTTGACGAGATCTCCGAGGATTAATTAATCAGGGGTCTTGAGCAGGATTTGTCGAATGAGAGACTGCGCCTTTGATTGTACTGTGCTGATTATTCTGTATATTGGGTCGAGGACCCCGTGGGATGTTGAGATTTGATCTCGTGATGATATTATTTGGATTGGGCCGAGAACCCCGTGAGATGTTGCAATGATTCGCTTGTGATAGTGTTTTCTCAATTGGGTCGAGGACCCCGAATAACATTGTAATAGTTTTCTTGCAAATTGTTTTCCACATGCTGGGTCGAAGACCCGAGAGCCTTTTGAAGTATTTTCTAAAAGTATTCCCATTCGATTTTCAAAACCCCAAGACGGCCCAAGTCATTAATAATGTTTTCAAGCTATCTTATCAAAATACTTTTCCTTTTATAAAATGGATCTTTAAACTAAATCTTTTGACTCCTTGGGTTTGTTTAAAGTTTTCTTTGGTGTTGTGTTCCTTAAAGAGAATATGACTATGTGATTATCTTTCACCTTGTGTCTGCGAATGCTGTTCTGTGTTGATTATGGGAATGTATGGCTTGTGTTAAGGCTTCGCGGCTGTTGAGTTTTGTGTTGTATTGTTCGTATATCATGTATATTATGTACTTGCACTAGCAAAATTCCAGTTTGCTAACCCCCGAGTTTTCGGGGGGTGGGTGCCTGTTATGCGCTCAGGTTTTGGCAGCTCGGGAGCAGTCACATGATTGGCTTGGAATGAGATGAAAGATGACGATGCTAATCACACAAGAGTCGAAGTCTTTTTCTTTTATTCCACCTTGGTCGGTATTTTTCCATTTGGTTGAGTATTCACCCTTGCACGGGTGAAGGTTTTGCATTTATTAAATGGAGTTATCATCCCTTTTTTGTGCGAAAGTTTATTTTTGTCATTGAGATGTAAAGTTCATTAGTTTCTGATTTGTTTAATGACCTTCTCGGTCTGCGTTGTATTTAGATTGACCCTGGTCGGTCAATCATTGTGTAGTCTAGTAGAGTTTAGCCTGGTAGATCCTTGTGAGAAGGGCCTACGGCGTGTAACATTTCCGGATGTATTATGGGGGTGTTACAGCGAAAAGCCTCCATAAGGTCGCACGGCGTACGACTTCTCCTCGTTGACTTACGCGTCGTCGTCTTCGTGGTTGCCATCTTATGAAGAAGGTATATGTATAATACATCAACGTCTCAACATAATAGAACAACTCCACTAAAGGGTTCTCAGAAGAAGGATATAAATCTCATCCTAAGTTCTCGACTCGAACTCCGGACTCTGAGAAACACCTAACATAAAAATAAAAATATACTCTCTGACGGGGTATGTTATGAAAGTTATTTGGGTTCCGCCATAAACGGACATCCCGATAAAATAACCATACTCGTGTTACTCGTACGTAAGTCATATTCGTTGGAGACGTCACTGCATCATCGATCCTCGTTATTATATCATCATTGTTCGTCCTTCATATTCGTGCATGTGCTGAAATACTTAAGGCACATAAGTTCTAGTTTGCATAATAGAAGACACTAAGGAAGTTTCTAGGTTCCCGTCTTTCGTGTTTCTTCATCAGCAACAATTCATGCGTACTTGAAAAAAATAAGGATTCATATAGTCCATGCTTTGTCATACATATATCATTCCATATATGTTCATAATTAACATTTCATAAAAGCTCGTAAAGAGATACATTTTCATGGCAAAAGAAGTTTGAATCATAAAGACTAGTAAATCTTTTACCTTACTGTTCAGTTGAGCATGACGTGACGGGGTGTTGAGTTGACAATTGATTCTTAAATCAGTCTAGAGAATCGAACTAAACTTCGCTTGAAAGAACATAGACTCAGAGCGAACGAACCTCTCTGATACCATTCTGTCACGACCCCTTATCCCTAAGGACGGCTCAGCCGGGGCATGACCCGGGGTAGGAATTAAGAAGCGGGGAAGAAAGGGGGAAACATACGTTTCATAAGGCATATGGGTGAATTACCATCAATAACCTATCACGGTATCATGAAGGGGAGTCAGTCCCATGGGAACGACTTAGAATCCAAAGTAGAATATACACTCATAACATTAGCCTTGAAGTTTAGGAAAAGGCTTCATAGCATATTACGATCAACAAGACATAGAAAGCATAATCATAAAGAGTGTTTGCAACCGAAAAACATGGTTGGTTACATATATGAAGATAGGTAACCAGGGCTTAACATTGATCGTAAACAAAAGACTTCCACTCAACACCCTCCATCACATCCCTTGATCAACCTGCATATTTAAAAAGATATACAGGGCTGAGTACAACGTACTCCGTGAATTTATTGCCAAAACATAAAACATACTTTCATACTTGTCATCATGCATATAAGCAGTAACACACGGGGGTTTTAGAAAAAATACCATGTTTACTAAATCATTTCATTTCATAGCATATATCATCAGATTCACCATATCCATAATTTACGCCGGGGAAGGTAGCCACCTCCCGTGAACGTTACTCCCCGAGATCGTCCACTCCGAAGAGAGCTCACAATCCCGAGTACTGTGTACACTAACCCTGGACAGCAACCTTTGTCTAGCTCAGGATCCGATCACTTCATAGGTTGGCAATCCAACAGTGATCGGTTCATAAGAATCCACATAAAAGTTTTTATGCATCATAATCATTCGAAATCATAATTTGCTTGTAAAACATTTCATCAAGATATAGAAAGCCCACATAATCATTTTCGTATAGAAAGCCCACCTGGACAAGTAATAAACGCAAGCAAAATGATTCTCGACTCTTCCTTACGCTTCAGTCTGCTGCTCCACCTTTCATCGGAAAACAACTAAGTTTAGCGGTCGATCGAGCTTAACGAAGTCTAACGGACAATGGACTCCATCTACATGTTTGGACTTTAGAGTTTTGCATTCGACTTAAGTTTAATAATAAAAGCTATGATTCTCTTAGAGAACCTAACTGACCATATAACATATAAAGATACTAACAACGGTAACCGATACTCGATTCCATTACACATCCCTCGGTTAAAAAAACCATCATAAAACACTTAATCATAATCATAAAATAATGTGCATCAAGTATGTAAAGATTAAACATTATGTTAATGCACATTAAGAACTAGATACTGAACCTTATACCATTGGAAAGCCACTGAAGTCTAGTTTCAAATACATTTTACGAATCTCAAAAATATGAAACATGGAGAAAGTTATGGCCGTTTCCGTGAAGTGTAACGAAACTTCCAACTTCCGACGAAAATGGGAAAAACATCATATTAACCTAGAGCTCGTTTCTAGCAACGAAAACCCTAAACATGTAAACTCTAATCATACATATCATACTTATAACACATATAGGAGTCGACATACAAGCTTGCTCCTCGACATTACGAACTCCATTTCATAATATTTTCTTCTGCAAAATGACTACTTACTCATTCTTATTTTTCCAACATTAACATTCAAACATCATTAACATCAAACAACACACTTAACATACACTCATGTTGATAATCAAAGTCTTGATCCTAACATACAAATGACCTAAACATTACTTTAAAATCCTCAATACATAACATGCTCCTTAACTACATCAAATATTACCAACACATCTTCCAACTTTATAAATCTAACTTCATGTTCTTGTTTTCAAATAAATTTTCAAAAGCATTTTATAAAAATCTAACAAAAACATATCATGTACTCCTTTCATACCTCATCACAATTATCATGTTACTTTTGAACATACAACACCATATCAAGAACTAAGCATGATTCTTCCTTACTTTCAAAACACCAAACATTTTATAAAAATCCCATAAATTCATCATAGCATCATATCATCATATAACAACATATTGTGTAAGAAAATCATAAGGAAAACAATACATGATTAGGTTATGAAACCCTAAAATTTTCGGCCAACATGAAGAAAATCAAGACATGATTACAACTTGTTCTAAACACTTCAAGAACCTTAAAATCAACTTAAAAACAACATACAAAACATTATAACATTAAACCTAAACTCTTCATATATTTTCCAAATTTTAAAGTGGTCCAAAACCTATTTTTTCTTGGGTAGAAATGAAGAGAATGAGGTAACTTACTTGAATATGAACTTGGATTCAAGTTTGGAACACAAAGTGAGCTTCTAACTAGAGTTTTTAATGAAGAACAATGGTGTTCTTCAATGGTGAAGGGGGGGGATGAAGTAGAGAATAAGAGGGAAGAAGATGAAGTGAGGAGGAGAAAGAAAGGGATGTGATGTCCCTTTATATACTAGGTTAACCCTAGACCTCGTCATAAATCGGTCGAAGAATATTTTACGTTTCGCTCCTCCACATATAAAATTACTCGGGTATTAAATGTATGACATATACTTAAATTATCGTGTCAGACTTAAAGCTTAAAGTCGGAGAAAAGTTTCGCGATTTACGGAACACGAATTATCCGAGAAAACGACTTGACATAAAATATACCCGAAAACTCAAAAAGTAAACTTTTGAAATTCGTACTCGTAACGTAAAAGTAGTGTATATAGAAGTCGATGGAATCACGATTATGTCTATCGAAACATAAAAATCAAATTCCGAAGATAAACCCAAGCAGATAACCGAACATCTGATTTCTGAATTTAAAACGTGTAAATAGTTCTAAACTTACTACATTAGTCAGAATTTTATTATTTGTGAATGCAAAACTCTAATGTCTCACTTGAGGTCATAATAATTCATGCATATAAAAGACCGGGGCATTAAAATTGCTGTTTTGGTGCCGAGGTTTGCGATATCGAGAGTCGGTGTTCGGAAGTTTTGTTCGGAATTTTTGCTGCGGTTTCACTGCCGCGATTTAATGGCCCTGCTCCTGGGCGAGTTTTTGTGGTACAACTTGTGGTTCAGTTGTGGTTCAGAATCCTTGGTGTTTGTAGTCCCGAGCTGTTTTGGGCAGAGGTTTCTTTTTTCTTGTTTTTTGCTGCGTTTTGGTGCAGGAGTTTGATTAGCTGTTGTGTTATGGGATGTCAGCATCCAGTTCGTGTGGTTTAATGTCGCCGGTTGCTCCTCCGGCCACTGCGGATGGTTCTCTCCAGGCCTTTGATGTTCTTGGTTTTTCTAAACTAAGAGCAAAGGTCCTGAGCAATTCCGACCTGGAATTAATGCAGTCTAAAATTCGAGGCGTTTTTGTTGATGGTTTAGCCCCAAATCTGATTCTGGCTTTGTCTCTCGGTGGGAATCTTGTGCAACCGGGTGTGCAGGGCAGTCGGCTTGGTACTATCCGGAAACCCAAACGTTATTTGAGGTTCAACCAGCTCCCTATCCAGGATTTGAGGTTCAGTAATATGTAACTGGGTGTAAATCATATACAATCTTGGCAGTTTTTTATTGTGGTTTATCTCTATATGCTATGTCAACTGTTTTATGCTTGGTCATGCATTTTTTTTCTTATTAATTTTTATCATTATCTTTGTCTCAATCCCCATGTTAGTTTTCATTGTGAGCATAGATTGATCAGATATGCAGTTATAATTAACTATTTATTGGTGTGAATTTTGTAATGCTAGCCACCAATACGTGGGTGTACCAAGTCTTGTTTGGTGCAAGTTGAACACTAGTGTCCAGCTACTGCCACCTACTAAGATACACCAATTAACACCAATAAGACCTCTCTTATTAAAGGATTTTGTTTGTTGCAATGGTATCCTTGTTCCTTTAGCATTCACTATATCCTTGCTGGCTTGTCCTTCTCCAGAAGTTTTCACCCTTTCATGAAGCAGGTAAAAAGATATAATTTATAACAAAAGCAATATAAAGCATCAACAAAATGAACAACATATCAAGTTGCTGATGATAAGTTCAGTAAAATACAGATTCTCATCTCCAATATTTTGTGAGTTCATTGTTCGAATAATAAAAGTGAGAAAAATGGCAAGGTTTCAATGCTGCATAAATCCTTGCCCCGTTAGAAATTAAAAGTTGATTCATGTGCATATATAAGAAAAGTTATCTAATTTATTTAGTTAGTCATGTGCATTGAATGGTGTAAAATACCTCTTTTGCTGCTGCTGTTTGATCAAGTTTTCAATTCTCTTATTACAAGACCGTGAAACGTCTCAAATCTTTCTCGCTTTTAGTTTGAACAAATGGTGAATGATCTTGTAATTGGGAATTGAGAGATTTATTTGTACAAGTAGAAAGCCTGGTGTTGTGTCGAGATTTATACGTCTCAACAGGCGATAGCCTCAGAGACCGGGCGACCGATCCAGAGCCCAGCAGCCAAGGCAGATCGGCTGACCGAAGGTCCCAGGACAAGTCCTGGTGCCGAGCGATCGACATCTAAGGCGATCGTCTCTCGGTACTTGGCGATCGACTCCTGGTGACCGACCAAATGACTACCGCATCATGCCACGCAAAGCCATCGCCCGCCTAGTCAGCAAAGGACGAAGCTCGGACGTAGCCCCATGTGCAGATCCGGAAAAGGCGCCGCGAGACATGGATCGTTGACCACAGCCTATCAGCATCTTTCACCAACCGACAAACCCGCCGAAAGGTGTACCGTGGGACCGCCCATGACAGCAACCCAGGACGCGTGCCGACTCCTCATTGGACCGCACAACTGGCTGCCAGCAGCAGCCGTAGGCTTTAAGGCAGACAACCCATGTGACATAAAGACGATCGCCCCTTATTATATTGCATGAAAGGCGATCGCCCGTCGGTAAACAAAGCATCTCAGCTCCTATAAATAGAGGGCTTCCTGCACTTGGACACTTCTTCTGGTTTTTCCCACAACTTGGCTTTCTTACTCTTGGCAACAGCTATCACTCGGCCTTTCTTCTCTCTGAGAACCTCTTACACGAAAGACGGTCGGCAGAGACGAAACGCACAGAGCTTCGCTCAAGAGCTAGATACATAAGATATTTTACACTCATTGTAATCGCATTCTTACATTAATACTTGTATCCCCAAATATTTGTATTAATAACATCTCGCGAGAGCATTCAAGCCCGGGCCTAACAAACCCGGCAAATATTGTGTTATTTCCATTCCCACGGACGTGCTCTCGCAATTTGCTGTTGCTCGACCATTCCAGCAATATCTATCTTCGGATAATATTTCGGGCAACAACAATTGGCGCTAGAAGGAGGGGATCTAACCCTCATTTTTACTCCTACCGTCTCGAAGAACACTCACTGTTCTCCGGGGCATATACCTGAAGAAAACACTCACTGTTCTTCAGAGAAAAGCTTTCAGATCATGACTTCTGCCTCTACATCGAAGAAAGCCGCTGACCGATCCACCAAACGCCTCATTCCGTCTCAATCCGAGCCACATCCTATGGCGGAGGGTAGCTACCGCGGTCCGAGACTCTCGATCCCGACCCCGAAGGACGGCCCAAGCCTCTCGCTCGATCAGTTCCAAACAGCGAAACAGATCGAAGGAGCCCTGGCCATCCTGCGGGAGCGACGGAGAGATTTCGATGCGCCACCCGCTATAACCCCCTCGGCCATCCTCCGCGTGACCAAACGGAAGTTCAAGGGGCTACTAACCAAGCGATCGCCAGAAGGCTCCTATTCGCAAGAAGAGGCGCTCGCTAGCCGGGGGGCACCTCTGTTTTCGATCGCCTATGCAGCGACCGTCATGGCGACCGGGGCAGTCCGGCCCCAGCCACAAGATGACGGAGCTCGAGTCCGTCACCCGGAGTTCTGCGTATCCGACTCCCAGAAGGCAGGCCAGCCATCTGGATCCTTCTCGCCAAAGAACCGAGGTCAGCAACAGCGGAGTCAGGAGATCGGTACCCGATCGCCTCATCTCCCGCTCCGAAAGCTGAGCCATAAGCGACCAAGCTACAGCGATGGCCGCGATGCAACGCCAGCTCGACGACATGAAGGCGCTTCTGGAATCTGGAGTAGGCGTCAAGAGAGAGATTGCCGGGCCAAGCGAGCCACTCGCGGTCCACATTGAGCTCGCCCCCGTGCATCTTAAGATCGCTCCTCCGCAAACATCTTTGTACGAGGGGAGGTCGGACCCTGACACTCACCTGATCAAGTTCCGCATCTATATGACCGGGTGTGGGGCATTAGACGCAAGCAGATGCCGAATGTTCCCACTAACGCTGGACGTCCTTGCCCACAGGTGGTACGCCTCATTGCCGCCGCGATCCGTCAATTCCTTTGACCAATTGGCGAATAGCTTCACGGCTTACTTCGCCGCCAAGGTCGCTCAGCCAGAAGGTCCCCATCGTATGATGCAAATCAGGCAGGGAGAAGAAGAGTCCGAAGCAGACTACATCGACCGGGTAGACGAGATCATCCTCAACGGCGCGCCCGTAAGCGATGAGATCGCCCTCTACTCGGTCCTAGGGGGATTCCATGGTCTTTCGCCTATGTTCAGGCATCTTACGAAGAACCATCCCCCGACCTATGCGATCTTCCGCACTAAAGCCGTAGACTTTCTGGCCAGGCAAAGGTTTCTTCTCAACCTATGAGCAGCGCGATCGGCGATCGAACGACGATCACCAGTCTTCTAACCCGATCGCCAAAGTCAAGCAACATCACCAAAACTGGAGGACTCGCTCGCCATCTACAATTCATCATCTAACATGTTGGACTAAGGCACGAGATTGCCTCCCCCGCACAACGTACACCGTCGAAGGTCGGCATTTAGCATGACAATCTGAGGCGGAAGAGTGCAGCCATGGTCCTGGTGGTCGATGGAACCGACTGCTTAGGCCATGCAAGGTTCCTTTGGGCTGAGATCGCTCGCCCTTCGTTTAAATACGAGGCGGGCGTAGTCGAAGGACCCTCCAAATTAATCAGTTGACACGATCGCCCGCTCTTGAAGGTCCATCATTTAACATGGTGGATCCTTCACGGACAATGTGACGCGTCACTACCCCCATCTCAACGTATACCGTTGAGGATTGCCATCTAACATGACGATCTGAGGTAGAAAAGAGCTAACTAGCCGCAGACGTGGAGTCGAATAATCCGACGACGCCCCGCGCAAGGACTTCTCCAGACCAAGACCGCACGCCCTTCGTTTAAATACGAGGCGAGGCGCAGCCTAACGGAGGACCCTCACAATAAAATGAGTCACGATACAGACAATGTCGCTCGCGCACAAGACATGGTCACAGAGTCGGTCCATCGAACTCCGCGACTGTGCACGAATCCTCAGCAACGAAGCAATCAAGTTTCTATGAGGGATCGGCAAAATTGTTTACTGTAAGTACAAGACCGAAGATAGCTAGCCAATCGACCAGATCGCCCAAGTCCAAGACCAAAGTCCGCTCAACGGATCGCCCGTCTTCATCCTACACGATCGCCAGCAAGAACCACCTCACCCCATGTCTTCAACATCAGAGCAAGCTGGGGGGCAATTGTTGTGTCGAGATTTATACGTCTCAATAGGCGATCACTTCAGAGACTGGGCGACCGAGCCAGAGCCCATCAGCCAAGGTAGATCGGCCGACTGAAGGTCCCAAGACAAGTCCCGGTGCTGAGCGATCGAAATCTAAGGCGATCGTCTCTCGGTACTTGGCGATCGACTCCTGGTGACCAACCAAATGACGACCGCATCATGCCACGCAAAGCCATCGCCCGCCTAGTCGGCAAAGGACGAAGCTCGGACGTAGCCCCATGTGCAGATCCGAAATAGGCGCCGCGAGACATGGATCGTTGACCACAGCCTTTCAGCATCTTTTCACCAACCGACAGACCCGCCGAAAGGTGTACCGTGGGACTGCCCGTGATAGCAACCCAGGACGCGTTCCGGCTCCTCATTAATTTACCGCAGTGTTTGCCAATGACAGCCGAGCTTTAAAGCGACCCATGTGACATAAAGACGATCGCCCCTTATTATATTGCATGAAAGGCGATCGCCGTCGATGTGAGCATCTCAGCTCCTATAAATAGAGGGCTTCCTGCACTTGGACACTTCTTCTGGTTTTTCCCACAACTTGGCTTTCTTACTCTTGGCAACAGCTATCACTCGGCCTTTCTTCTCTCTCAGCATCTCTTACACGAAAGACGGTTGGCAGAGACGAAACACGCAGAGCTTCGCTCAAGATCTAGATACATAGGATCTTTTACACTCATTGTAATCGCATTCTTACATTAATACTTGTATCCCTGAATATTTGTATTAATAACATCTCGCGAGAGCATTCAAGCCCGGGCCAAACAAACCCGGCAAATCTTGTGTTATTTCCATTCCCACGGACGTGCTATCGCAATTTTCTGTTGCTCGACCATTCCAGCAATATCTATCTTTGGATAATATTTCAGGCAACAACACCTGGCAGACAAGTTTTGCAGGGTTGTATATTATAAGTATATTGTACATGTAACAGTTGTAATACCCGGATTTTTAGTATAAATTTTTCGCGTTATTTTGTCTGAGGTATATTGTATAGCTTGGTGTCTATACAGTATGGATAAAATAAATTGAGGACCGAGACAGTTATACCTATGTAATTGATGTGTTTGATTGACAATTATATTGAGGATTTGTTGTATCAGGTTGAACTGATTTGGATATCAGGTATATCGTATGAGAATATTTTTGGGTTGAGTATATGTGTATTCAGTATTCCGTATGTACGTATCCGGTATGTCGAGACGAACAGGAACAGTTGGATTTTTGGCTAAGTATATAGGCCATTACGTACGCTAAATTTCAGAGCTAACGTACGTTAAGTTGATAGTGTTACGTACGTTATGGCTAATATATTACGTACCTAACAAGAGGAATCGGACAGGATCTGGATATGATCGACAGGTGGGCCCGGTGTTGGCAATTTTTCGGCGCAGATGTGGATGGGTGAGTCAACGGATGTATTTACGTACGCTATAGAGGGTGTATTACGTACGTAGTACGAGTATATTACTGTAGCAAGTCAATGTACGTATTACGTACGCAACATAATAAGTATTAAGTACGTTGGGGTGGCTGGCCGAGTCATGGCCAAGAGGACCTGTAGTGGTCGAGCATGGTCGGCAGTGACTTGCAGGGATGGCCGATCGTGGTCGGCAGTGACTCGCTGGGGGCAAGGACTGACCGATAACGTATGTAAGGCTGTGGCCGATTACGTCCGTAAGGACCCGTTACGTACGTAAGCAGTTGCCGGTTACGTACGTAAGGGTATCGGCCAAAATGGACAGTATGGTAGGCCACGGCCGGTTACGACCGTAACATGCCGACAGGACTCGGCCTATATAAGGCCTGGACCGTGTCACTTCGGCATTTTTCATTTTTTCTTCGTTTTTTCGCGATTCTTTCAACAAAAGTGGATGGATTTGAGTAAGAACATCATGTTGCAAAATATTTTGGAAGTTGGATTCGTGTTTAACATCTTCTTCCGCGCGGATCGAAGGTAAGAACACCTAAACACTTGGTTTTGGATATTTTTGGAGTTTCTTGATGTTTTGGCCGATTTGATTCGTTTTAACTCAGATTATTGATGGAACCTTGTTGTATTCCTGAGATTATACATTATCCTTGAAGTTTTGTGGAACAAATTCGAGTATTTCTCTTTTAAATCGATTAAATTGGATTATGCCCTCAAAGTGTCCGATAAAATGCTTCAATGAGGTAGAACTTGGGAAGTTCTTTATGTTTTCGTAGAATGGTGATTGAATTGATATTGTTGTGATGATTCTTGGTAATTACGGGAATTTTGTTAACGGAATATAATGAATTGATGATCAAATGCCTTGATTATGTTGTTATGATTATGGAATTGTAGTATTCTCGATGTTCTTGTTGGTTTGTTGCGATTCATGATGTTATGAGAAGTATATGTTGAAGAACATGATTATATACACCTTGAATCGTGAATAAGGATTGTTTAGACGTTAGAACACATCGGATTATGTCGTTTGAGGATTTTGAATGTGATGTCGGGATAAGTTCTGTTCTTAAGGAATTCTTGGATTATATGAATTGATGATCATGTTTAAGTGATGTTGGTGTTTTGGATATGAATATGGAATATTCATATCTAAAACTAAGTTATGTGTTTTGGTACAATATTCATATAGGAATACGAATATGATTTTCGGGTTTGATAAGATTAAGATTCACTTTTGAGTTTGAGAATTCATACGTATTGAACAAGTGTTCAATTCGGATAATGGAATTATTTGAAACCTTTGGAATATGGTTATCTATAATGTTGAATTAGTCGGATCGTCCAGATTGGTGATGATAATCGGTAATTGGTTTATATTATAAATTTACAAGGAGGAAACTTGTATCTGTATTTAAGATTGAATTTGGAATCGGTAATGTTAGGACCTTGTTGGTTTAAATTGATTATTGATATGATCTTCGGATTGTGGAATCGTATTGTGGTTTTGAATTCGTGTTTGATAGGTTCGGGTTGTTTGGATATGTGTTTAATCGGGATATTATAGAACCGTTGTGTTTGTTGATCAGTTATTAATTGTTATTTGTGATCATCGAGTTACGGCTTGTATCGTAGATATGAGTTCGTATTTGTTTGAGTTGTATTGTTTGGTTTTTTTATGATCGGGGTATTGTTGAGCCATTGAGTCGCTTGGTTAGCTATGTCGGTTATTGATTTTTATCAAATGTGTGTTAATCGGTTATTGCAATAGGTTGTGATGTTTTGATCGTGGATTATGACTGTTGTGTTGCGATTGAGATTGAAGAGTTCGTAGATTGCTTTTGGTCGGGGCTGAGGAGTTCGTAGACGAAGGCAATGGATTTTGGTAACGGCTTCATGGTATCGGTACCGAGGCAAGTTTATAGTTGTTCAGTTTATAATATTTGATGAATGTTTTCGCTTTCATTTCATTTATAATTCATATAGCAATGATATTATAGATGTAAACTGTCGGTATGACGATTTGTTTATCATGCTATGGTTTGGGACAAATTATAATGTATATGGTTTAATTAAGTTTGATTGTGGACAGAGCTGTGAGTTATCTTTGATCTATGATATGGAATGTCGGATAACGAGGATAATTTTCGTGAAGGCATGAGCATCGGAATAAAGGTTTATTGGTATTGAATGGACGGTACCTTATTTGAGATTATTCGTATAACTGTGTATTCGTTCAGGGATGTTGTTCTTGGAAAGAATATTGCCTTCGGCTTTGAGGTAATTCCAGTATTGTTCAGTTATGAGGATAATTGTTCTGAGGAATTATTGTATATGTTGTATGTTGATGTTTCGTATATTGGGATTCGTATTAATTATTTTGTTGAGGGATGATGAGCCCAGGGCTGATTGTATTGAGATTGTTGATCGTGTTGATCATTTGTCGGGGATGATGATCCCAGAATTGTTGTTTTTGATATTGACTAGTCGTGTCGACTTTTCTTTGTCAGTTTGTTGTTGTTCACTTCGATGAGTCTTTTGATCCTTATTGGATATGTGATTCTTTGAGTTTCGTTGTCATGTTGTATCGTGACATATCTGGAGTCATATCTGCATGCCGATTGGTTATTGTGTAGGATTTTTAGCCGGGCACATGATGGTTATGTGTAGATGTTTCCGCATTGAACCGTGCACACGAGACGTATTTCGTGAGGCTAGCTAGGTACATGTCCCACATATATCCTGGATTCCGTATACGGGGTGGACATGTGCACGGACACATTTCCGGATCAGGCGTACTGTGACGTCCATCTTTTGAGCCATATTGTTCGGTCGGTCATAGTCCATGTATGATTGGATATGTTCGATGGTTTATGACTGGTTGTTCATACGCCCGAGGGGTATGTTCGACAGTCAGAGTTATTTCTTTGAGATCCATTATTGTTGAAAATTTGGAGTCTACCTTGTTGAGGGTATTCTCGGTTATTGTTGGTCCTTTGTTGATCGTGTTTGGAGTTTACCTTGTTGAGGGTATTCTCGGTTATAGTTGATCCTTTGTTGATCGTGTTTAGCGTTTACCACATTGAGGGTATTCTCGGTTATTGTTGATCCTTTCCCTACCAAAAAAAGTACTTTAGCCGACGACCCGAAAAAAAACGGCCGACGACTATAAAGTGTCGTCGGCTAAACTCCGCACTTTAGCCGACGACTCGTTTTGCCGTCGGCTAAAGGGTTTTAGCCGACGACTTGGCCGAGGTCGTCGGCTAAAGTTCGAAATAGTCGTCGGCTATATTAAATAGGTTTAGCCGACGACCGAGATAACGTTTAGCCGACCGAAAAAAAAAAAAAACATTTCAGCCGACGACTTGATCACGGTCGTCGGCTAAAACCCTTTCGAGAAAAATACTAATATTGCAACGGTTTAGCCGACGACCTAGATCTCGGTCGTCGGCTAAACACTTTTTCAAAATAAATAATATACTTTAGCCGACGACCTGATCTAGGTCGTCGGCTATACCTCTTCCGAAAAAATAAATAATATTGCAACGGTTTAGCCGACGACCTAGATCTCGGTCGTCAGCTAAACAATTTTTCAAAAAAAAAATATAATAAACTTTAGCCGACAACCTGATCTAGGTCGTCGGCTAAACTCCTTCCGAAAAAAAAATAATATTGCAACGGTTTAGCCGACGACCTAGATCTAGGTCGTCGGCTAAACAATTGTTCAAAAAAAATAATATACTTTAGCCGACGACCTAGATATAGGTCGTCGGCTAAACTCCTTCCGAAAAAAAAATAATATTGCAACAGTTTAGCCGACGACCTAGATCTAGGTCATCGGCTAAACCTCCAAGTGAAAATTATTTATAGTTCAGGGAACACCAACCCAATCTTGCCCCTCTCCCCGCTAAAAAGTACATTTCTATTCCCGATCCTGTCAGTTATTCCCGAAAAAAGCTTATGAGTTGCTACTTTGAGTTGTGCTAGCTGGAGTGACGAAGGTTTCTACCGGTTGTTATAATCACCATTTCGATTAAGGTACGTATTTTATTGTATTTTTTATTGTGATTTCGAAACTTTGTATTATTCATGTTACATTCGATAGCTTTTATGTAAAACGATTAAGTTTTATGATGATAATCATTATAATTAATTGTTTGTTGTGATTTCACTTATAATTTGAACAATATTAGTTAGTTGGATTAATATTGGAAAATGTATACATTTTCAGGATGGACAAGAGTTGGATTGGGTTACGAAAATGGGATCCAAGTGTAATGGATGGGATGAAGCAGTTTATGAGATTTGTAAAAGAGCACGACAGTGGTAATATGTTGCACTACTGTCCGTGTAATAAATGTAGATGTCGCAGTGATATGTTTCGTTTACCATTTGACGAGGTCTGGGAACACCTAAAGAAGAATGGTTTTTGGAGTAAATATACATGTTGGATATACCACGATGAAGCACCGAATTCTGTTATTTCGTATGATCACGGAAAATTTAGTGGTAACGACGGGTTCACCGATCTGAAGAGGAGGTTGATTGATGATGTGTTTGGTTTTTCCGAGACGTTTGTACCAACTGAGAAAATTCCACGACCCCGTAGACTGTTGCCTTGCAATACTGCTGGGCTTGACAGGTACAACAAGCTAATTCAACTCCAACAGACCCCTCTATACCCAGGGTGTAACATGACTGTTCTTGATTGTGTCATGGAAACGATGAGATTAAAGGTGGAAAACAAATCATCCATCAAGTCTGTAGATGATTACTTGGAGCTTACGAGTAATATGCTTCCACAGGGTCATCATCTTCCTAATACATATTAAAAAATGAGACGAATTTTGAAAGATCTTGGTCTTTCCTACATTAAGATCCACGTCTGCATGTATGATTGTGTTCTATTCTGGGGGCATCCTAATGAAGACCTCACGAGATGTCCTGTATGTGATACAGAGAGATATAGGATCACTCCTTCTGAAAAAGAGAAACCGGTAAAGGTACTTTGGTATTTTCCACTGAAGGACAGGATGGAACGGCTTTTTATGTCTCCTCACACGGCAAAAGCAATGAGATGGCATGCCGAGCCGCGCACTAATGACAGGGATACTATGATACACCCTTCGGATGGAGAAGCGTGGAAGCATATAGATAGGGAGTATCCGAATTTTTCTTCAGATATCCGAAATGTGAGGCTCGGGATTGCATATGATGGTTTCAACCCTTTTGGTAACATGAGTCTTTCATATACCATATGGCCTGTTGTAATGATTCCTTACAACCTTCCTTTATGGATGTGTATGCGGAAGGAGTATAATATGTTGACCTTGTTAGTCCCAGGGCCGGGATATCCGCGAAAGTGTATCGATGTGTATATGAGACCTTTGATAGAGGAGCTGAAATTGTTGTGGGAGCAAGGTCATCCCACGTACGACAGTTATTCGTCCGAGACGTTCTACTTGCACGCCATGTGTATCGGCACTATTAGTGATTTTCCTGCATATGGAATCTTTATGCGGATCCGTTATTAGCGGATATAGAGGTTGTCCAGTGTGTTTGAATGCAGATTGTGCTAGGTACCACTGTAGGAAAGTTATCCGAATGCGTCATCGGATATGGCTTGAGAGGGAACATGAGTGGCGTATGGATGCTGCAGCATTTGAGGGCACTGTAGAAACGGGCGAGCCACCACGACAATGGACAACTGATGAAATACTATCAATTCTTAATGAGTACGATTTTGGTCAGCTTAGCAACCATCCTGATGTGATTGCAGCAACCCCTGAAAGGCCCGACAGGTATAAGTATTGGTCGCACAAAAGTATATTCTGGGAATTGCCTTACTGGTCCAAGTTACTAATAAGGAACTTCTTGGATGTCATGCACATTGAAAAGAATATTTGCGAAAGTGTGGTTGGGACAACCTTAGGTTGGGATGGAAAGACCAAAGACGGGCCAAAAGCACGCAAAGGTTTGGAAGAAATGAGCATAAGAAAACATTTGTGGTTGAAAAGCATCAAGGAAAACAAAAATGCCTAAGGCGGCTTACACCATCAACGCCGAGCAGAATCGAGATATTTTCTTTGGATAAAGATCGCTAGGTATCCTAGGGTATCTTTGGAAATATAGGAAGATGTGTTAATTTCAGGGAGAACAAGTTAACTGGTTTGAAGAGTCATGATTGTCATATCCTACTCCAATGCCTATTTCCGGTATTTATTCGACTGTACTTACCAAAACAGGTGGTCGAGCCGTGTGTTGCATTGTCAAGATTTTTCCAGAAATTATGTACGAGAGAAGTCAAGAGATCTGATTTGCGTAAAATGCAAGATGAGATCATCTATATCTTGTGCAAGTTTGAGCGAATATTTCCTCTAAACTTTTTTGACCTCATGCCTCACCTCATGATCCACCTTCCCAGGCAGTTATTGGTCACTGGTCCAGTGCACTACACGTGGATGTACCCGGTTGAAAGGTGACATAATTTTGTATGATATATTGTCAAATTAAGTATGATTTTTAACACAATGACAATATTACAGGCAACTCGGTGATTACAAAGACTCTATGGCCAATAAGTCTGCACCAGAAGGATGCATTGCAGAATATTACCTTGCGACGGAGTGTATTACGCATATGAAGTTGTATTTGGGCACCTTCGAGCCCCCTTCCCGCTCTATTCCAGCAGATAAAATACAATTCAATCTTTCTATCATATCCACTGAGGTTGACGTCTATGGGAGGTTGCCAGGAAGACAATTAGACCCGTACGAGTCACGAATTGCACATTGGTGGATATTGCTCAATTGTCCAGAAGTTCAGTACTGGAAATACATCCACTTGTCATGCGATATGGTGCGAGTGACACTAGATTCCACAATGACACTTTTGCCGACTATTTTGGAGAATGGGTACGTATACATTCAGTTGCTATTGTGAATTTGGACTTAAGATATTTTTTTACATATAAAGTTTATTTACGACAGATGACACACATACAAGATGACGGACACCCTAACTGGTCGCGTGAACTTATGCTTCTTTCTATGAAGCCGGTTATGTCAAGAATTTATTCGATGGCCAAAGTCAACGGTGTCACATTCGTATGCCTTGAGAGAGACCAAAAAAGAAGATGTCAAAATTCTGGGGTTATGATAGATGGTGGATATTACGGTGTTCTTTTGGAAGTGGTAGAACTAATTTACGGGGAAGGCATGATAATTTACTTGTTTAAGTGTAGATGGTACGACACCAGTCTTGGAACCGATATGCAAGACGACTACGGGCTGTTATCTGTTGACACTTCCACTTCATGGTATGAAAGTGATCCTTTTGTATTTGCTACATCAGCAAAGTCGGTGTATTATTTGAACGACTTGGTGAAGAAAGGCACATGGAAGGTAGTGAACGTTGTGACAACGAGGAATATTTTTAGTGCTGCTACACTAGGAGAAACAACAGGTACTGATGACGATGATGCTTATCAAGAGCCAAATACAGCAAATATTCCACCATCAACGACAATTACAATGAATAATGTTCCTGAAGGACGAGTCGTCCGGCTCCGTGGTGATGCTCGCGGGTACGTTGACGTTGATACAAACGAATTACTTGAAAATTCTGATGACGATAATATGGACGACTTGAGGCATATGTTGCCGGATATCAACTCAGATAATGAGACAGACTGTAGTGATGACTCAGATTATGAGCCATAAATTTAGTAGATGTATATTTTCATTTGTTAAATATATTAAAAAAAATAGTAATAATAATAATCATAATCATAACATAAATATAATATCAATAATATTATTAAAAAAAACGGGGGGTTTAGCCGACGACCGTTTTATAAGTCGTCGGCTAAAGTTTTAAAAAAAAAATTATAATTTAGCCGACGACATATAAGACGGTCGTCGGCTAAACCCCAGCAATCACCCGACCGTGTTAGATAACACGGTCGGTCGTCATCTGATGTGTTTTCCCATTCTAGGCGAGTGCGACACGGCCGTGTCTCCTGACACGGTCGACTAATTTTTTTTTTAAAAAAAAATTAAACTTTAGTCGACGACTTATAAGACGGTCGTCGGCTAAACACCCGACCGTGTCCAACCACACGGCCCGTGTCGCACGGCGTAAATTGAAAACACCTGTTTGCGACCGGCCGTGTTGTCTAACACGGTCATCGTCTTGAGGTTTAGCCGACGACCGTCTTACATGTCGTCGGCTAAAGTATAATTTTTTTTTAAAAAAAACTTTAGCCGACGACGTAGATCTTGTCGTCGGCTAAACCCACACCTTTTATACGTTTTCTCTACCTCCCTTTTATTATTTTCTTCTTCTGGTTTAACGTAGATCTCTACCGCCCGTCGCCCGCCGATCGTCACCCAGCCCCAACCGCCCGTCACCTAGCCCCCGTCCCGCCGATCGTCACCCAGCTGATCGTCCCGTCGCCCCGTCTTCTGGTTTATCCGATCGTCCCTGTAACACCCCCGAGTTATTCAGGGATATTACAGCGCCGTAAGCCCCGCCGTGGGACCCACAAGGCTATACATATGCGTAACCCTAAATTTTGACCGATAAGGTCTACACACAAAGAAATGAAAACGATACAGAGGTATTCGAAACATAACCAGTGTATTCACGGACATTACATCACAAGTCAATACTTCGGCAACACAGGCCGGAACATCAAGGAAAGAGGAAAAACGATACTCGAGTACTCAATAACCAATCCAGTACAACAACACTGAATGGAAAGCTCAGAACATAACTGAAAGAAAGACACAGTATCACACTTGCCCACCATCTTCATGCCGACCCGATACCTGCCTGTCCGATCTTCTGGAACCTGAAATACATGAAAAGTATTTCCCCCAAAAAGGGGTTAGCCGTCGAATAGCTAGTGCAAGTATATCAGGTATGAAACACTATACTCCTCGACAATAAAGTAAATGTAATCCGTCAATTCATCAATATCCGTCAATTCATCAATTTAAGACTAGTATTCCGGAATAACTAAATCTCATAGTATCACATCAAGACGTATATGAATACCGTGGAACCGCACTGCAGGCTACGGAACCCTCGGAGGACCCATCGGCCGTCCGGATTGGTTAATTCTTTTCGTCCGTCATTATTTCATTTATGATTACGGTGGAACCGGAGCTGAGGCTACGGAAGCCTGAGTGGACCCTTCGGCCGGTCCCGGAGTGGTTAATTCATATTTTCCATGGAATCGCACCAGAGGCTACGAAACCCTCGGAGGACCTGGGTCAGTCCGTCCGAGTGGATATAAATAAGCATGCCATTAATATTTCATACTTTCAAGGTCGAGAATGCACATTCATAAATATATACTTGCCTTTGAGACATCGAGAAAATCGAACGGAGGAAGGGTATGAGTTCGGTAGGTCCAAGAACGCTTAGGCACCTAACGATTCGCAAGGAGTATGATAATTACACATCCATATTCAAACTACACGAAGGAACTCCCCAAACCCGTCTACGATTCATAAAGATATACGGATAATCAACTAAAGGTTGGAAAATCGTTCTAAATCTTCACAAGTCCGAAAACGGCACAATCTAAACCATAAAATCGTAGGAAAGGTATTCATACAGTATAGATACACCATAAACTCAAGGTTCTCAAGCTTCCAAACGGATAAATCGGACGAATCTACAAAAACCCCAAAATTCCCAAAAATAGGGTTCTAAGGATTTTTACCTTGATTCGGACGTTAGGAGGGATTAGATGTTGAGAAATCTTTGTTCTCCAACCAAATATGTTGTTGCTAGAAGGAAGATTACTCCCAAACGCCCGAGATCGTCTCTCCGATCGCTTCCGTCGAAAATGAGTGAAGTAGGTGAGAAAATGACGAAATGGGAGTCAATGTCATATTTATATCTGCCGATCTAGCGCACGCTACGCCTCCTTCATTAGCGTGCGCTAGCGAAGTCACCGGATAGTCCGGTGGTTTCGCCGGTTCCGTTAGCGTCTTGTAACGTATGTCTCTAGCGTGCGCTAGTCCAAAACGTGGAACTTCTTGTCTGCCTGCTCAACACTTAGCGTGCGCTAGCGCTAAGACTTAGCGTGCGCTATTCCATAACTCTAGCGTGCGCTAGCCAAGCCTAGCGTACGCTACGATATTCCGAAAACCTGCAACCTCACGCCTCGGCCAGCCCGGTAGCGTGCGCTACGGACGAATGATAGCGTGCGCTACTAACCACGAATAGCGCGCGCTAACCACTCCTAGCGTGCGCTAAACCGCCAGTCCAGAGAGCAGTTCGAAAAACTGGTTCTGACCTGACTGATCCTCTTAGCGCGCGCTACGGCCTCAAAGCTAGCGTGCGCTAATCAAGCAGATTTAGCGTGCGTTAGCCTAGGCCTAGCGTGCGTTATATCTCTGTCCCAGAACATTTCCGCAAGGTCTAAAACGACATGATCAAGAACCAATCGAGATACAAAACTCAATAACAATATTAACAACATCTCCAAGCATTTACAGAGCGACAAAATAAGGAGGATGACAGAGTCAAACAGTCAATAAAAGTACGGGTATTACATTCTCCCCCTCTAAAAAGAAGTTTCGTCCCGAAACTTAAGAAATAAACAGTTCGGGGTATTCCACCCGCATCTTCTCTTCCGTCTCCCAAGTTGCCTCCTCGACTCCATGCCTCGACCATTGCACTTTAACCAGTGGAATGGTTTTATGCCGGAGTTGTTTCTCGCGACGCTCAAGGATCTTTACGGGTCTCTCCGGAAAGGTAATATCCTCGGCTACGTCAATCTCACTGTAGTCGACGACGTGGCTCGGATCCAGTGCGTACTTTCTCAATTGAGACACATGAAAAACACTATGGGACGTGACTCAAAGCCGGAGGTAACGCCAAGCGATAAGCTAAATCTCAACTCTGTCCAAAATCTCGAAAGGTCCGATATACCTCGGACTAAGTTTCCCCCTTTTTCCCGGCGGAAAACTCCACGGAGTCGGCGACACCTTGAGCAAGACATGATCCCCCACTTGAACTCCAAGGGTCGGCGACGAGTATCGACATAAGATTTCGACGACTGCAGGCGGCCCTATTATCGGTCCCGGATGATAGTAATCTTTTCCTTAGTCTCCATCAACATATCCGGCTCCGTCCCAACTAGCTCAGAAGCCTCGTCCCAACACAATGGCGACCTACATCGCCTACCATAAAGTGCCTCGAAGGGTGCCATTTGGATCGACGCATGCCAACTATTATTGTAAGCAAACTCGATCAACGGCAAGTGCAGCTCCCAATCATTACTCCAGTCTAAGGCACAAGCCCGCAACATATCTTCCAACGTTTGAATCGTCCTCTCTGTCTGTCCATCCGACTGAGGATGAAAAGAAGTGCTCACTCTCTACTCTGTACCCAAAGCCCGATGAGCGGCTGCCAAAGTGCGACACGAAAGCGGCCGTCTCGATCGAAACAATGGTTTTGGGGGCACCGTGTAACCTCACGATCTCGGCAATAAAGGTTCGAGCCGATCTATCCGGCCCCCAAGTATCCTTAATACCCGGAAAGTGTGCAGACTTGGTCAACCGGTCGACAACCACCCAAATCATATTCATTCCGGCCCGAGTTCTCGGCATGCGATGATGAAATCCATAGAAATGTCTTCCCACTTCCACTCGGGAATGGGAAGCGGTTTCAACAACCCATTGGTCGTTGATGTTCAATCTTGACTTGTTGACAAGTCAAGCACCGTAGTACAAACTCGTAACATCCTTCTTCATGTTATTCCACCAAAATTACGCTTCAAATCTTTGTACATCTTACTCGTCCGGGGTGGATTGAATAAGGCGTAGCATGCGCTTCTCGGAGAATTCTGTCTCAACTCTAAATCGTTCGAACACAAAGCACGCCTCGAAATCTCGAATACTATCTTCGTGTACCATAAAGCCGAGAGCTTTTCCTTTAATTACATCTTCCTTCGTTGAGAAATCATCGGGTCACTCCACTGCTTCCCTTTGATGTCATCAACTAGAGGCAAGTAATTTCGAGAGTACACATGCCCTGTACTCGTTGAAGCCAAACTTCTATCCCTTGCTCAATTAAGTCTGACGGATTTTAAATGCAGGTGTAAGAACCTCGAGCATTTGAAGAGATGCCGATTTGCGGCTCAATGCATCCGCATAGCGACATTAGCTTTACCGGGGTGGTATAGAATTTCCAAGTCATAATCCTTTATCAACTCTAACCAACGCCCATTGTCTCATATTCGGCTCCTTCAGTGAAAATATACTTGAGACTCTTGTGATCGGTATAAATCCGCACGGTGAACCATACAAATAATGTCGCCAAATCTTGAGTGCAAAGACAATTGCGGCTAATTCCAAATCGTGAGTAGGATAATTCATTTCGTAAGGATTTAATTGATGAGACGCAAAAGCAATCGTCTTATCATGCTGCATAAGCACAAAGACCAGGCCTTGACCCGAAGCGTCACTGTAAACTGCAAAGCCTTCGCTACCATGCGGTAAGGTTAAAATCGGCGAAGTCAATCGTCTCTTGATTCGTCGAAGCTTTCTTGTCTCTCATCCGTCGAACAAACTTTTCGGTCTTACGGAGTAATTTCGTAGCGGTCGAGCGAGTTTCGAGAACCCTCGACAAACCGACGGTAATACCCGGCAAGACCCAAAAAGCTACGAACCTCTTTAACATTTTTAGGCGGTGCCCAATTTAGCCTTGCCTCGATCTTCTTGGTCTACACGAACCCCTTCGGCCGAAATCACATGGTAGAAACATAACTTCTTCCAACCAAAACTCACATTTCGAGAATTTTGCATAGAGGTGCTCGGTTCTCAAAATGTCTAAGACCAAACGCAAGTGTCGGGCATGTTCCTCCTTATCCCGAGAATAAACCAAGATGTCGTCAATAAAGACGACTACACACTGTCGAGATACTCGATGAATATTTTATTCATCAAGCGCATGAATCTTGCCGGCGCATTCGTCAACCCAAAGGCATAACTACAAATTCATAATGCCCATATCTCGTCCGAACGCCGTCTTTGGGCGTCGATTCCCTCACTCGAGTTGATAATACCCGGATCTTAAATCAATCTTCGAGAAAACCGGCTCCTTGCAATTGATCAAATAGATCGTCTATACGAGGCAAAGGATATTTATTCTTGATGGTTACTTTATTCAGCTCACGGTAGTCAATGCACAAAGCGTAGTGAACCATCCTTCTTCTGGCGAAAAGAACGGCGCGCCCCCAAGGCAAAGCGCTCGGTCGATGTACCCTTTTTCCAAAAGTTCTCCCAACCGAGTCTTGATTCCCGCATCTCGGAAGGTGCCATCCGATAAGGTGCTTTAGAAATCGGGGCCGCATCCGGCTCCAAATCCACGGAAAAATCTATCTCTCGATCTGGCGGTAATCCCGGAAGATCGTCCGGAAAAACATCGGGATACTCGTTAACAACCGGAATTGAATAGAAATCGATTTCAATTCCTTCCGTTTTCAATGCATAACACCAATAGCCCGTACAACCTTTATTCAAAAGTTTTACGGCCTTCATGGAACTGATAAGTAACTTGGATTGGCCCAACTTACGTCCCAAACATGAGTACTCAGATCCGTCCTTAGTCATCATAGTGATAACTTTGGTACGGTAATTCATAATCGCCTGGTGATTATTAAGCGATCCTCGCCGAGGATTACGTCTCGCCTTCCATGTCAACTACAATTAAATTTGATAACCATTCCATACGGATATAACCAGGAAAATCTCTAATCTCCCGGTTTCCCACAATCCTATCCCCTAAGCGGTCTCACGATGAAGGGATCGCAAGGATCATACAAGTTATATTCAAACGGCGTACACACTCCAAAGAAATAAAAGAATGTAGCACCCGAATCAAAAAGTACAATTTGGATGAGATAGGATATGAATGGTACACAAGCCACCGCCGCGTCGGGTTAAATCTCGCTCTACGCATCTCATAAACTCGTGGTTGTACCGAACCGACGCTAGAGTTTCCCCCTCGACATTCGACCCGTCCCGGCCCCTGCCGAAATTGCATTGAGGTTGACCGGTGGGGCGAAGCCGAGTGTCCAAAGTCCGATTCGGCTCGGAACAATAAGCCGCTCTATGTCCCATCTGTCCGCACGTGTGACACTTCAACGGTGGAAAGTGGCATTCCAAATTAATGTGGCACGAGCGGCCACAATTATAGCAAGTCACCGCGCGATTGGTGGTACCGAAGTGGGGCGGTAACTCCCCTTCCCTTTATTAGAACGCGGCATTTGTCCGACGAAGCGGTTAGTAAATGCGAGACTTCGAAAGTTGCCACCTTTAGATCGAGAAAAATTTCCCGCGACTTTGTTTCTTGGTTCTTGACGGTATCGTTGTCGGGCTCAACATATCATGGGCTAAAGCTCGTCACGATACTCCTTCAACGTGGTACAAGCAAATCCGGCCATGTACCGTCGTAAGTCAATTTCATCCGCATATCAAAATAACGGATCTTATCACGCTCGTTACGTACTTGATCCTTCACATGGATCAATTGTTGATTGTACTCCACGATCGCTGCGAAACGGGAATATACTCTGGTAAATCCTCTAAGAAGGCTCGGATTCGGCTCTCTCGTGCGGCCAAGGGCAAAAATCGGCCACCAAGAGCTCCTTAAATTGATCCCACGAGGCAATACGATCCCGTGGCTTGATGACCTTCCACCAAGTAGCGGCCTCCTTAGTGAGGAAATCTTGAACAATTGGTACTTTCCTCACCTCGGGCAATCAACCGCCTCGAAAATCTTCTCTAATTCCGCTAGCGTCTTCCCGACTAGCAGTGCATGGCACCGCCAAAGCTGGAGGGTGCATACGGATTACATTCTGAAGTAAGGCATCCGTGTTTGGGTTCGGGTTATTCATCTGAACAGTTTGGGCCAAAATAGTCATCTGAGTAGCCAATTGTTGAAGTGCATTCGCCACCCCAACGTCTGCGTTGTTCCCCTGACCGTCGGTAGTCGTCTTTGAATCTCGGTGTCGGGATGCACGAATTCGACAAGCGGGGTTGGTCGACCCCATGCCGGTGATGGAAACGGCGCGCCACGACCTCTTCCTCGTCCACGACCACGACCACGGCCACGGCCCCTACCGGTGACATCTTGAAGAACATACAAGTCACGTAAGCACAATTCAATCACGCATCATCAAAGTGTCCGATTCTCAAGAATACCAGCGACGCAAAACAAACAAGGAAACACTAGAAGAGTAAGAGGTCTTACAAGTACCGGTCGCCTTGTGATGATGGCAAAGTAGTGATCTGCGGACAAATGACAACTCGATCGACCCGACCAAGCGGCCTAGGTATCCATGTAGACCTAAGCTCCGATACCATATTACGTAACACCCCAGAGTTATTCGGGGATATTACAGTAGCCGTAAGCCCGTGGGACCCACAAGGCTATACATATGCGTAACCCTAAATTTTGACCGATAAGGTCTACACACAAAGAAATGAAAACGATACAGAGGTATTCGAAACATAACCAGTGTATTCACGGACATTACATCACAAGTCAATACTTGGCAACACAGTAGGAACATCAAGGAAAGAGGAAAAACGATACTCGAGTACTCAATAACCAATCCAAGACAACAACACCGAATGGAAAGCTCGAACATAAGCGAAAGAAAGACACGGTATCACACTTGCCCACCATCTTCATGCCGACCCGATACACTTTGTCCGATCTTCTGGAACCTGAAATACATGAAAAGTATTTCCCCCCAAAAGGGGTTAGCCGTCGAATAGCTAGTGCAAGTATATCAGGTATGAAACACGATACTCCTCGACAATAAAGTAAATGTAATCCGTCAATTCATCAATATCCGTCAATTCATCAATTTAAGACTAGTATTCCGGAATAACTAAATCTCATAGTATCACATCAAGACGTATATGAATACCGTGGAACCGCACTGGAGGCTACGGAACCCTCGGAGGACCCATCGGCCGTCCGAGTGGTTAATTCATATCGTCCGTCATTATTGCATGTATGAATACCGTGGAACCGCACCGGAGGCTACGGAACCCTCGGAGGACCCATCGGCCCGTCCCGGAGTGGTTACTTCATCTGAGCCATGGAATCGCACCGGAGGCTAGGAGACCCGCGGAGGACCCGTCGGTCCGTCCCGGAGTGGATATAAATAAGCATGCCATTAATATTTCATACTTTCAAGGTCGAGAATGCACATTCATAAATATATACTTGCCTTTGAGACATCGAGAAAATCGAACGGAGGAAGGGTATGAGTTCGGTAGGTCCAAGAACGCGCTTAGGCACCTAAGCGATTCGCAAGGAGTATGATAATTACACATCCATATTCAAACTACATGAAGGAACTCCCCAAACCCGTCTACGATTCATAAAGATATACGGATAATCAACTAAAGGTTGGAAAATCGTTCTAAATCTTCACAAGTCCGAAAACGGCACAATCTAAACCATAAAATCGTAGGAAAGGTATTCATACGGTATAGATACACCATAAACTCAAGGTTCTCAAGCTTCCAACGGATAAATCGGACGAATCTACAAAAACCCCAAAATTCCCAAAAATAGGGTTCTAAGGATTTTTACCTTGATTCGGACGTTAGGAGGGATTAGATGTTGAGAAATCTTTGTTCTCCAACCAAATATGTTGTTGCTAGAAGGAAGATTACTCCCAAACGCTGAGATCGTCTCTCCGATCGCTTCTGTCGAAAATGAGTGAAGTAGGTGAGAAAATGACGAAATGGGAGTCAACTGTCATATTTATATCTGCCGATCTAGCGCACGCTACGCCTCCTTCATTAGCGTGCGCTAGCGAAGTCACCGGATAGTCCAGTGGTTTACGCCGGTTCCGTTAGCGTGCGCTAACCGTATGTCTCTAGCGTGCGCTAGTCAACGTGGAACTTACTGTCTCTGCCTGCTCAACACTTAGCGTGCGCTAGCGCTAAGACTTAGCGTGCGCTATTCCATAACTCTAGCGTGCGCTAGCGAAGCTAGCGTCGCTACACGATATTCGAGAAAACACGGCAACCTCACGCCTCGGCCCGGCCCGTAGCGTGCGCTACGGACGAATGATAGCGTGCGCTACTAACCACGAATAGCGCGCTAACCACTCTAGCGTCGCTAAACCGCCCGATCGAGCGATTCGAAGCTGGTTCGACTGGCCCGATCCTCTTAGCGCGCGCTACGGCCTCAAAGCTAGCGTGCGCTAATCAAGCAGATTTAGCGTGCGTTAGCCTAGGCCTAGCGTGCGTTATATCTCTGTCCCAGAACATTTCCGCAAGGTCTAAAACGACATGATCAAGAACCAATCGAGATACAAAACTCAATAACAATATTAACAACATCTCCAAGCATTTACAGAGCGACAAAATAAGGAGGATGACAGAGTCAAACAGTCAATAAAAGTACGGGTATTACAGTCCCGTCACCTTAACGAGCCCCATCCTCGCCGCCCGACGAGCCCCGGTCCCATCGCCCGCCCGCCCGCCCGACGCCCTCCGCCCGTCGCCCGCCAGCCCGGTCGCGGTAACCCTTGTCCTTATTATTATTTTTTTATTTTGTTTGTTGAATTTATTGTATTTGTTTGATGAATTTGTTTAGATTATGTGATGAATTAGATAAATTGTTTAATGAGTTGTGATGCAATATTTGATGAATTTAGTATTTTCACTATTTTGTGTTTAATGAGTTGTGAATTTGATGAATTTGTTTGAGGAGGAAGGGATTGTATAGCCGGCGTTAATCGAAAGATTAACGTGGTATGGCATTGATAATTACTGTTGTGTTGAATTGTGAATTTGATGAATTTGTTTAGATTATTTGATGAATTTGTTTAGAAATATTTGATGAATTTGTTTGAGGAGGAAGGGATTGTATAGCCGGCGTTAATCGAAAGATTAACGTGGTATGGCATTGATAATTACTGTTGTGTTGAGTTGTGAATTTGATTTATTTGTTTAGATTATGGATAGAATAAAGAAAGCATTGGGGAAGAAGTCGACAAAGTCGACCACTCCCGATTCGGGGGGAGTTCGGCAGCCTCTAGTAAGGCGGATCCCGGTACACTATACATATCTCAGAGCACCGTTCGTGCCCGCCAGATACTAGAAGCTACCGGCATGAACGCTGACGATTTTTATAGGGCGACAGATGAGCCCGCTGCACTAGCGCGGCGTTTATCCTTTCAGACACCACGGCCGACCCACTCGCAGCCGGAGACTCGTATGCCTCCCATCCACCGACCCACGTCTAGCCCTCACACATCAGGAGATGTACGGAATTCTTGAAAATGCAATATGTGATGTTTTTAAATTATTGCGTATTTATGCTGTTCATAGGTGTGGTTTGTCATTCCCGACTCTCTACTACGTACTTGGTGTGACGAGGTGCAATCTACCAAGTAAGTCACTTTAATTTATTTTGTATCTACATTGTTTGCGTAATTTTGTTTCTTACGAATGATATATGTTGTGCAACGTGTGTTGTAGGTACAAATCTTGGAAAAATGAGATGCACATGTTCTGGACAGCCTGTGGTGATACCCGAGAGGCTACCCCGGAAGAATTCAAGTTCCGGGAGTACGAGTGGAAGTGGCTACGCGCCCATTTTCGCGACCCAGAGTTCATGGTATGACTAAAATACCCTCATTTCATTCTTCCTCCTTCAGTTTTTATTTTTTTGAATCCTAAATATAAACTCCATTTTTTTAAATTAATGTTTCAGAATATAAAAAATACTTGAAGTTCTGATTTTTTAAATTCTGGAATATTATTAATATTAAAAAATCGGAATTTTTTTATTCAAAAGTGGAAATAAATTGTTTTAATAAAAATAAAAACTAGAATATTATTTTCCATAAAAAAATAAAAATCTGAATATTGTATTTTATTTATTAAAAAAATACTAGTATTTAATAAAAAATAATAATATTTGATTTTATTTTTTTGAATTCTAAATATAAACTCGATTCTAAATAATATTTTTTTGTAGGCGACTAGCTTGACCAACACGACCAATCGTCTTTAGTCATTGACCATCACGATGCAGGTTCGATCGTTAGCCAGAGTTCCGCACGAGGCCATTTCTTCTGATTCGTTGGACGCATTTGCCTACGTGACTCAGAAAGCATTTCCGAACCGTCCCGAGGAGCATGTAAGTCTTTTTTTATTTTATTTTATTAATAAAATGAATGCCTCTGTATCATACTTTTATTGATATTCAAATATTTATTTTCATATTAACTTAGGAGCGTGTGCGGGAGGAGTCTCAGAGGATGCTTGCTGAGATTGCTCGGGAGCAATATCCGGACTTAGCGGAGACCGACCTCGATTCTGCCATTGGACAGATCGATCAGGCCGATCCTTATGTTCGCGCTAGGGTGTGGGGTACCGTCTACCCTCCAAGAGGTAGTCGGTACCGCACTAAGATGATGGGAGCCGAGGGTCACCATGTATTGAAAGATACCCTCGGCTTCCAGCGCCCTCGCGGACGGGATGCACGGACTGCCTATCTCGAGGAGCAGTTGAGGGCGGAGAGGGAGCTCCGAGCTGAGAATGAAAGGAGGACTCAGACGCGGTTACATGAGAGCGAGCAGAGGACTAAGTCGCGGTTAGAGAGTTTCCAGAGACAGCAGCAGGCCATGATGGACTATATGATGACGCTGACTCAGACCATTACTCAGGCTGGACTGCAGGCACATGCTCCACCGCCTTCTCTCTTCGGACAGACCCCATCTTCATAGCCTCGTGACGAGGATCTAGGGGATGGTGGTAATCCTTCTACTACTACATTTCGACATTTAGATGATTTTGGCAGTGGATTGTAGTTGTGTTGTTGTAGTACTCTTGTATATTTATATTTGTGTTACAATTGTGTAAGTGATTTTATTGACGCTACTAGTATGTTGATGAAATTAATGTTCTTGAATGTGTTGTGCGTTGTGATGCATATAATGTTGGGCATATTATTAATGGTATTAGTTGAATGTGTTGCGCGTTGATTGTTGTTGATAATGAGAGCTGGTGTATAAAAATTGCAGGTGCAAAAAATACAGGTTTTGGGATCCCAAAATATGAATTAAATTTTTTTTTTAAAAAAGGGTTTTAGCCGACGACATATAAGACGGTCGTCGTCTAAAGTAATTTATTTTTTTTAAAAAAAGGGTTTTAGCCGACGACATATAAGACGGTCGTCGGCTAAAGTAATTTATTTTTTTAAAAAAAAGGGTTTTAGCCGATGACCTATAAGACGGTCGTCGGCTAAAATAATTTTTTTTTTTTAAAAAATGGTTTTAGCCGACGACATATAAGACGGTCATCGGCTAAACTCTATTTTTTTTTTTTTAAAACCGGTTTTAGCCGACCGACCGGATAAGGTCGTCGGCTAAATTTTTTTTTTCAACAGGTTTAGCCGACGACCTTACTGTAGTGGTCGGCTAAACTTTGAACTATAGCCGACGACTACAATAAAAGTCGTCGGCTAAACCTTGGCCGACGATTATCGGTAAGCGGTTTTTAGCCGACTGGCATGATTAATAGCGACTTTGGAGTTTAGCCGACCACTTTAAGTCGTCGGCTAAAGCCTGATTTTTGGTAGTGTTTGTTGATCGTGTTGGGAGTTTACCATGTTGAGGGTACTCTCGGTTATCGTTGATCCTTTGTTGGTCATATTGGAGTTATCATGTCGATGATATTCTTAGTGATGTATTGGTTGATCATTGTTATTGATCGTATATGCATTCGGACTGTACGTCGATGTTCGGGATTTGTTATCATTATCATGTGGTAGTTGATCTACAGATATGTTGTGTATTATTGGTTTATACATGTTGAGATTTGATTGTGTAATCCGACGGACAGGATTGATATGTTGTGTATTATTGGCTTATACATGTTGAGATTTGATTGTGTAATCCGACGGACAGGATTTGGCACAGATTGGATTATTTCCGCACTTATGAGTTATGATGATGTTTTGAGGATTATCGGTATTTTTGGAATACAGTAGAGATGATTGTTGTTGAATTCATTTCGTCATTTGAGAATACAAAATGTATGTCAAGGATTGATTTAGTATGGATTGCTATGAATTGGTAAGGTTATAACGGTAAGATTACATTGGTAGTATTCTTACTTCGTTATTACATTGGTATGTAATTATTTATGATGATGTGATCGATATCATTGTTGAGTATTGTGGCTGACCCCGTCGTGGGCTTTATTTTTAGGTACTCGGAGATCGAGCTAGTAGCGGTCATGAAGGGATGAGCTTCCCGGGTGATACTGGTTGTGGCATATTTTTGAGTATTGAGTATTTATTTCTGGTTGTTTTATTTCCGATGCAAATGTGTATTTTGAATTGTGTTTATCTTCGCTGCATGTGTATATTTCAAAATGGCTCTTTGGTATTTTTACCAACTTGTGTGTATTTCAAATGGCCTTTTTGGCATTTTACGAACTTGGGTTATTTTCGTCAAACTCTTTTTCCCAAATTATTTTATCAGTACGTTTAAGGGGTGGCTTAACGTACACTTTGAACTGTCGAAATTTGGCATTTCGCCTTGTATTTTCTAATGGTATTTTATGACGGTATTTGAGAATTATGCTTTTGAAAATATTTGAGTATTTGCAAAATATTACCGTCATCGGCCTTTTGGTGTTTTTAAACATTTTTGAAATGGTTTTGTAAACGGTTTTTAGCCTGGTGGGTTCCGGCGCGGGGCCCACGGCGCTGTAATATCCCGGATGGTTTTGGGGGTGTTACAGAAGATGGTATCGGAGCTTGGGTTTTGTGAAACCCAGATGTGTGTGTTATGTGGCTCTACCGGTACGGTAGTAATGTGATATTTGAAAATGAGTTTTTCTAACTTTTGAGTCAAATCGATTTTTCGAGTTTCCAAAATTTTTGAAATCTTTTCAAATTGCTATTTGTGATATTGGTGTGTGTTGGTATTGTATTGAGACTTCGTACGGAATTCGTGTGCTAGTATCACGGGAGATCATCGGCTTCACGCACCTGTAAGTATATTGGTTTTGTTATTTCGCTTGTGGTGACACTTGATTGTTTTGTGATGAGTTGGAAAATTTTGGATTGATCTGTTGTTGGTGACAGGTTGCAAGTTTCGAGGACGAAACTTATTTTAAGGGGGTAGTATGTAATACCCGGATTTTCAGTATAAATTTTTCGCGTTATTTTGTCTGAGGTATATTGTATATCTTGGTGTCTATACAGTATTGATAAAATAAATTTAGGACCGAGACAGTTATACCTGTGTAATTGACGTGTTTGATTGACAATTATATTGAGGATTTGTTGTATCAGGTTGAACTGATTTGGATATCAGGTATATCGTATGAGAATATTTTTGGGTTGAGTATATGTGTATTCAGTATGTCGTATGTACGTATCCGGTATGTCGAGACGAACAGGAACAGTTGGATTTTTGGCTAAGTATATAGGCCATTACGTACGCTAAATTTCAGAGCTAACATGCGTTAAGTTGATAGTGTTACGTACGTTATGGCTAATATATTACGTACGTAACAAGAGGAATCGGACAGGATCCGGATATGATCGACAGGTGGGCCCGGTGTCGGCAATTTTTCGGCGCGGATGTGGACGGGCGAGTCAACGGATGTATTTACATACGCTATACAGGGTGTATTACGTACGTAGTATGAGTATATTACTGTAGCAAGTCAACGTACGTATTACGTACGCAACGGAATAAGTGTTACGTACGTTACGGGGTGACTGGCCGAGTCATGGCCGAGAGGACCTGTAGTGGCCGAGCATGGTCGGCAGTGACTCGCAGGGATGGCCGATCGCGGTCGGCAGTGACTCGTTGGGAGCAAGGACTGGCCGATAACGTACGTAAGGCTGTGGCCGGTTACGGCCGTAAGGACCCGTTACGTACGTAAGCAGCTGCCGGTTACGTACGTAAGGGTGTCGGCCAAAATGGACAGTAGGGTAGGCCACGACCGGTTATGTACGTAAGCCACGGCTGGTTACGGCCGTAACGTGCCGACAGGACTCGACCTATATAAGGCCTGGACCGGGTCACTTCGGCATTTTTCATTTTTTCTTCGTTTTATCGCGATTCCTTCAGCAAAAGTGAATGGATTTGAGTAAGAACATCATGTAGCAACTTATTTTGGAAGTTGGATTCGTGTTGAACATCTTCTTCCGCCCGGATCGAAGGTAAGAACACCTAAACACTTGGTTTTGGATATTTTTGGAGTTTCTTGATGTTTTGGCCGATTTGATTCGTTTTAACTCAGATTATTGATGGAAACTTGTTGTATTCTTGAGATTATACATTATCCTTGAAGTTTTGTAGAACAAATTCGAGTATTTCTCCTTTAATCGATTAAATTGGATTATGCCCTCAAAGTGTCCGATAAAATGCTTCAATGAGGTAGAACTTGGGAAGTTCTATATGTTTTCGTAGAATGGTGATTGAATTGATATTGTTGTGATGATTCTTGGTAATTACGGGGATTTTGTTAAGGGAAGATAATGAATTGATGATCAAATGTCTTATGATTATGGAATCGTAGTATTCTCGATGTTCTTGGTGATTTGTTGCGATTCATGACGTTATGAGAAGTATATGTTGAAGAACATGATTATATACACCTTGAATTCTGAATAAGGATTGTTTAGATGTTAGAACACATCGGATTATGTCGTTTGAGGATTTTGAATGTGATATCGGGATAAGTTCTGTTCTTAAGGAATTATTGGATTATATGAATTGATGATCATGTTTAAGTGATGTTGGTGTTTTGGATATGAATATGGAATATTCATATCTAAAACTAAGTTATGTGTTTTGGTACAATATTCGTATAGGAATACGAATATGATTTTCGGGTTTGATAAGATTAAGATTCACTTTTGAGTTTGAGAATTCATACGTATTGAACAAGTGTTCAATTCGGATAATGGAATTATTTGAAACCTTTGGAATATGGTTATCTATAATGTTGAATTAGTCGGATCGTCCAGATTGGTGATGATAATCGGTAATTGGTTTGTATTATAAATTTACAAGGAGGAAACTTGTATCTGTATTTAAGATTGAATTTGGAATCGGTAATGTTAGGACCTTGTTGGTTTAAATTGATTATTGATATGATCTTCGGATTGTGGAATCGTATTGTGGTTTTGAATTCGTGTTTGATAGGTTCGGGTTGTTTGGATATGTGTTTAATCGGGATATTATAGAACCGTTGTGTTTGTTGATCAGTTATTAATTGTTATTTGTAATCATCGAGTTACGGCTTGTATCGTGGATATGAGTTCGTATTTGTTTGAGTTGTATTGTTCGGTTTTGTTTATGATCGGGGTATTGTTGAGCCGTCGAGTCGCTTGGTTGGATATGTCGGTTATTGATTTTTATCGAATATGTGTTAATTGGTTATTACAATAGGTTGTGATGTTTTGATCGTGGATTATGACCGTTGTGTTGCGGTTGAGATTGAAGAGTTCGTAGATTACTTTTGGTCGGGGCTGAGGAGTTCGTAGGCGAAGGTAATGGATTTTGGTAACGGCTTCGTGGTATCGGTACCGAGGCAAGTTTATACTTGTTCAGTTTATAATATTTGATGAATGGTTTCGCTTTCATTTCATTTATAATTCATATAGCAATGATATTATATATGTAAACTGTCGGTATGATGATTTGTTTATCATGCTGTGGTTTGGGACAAATCATAATGTATATGGTTTAATTAAGTTTGATTGAGGACAGAGCTGTGAGTTATCTTTGATCTATGATATGGAATGTCGGATAACCAGGATAATTTTCGTGATGGCATGAGCATCGGGATAAAGGTTTATTGGTATTGAATGGACGGTACCTTATTTGAGATTATTCGTATAACTGTGTATTCGTTCATGGATGTTGTTCGTGGAAAGAATATTATCTTCGGCTTTGAGGTAATTCCAGTATTGTTCAGTTATGAGGATAATTGTTCTGAGGAATTAATGTATATGTTGTATGTTGATGTTTCGTATATTGGGATTCATATTGATTATTTCGTTGAGGGATGATGATCCTAGGGCTGATTGTATTAAGATCATTGATCGTGTTGATCATTTGTCGGGGATGATGATCCCAGAATTGTTGTTTTGGATATTGATTAGTCGTGTCGACTTTTCTTTGTCAGTTTGTCATTGTTCACTTCGGTGAGTCTTTTGATCCTTATTGGATATGTGATTCTTTGAGTTTCCTTGTCATGTTGCATTGTGACATATCTGGAGTCATATCTGCGTGCCGATTGGTTATTGTGTAGGATTTTTAGCCAGGCACATGATGGTTATGCGTGGATGTTTCCACATTAAACCATGCACACGAGACGTATTTCGTGAGGCTAGCTAGGTACATGTCCCACGTATATCCTGGATTCCGTATACGGGGTGGACATGTGCACAGACACATTTCCGGATCGGGCGTAATGTGACGTCCATCTTTTGAGCCATATTGTTCGGTCGTTCATAGTCCATGTATGATTGGATATGTTCGACGGTTTGTGACTGGTTGTTCATATGCCCGAGGGGTATGTTCGACAGTCAGAGTTATTTCTTTGATATCCATTATTGTTGATCATTTGGAGTCTACCTTGTTGAGGGTATTCTCGGTTATTGTTGGTCCTTTGTTGATCGTGTTTGGAGTTTACCTTGTTGAGGGTATTCTCGGTTATAGTTGATCCTTTGTTGATCGTGTTTGGTCCATTATTGTTGATCATTTTAAACGTTTGTGAAATGGTTTTGTAAATGGTTTTTAACCTGTTGGGTTCCGGCGCGGGGCCCACGGCCCTGTAATATCCCGGATGGTTTTGAGGGTGTTACAACAGTGCCGGCAGGAAAGCAAAGTGCAATAATGCTTTGCATGAAGGAAAGAGGAAACTTACAGTCTTCACCCTACCTCTTTTTCCTCTATGGTAACAGCAGAAGAGGAATCCTTTGCTTTAAGTCATCGAATTATAGCCTAAAACATCTTTTCGAGAAGGCTTTATGGTATTTTAATATAGATCACATTGTATTATTATTTCGCAATTATTATTCCTTGAAATGCAGTTTTTGAGCTGGTATAAAGTGGATACACATATGTGAAACCAGACTACAGAGCATATCAGGAAATGGGAGTAACAAAAACTGTGGATAATGGGCTGGAAACTATTCTAAAAGATGACACATTCTTGATTGTTACAGTTCTTTAAAAGGTATAGCTATTGCCAAATGGTGGAGAAAGGTATCAGCGAGCACATTTTAACAATTTCTTTGTTCTGTGAGATTTAGCAGCTGAAAGCCTGAAACAAATTGTTTTTATCCTTATCCTTCATGAGAAAGTGACGATCATAATATTTCTATATAATTTAAGACCTGCCATCTGTAATTTAAAATGTTTTATTTATTATTTAATATATATATTATAAAACACATTTTTGCTCGTAACTTTCTCGAAATTTTCAAATAAATTGTAAATTGTTATAAGTACAACAATTAACATATAGAGAGGAAAAAACATTAATCCATAAGCAGAAATTTCAGAGAAGGACGTGGTGAAAGTAGCGTGGAATTTCCTGAATGACTGGTATGTTTATGCTCGAGTGTTCATATTTGTCATATCTATAAGAATGATGTTTTTAAATCTCTTCTATTGTCGATTACCTTAACTGACTATCATATCTGTAAATACTTAGGCTACATACAACTCTATGTTTGCAATAAAAACCACACTTTATTGCAGCAGGTTCTCTCTACCTTGCTGCCAAGCTTAAGAAGATAAAACTGCCTTCCACAAAAGGGAAGGCATGGTGGATGCAATTGGACGTTTCCCCAAAACAATTAGATGGTTCGTTATACTTTATATGGCTGATCTTACACACACACACACACACACACACACACACACACACATATATATATATATATATATATAAAAACATTTTGCTTTCTTTGCATTATTTATCCATAGAATATGGCTCCTATTTTGTAGTTTCAAGGAGAGTGTTACGCGCATAGGGTTATTACCATATGGATTTACAATATGGACCATATTCATGTGGCGAATATGGTTCCTAACCGCAAGGATAGTGTTATTCACATCAATGAAAATTATAAAACCTACCGTTGAGTTTTGATTCCGCTTACATGTTACCTCAATTGAGGCATGTATTTAATAAATATGTTAGATGACATCAGCAATTCTTCGCAAACTTGGAAAAGACTACACATGAAGTTATTAAAGCAGGTAATTTGCTTTTCAATTTTTATTTAGTAGGGATTGACATTAATCTTCGCTTTATTTAGTGGTACCTGGTTTAATGGTTTTTAATGTACTAGCTCCTAGAAAACCCAGAGGACGGACAAAAATGGCTAAGGTTCATGCAAGAAGCGGTGATGAAAAAGTAGTCATTACGTTGAATGCACTAGGTCAACCCGTTTCTGATAATCCAAAAATCTTAACTGAGCTAAGTAATTTTCTGGGGACACTAGCAAAGGATAATGTGTCGCTTACTTATGTAAATTGGCATGTAGTTCCTGACCAATTGAAGAAGGAAATGTGGTAGTATATTCGGGTATATTTCATTACCTTAACTATAGTTTAGATAAATTGAATTAATAATTTCAGTTTAGAAATTTTAAATAACTTAACTTTCTTGAACTCTAAAATCTAATTAACTTGACTGTCTTGAACTCTAAATTCTTGGAATGCATTGATGCTATAAATACCTGAATACCTATACATTTAATTCTTGAAAATTTTGGGAATTTAATATAGATGTACATTTAAAAAAATATCTAAAAGTCATTTAACTATTGTTATGGTTCTTATGAGATTTTTAGTTAGTAAAATTTCTACAATTTTAATTTCTAATTTTATATTAGTAATTTGAGATTGCCAATTTGCTTTGCTGAAATACAAGACAAATATTGATTCACTAGAAAAAAATTGTAAGTATTATTTCACATTAAATAAACTTCATGATTTATTTCAAATATTGATGTAGCTATTTCTTGTAGACCAAAATTAGGAAGATGCTTGGTTCTGGATAACATGCAGAAGCTCCTGTTGTGCTCACTTGAGATAAGGATCCTGGGAAAAGCTTTCTTGTTGGAAGGAGAGGTAAGGGCACTGCTTCGACATCAGCTCCAGCTCGTGCTCCTACGGATGACTATGTACAAGAGTTGATAGCAAAGATAAAGCTTGATTTGGACAAGACGACAATGGTAGTCCTATGACCCAAGGTGGTACTCCTTGAGTCAGAGATATTCCATAAAAATCTACTTATGTGATTGTCTATAGTTATCTAGTTATTTGGAGTTAGACTTTGTCGGAGTTAGATTTTGTTGGTGTAGATTGATTTCTTATTTCTTGTTGGTGTAGACTTGTTGGATGAAAGTTGGTATCTTGTAATTTCTTTTCTGCCTTGGTATTTTGTTGGATGGATGTACGCACGAAACGCACATTTCAAAATTTATATTATTAGTGTTGCATTTATCATTTATTAGTGTTGCATTATATAACCTTGTATTGAAGTATGCAATCTAGTGTTGCATTATGATCAGGAATGGTGTTGTATTATATCATGTGGGCCCCACTGCTGATGTGACAGCGGGACCCACTGCTGATGTGATAGTGGGCCCCACTGCTGACGTGGCAGTGGGCCTCTGCTAACGTGGTAATGGGTCCCTGCTGACGTGGCAAGTGGGACCCACCATTTACATTGCATGTAGCTCTCCATCTAATGCAATACTATCTATTTTTACATTTATCTTTTATTGGTGTTGCATTATGTCTATAATGCAATTGTTTTCTCTCTGTTGCATTAAACCAAAAAAGCATTGCATTAGAGGTCAAATGCAATGGCCGCGGATGCGACCCCCCCAAAGTGTTGCATATTTCAATTTCTAGCCAAATGCAACATAATTTGGGGTATAATGCAACATCACGAAGCATTGCATATGAGTACATATGGCGTAGTGCCTATTGGGTTATTCACTAGGGTATGTTCTGCGGGAGCATCTGAGGTTCGTGGCTTGTTAGCACGGGACACGAATAATTCTTAGGAATATGTGTTTGATGATTTGGGTCGTGGACCCTGTGTTTTGTGAAATGGGTCGTGGACCCCGTGATTTGTTATCGGAACGTGTATTTTGGAATGATGATCTTTGGGCCGTGTCCCTAAGTATTTTCGAAAGACTTGAGAATTCTTTAACACCAAATGTTTTCCAAACTACCGAGGTCGTAAAATGTTTTGTAAGAAGTATATTGAGTTTATTCCCACCTTTCTCAATTTGAACAGTTTTGATTAAATAATTCATCTCGGGAAGCGAGTTCATGATTATTATATTCTTGGAGTATGTTGTGTATGGCTTGTTTTCGTATTTTATACTTGCACTAGAAAATAGTGGAGTTTTGCTAACCCCCGAGTATTCAGGGGTGGATGTGTGTATTGCATCCAGGTACTTACAGGTTGCTGGGGAGCGAGTCACAGGATCGATATGAAGGGTGATGGAAGACGACGATACTAATCACATGAAGACCAATTGTAGAGTATTTTGGATAGTCTTGTTGGATATTTCTCCGATGTGTTATTATCCCGATATAGGGGAGCGTTAATGTATTCCATCCCCTGCGTGGGTATGAGTTCTGGGAAGGAATCTTGTAAGTAATGATGTGTATGTTGTGATAAAAGACCAAATCGGTCTAATGGTCCTTTACGAAGCCATGTCGGCATGTGAAGTGATGCATTGTTTTGTATTTTAGCCTGGTAGATCCTCACGGAGAGGGTCTGTGGTGCTGTAATATTCCCGAGTGGTTTGGGGGTGTTACAGAATATGGTATCGGAGCTTAGGTTGCAGAAACCTAGGCTATCGGGTCGAGTTGTGTGTTGTCGGGTCTTGTCTTGTCTTGTCTTATCAGATTTTGTCTGACTGAGTAGTGTCGCGACGCGTCGTTTGAGTTGTCGGTCGTGATTAGTATCAAGGTGCAACCATCATCTTCATGCGATCTGTGGATGTAAGTCTCCCTACTTTGTTGTGTCTCGTGTTATATGAGCTTGTGTGATTCTGTGTTATTGTGTGGAGTTTAAACATGCCTCGATAATATGTACTCCATACTTGTTTGATTTTCGTATTGTGCTGGAATGAAGAGTAGTACCGGTATGTATGTATATATATATATATACATTTTTGTGTGAAATAGTTTTTACAGGAGTAATGTTTTGGATTGATTACTCAATGAAAGTTTATCAATGTGGTATTTTAAACTTCAAATGTGTTGGGGAAGTCACGTAAATTTTATTTAAAAACATCCTTCGAGGAGGGAAAAAGGTCTGATTTCGTATGATGACCTCGAGACCGAAGATTTTGAGAAATTCAAACTACGTATATTTTATTTTCATCTTGCATTGAAAATTTTCACAATTTTCTTTTTAAATACTCAAACGAGGTCTATCAAAAGTCTACTTGAGACGTGACTTTCGCTTTCACCTTTTTGGTTTCATGAATTTCGGTTAAAATGTATGTAGTGAGGATGTTATTATTTTGGTTATAATGCTCAGAGTTGTGATTATGGTAATGGTGTGAATGATGAGTCGTTCGGTGTGCTCTCGTCGAGATAGTTCTCTCGACCGAGAAGTGGAGACTCGGTTTGGAACGTTATTTAACCTCTGATGGTTATTCGTGTGATGTCATAACGATGTGAACTGCTGGCGTTTGGATTCGTATGTTGTTGTTTATTTGTAACCTTCAATTTTTGGTATTATTTGGTATATGTTCATGAACATGTTGCTGGATTAGAATAGTTAGCGCACACCAAGTGTGGGACTAGTGCGCGCTAACGCGGCATGGCTATCACACACGAAGTCTATGTTGAAAAACGCACTAATCAGCCTGGGCAGGAGCTCGAGAATTATATTCTGGCCGTAGGTCTGACTTGTGCGATTGTTAGGCTCACAGTTTGTGACCGTATTTTGTGTGTGTTGTCCAGTGATAACAATTGTTGTGTGTGATTGTGTGTATTTTGAACTGTGTTCTTATCCACTGCGTGTGTATATTTCAAAATGACTTTTTGGTATTTTTGCCAAACCGTGTCAATTTTAAATGACCTTTTGAGTATCTCCTAAACTTGAGTTATTTTATTAACCCTTTTTCCTAACTCTTTTGTTGGTACGTTTAAGGGATGACTTATCGTACAGTTTGAAACTATTGAGTTTTGGTGTCTTCGCCTTGTAATTTCAAATAGTTTTTTTTATGACGGTATTGGTATTTGGAAAATTACTTTGGTGAGTATTTGGAAAATATTACCGTCAGCGGCCTTCTAGCATTTTTGAACGTCTTTGAAAATGGTTTTTCAACTTGGTGGGTTCCGGCGGGGGACCCATACAGAAGGTGGTTTTGATATAATGAATGACTTTAATTTCATTGCATTTATAGTTCATATAGCAAATATATTTTAAATGTAAATTGTCGAGATAATGGTTTGTATATTGTGCTCTAGTTTGAATTAAATCATAATGTATATGATTTAATTGTGTTTGATTGAAGGCGGAGATATGAATATCTTTGGTATATGTTATGATATTTCATGCGATAGGTTGTTACTTGTTAGTATGCCGAGGGGCAGAGGTCGTGGTCGTAACTATGGTGCCGATGACCCCGGGGATCAGATGCGGAATCGAGGGAATGTTACCGGGAATGATATTGATATTGGTATTGCTACTATACTGCAACAAGTAGCAACACAGATGACTCATTTGACCCAGGCGGTTCAACGCAACACTGACGCGACTCAGAACGTCGATGTAAATCAATGGCTTCGCAAGGTAATTCACATGAATCCCTCTTGATTCGTCGGTGTTGCGGATGCATTGGGCTGGGATGGTTGGCTTTTCCAGTGGGAAAAGATATTCGAGGCTGTCGATTGTCCTGAAGAGCGGAAGGTACCTATCGCTCAGTACCTTCTTGACAAAGATGCCACTAATTGGTGGGAAGCTGTTAAACCTCGTGATCGTGATGTCATGTGGGCGGATTTCCAGGCATTTATGGAAGCTGGGTTCTGTCCGAAACCAATTAGAGAGCAGAGGATTCGTGAATTTTATTTGGCAGAACCACAAGATATATCGGTGTCGCAGGTTATCATCGACTATAGCAAACATCTCAGTTATGTGCGAGATTGGGTGAGAATCGAGGAAGAGAGGATCCTTCACTTTGACAGACGGATGAAGCCGTAGATTCGCTTGTATATGTCGGGATTCGCTTGCACTTCGTTGAGGGACTATCAAGATCGAGCCTTAGCTCGTGAACTAGCTTCGTTATCGTCGGAGCGTGTGCCCGAGTCGAAGAAGCAGAGGAAGTTCGATAACCTTGTGGAAAGTGCAGAAGTTGGTGTTTCTAGTTTGTAACATCGTAGCCTTTCCACTGTGAAGCTCCATCGCTCGATGCGTGGGACTGAGAGTTCCAAGTCGTCTGCTTTGATTCCTGGTATGGCCAGAAGGTGTTTTAACTGCAATGTGTCGGGATATGTTCGTGCACATTGTCCTTCTCCGCCAGTAACGTGTTACAAGTGTGGGATTGAGGGACACCGGGTTCAGTTTTGCGAGTTGGTCATCGAGCCTTCCGAGGCACGGACTTGAGCACGGATATCAGGATCGGCTCCGAGGAGTCCCTGAGGGGCGTGGTCTATCAGTTGTATGTTATGCTATTTCCTTACTTTGTTGTTTCGAATTTCGGAGAATAACTTCTTTTATTCGTAGTGGATCGGATTTTGAACTTCTGTGTTTTCGACTCTGTCGACTCGTTTATGTTCGTTGACATTTTCTAAACTTGTCCTGTCCCTTGCTTTTGTTGATCGAACGAGTGTGGTATTGTTTCAGCATAACTCATTGTTGTTGTGACTTTTCAATTCCTATTCCATTTCCTGTGGATCTTATGTGAATGCACATCTTGTTGTTTTCACCGGATCATATATTATCTCGAGTTGAGATGTGAACTTTGGGGTCGTTGTTGATTTTTATTGTTCATCGTGATTCGGACATGATTGTTCAATTGTTGTTGTCTCAATCGTTGTGGTTCGAACGTTTGGTTGTTCGGTATTTGTTGATCTCGTTTCGTGATTGTTGAGTGTTCAGACCCCTTCGTAACTTCCTTAAGTTCGGGAAATTAGTCTCGTTTTTGATCTTCCGACCCTTGGGCTATGGAATTCCGTATTGTTCAGAGATTAGCTCGCGTTTTGATTGATGTACTATTGGGTTGGTCAATCGTATTGATTTTCGTTCGTTCTGTTTTGTTATTGTTCGGGTGTAGCGATTTGGATGGTAGCAGTTGCATGCTGCATGTGAGTCGTCGCGGGTTGTCGGCAACGGATATCATGTGTTGTCTGAGTTTGTTTTGCATTTTTCATTCTATGTTTTAAGTTTCAAGGACAAAACTTCTTTTAAGAGGGGCAGAATGTAATACCCGAGATTTTCATTCCAGTTTTGTTGAATTTTCTTTGGTCGAATAGACTGTTGTCATCCGCGTCTTTGGAATCGAATGCTTGTATTGTGATACGTTGAGTTTCGTAGGCTGTTTATTATTGTTTTGGATCATAGCCGGTGCGTTCGCGTGATCGAGATGTCGTCGAGTATCGAGCCATATGGTCGAGTGTGGGCTGGATCGAGTTACGGCTGTAAGGCCTGGCCAATTACAGCCGTAAGGCTTTCGGACACCTGGGCTTGGGATACTCGATTATAGCCATAAGGCCTATCCGATTACGGCCATAAGGCTTGTTACGGCCGCTAGGTGCTGGCCGGTTACGGCCGTAAGGATTCGGCAGATTTGGACCACTAGACTGGGATGCTCGGTTACGGTCGTAAGGATATGCCGATTACGGCCGTAAGGGTGATTGTTTTTTGCGTTCGGCCATTACATACGCTAACGCGCGTTGAGTGAGTTATGGCCGTAAGGTTGTGCCGGTTACGGCCATAACCCTGTCGGCTATTTATAGGCCTGGCTCGGCCAGACCTGAACCCACTTCATTTTTTCAATCTTTTGCGGCGGCTGGCGACGGGAGAGACAAGGAGGTGAGCCCTTGGTCATTTCCACTCAATTTCAAGGTGTTTTGGAAGATTCTTGTTGATTATATCAACATCTAATCCGTGTTCTTCGTCGAATCAAGGTATTTCCTTACCTGAACCTTGATTGTATGATTTTTAGGGATTTCTTCGAGATTCATCGATTTTATCCGAGATTAATGAATTGGTTATGGTATTCTTGTTGTCTTGGCCATGATCTTCGGAATTTGTAACTCGTTTATTGCTTTTTACCACCCTGAACATTGATTTTCGATTTTCTTGAAGAACCCTCGAATCCTTGTTGTTTTCGGGTTGATTCGGATGCCGTTTAGCATTATTAATTCGTAGTGATGTTGTTTTCGTAGTTTCCGTCGGGTTTTTGGTCGATCTTAGAAGGTCGAAGGCTACCCGGCCGTGTCCGTTCGTCGTTTCATTGCTCGTGGTATCGAGGCAAGTATCTTGCCCATACATTTCATGTTTCGTAAGAATAATTGTTGGTAAATGATTTTATGTAAAATCCGTATGTTTAATGAATGTTAAAAAGGATCGGTATGTTCTCGATAAATGTTGTCTTTCAACGATAACTCGTATGCTTCGTGAATAAGTGTGTTTTGGACTATGTGTGTTAGTTTTGTTTGATGAAAGACGTTAGGATCACATATAGTGAATATAATAGACCGTAATCATTTACCGAAGATTATGTGTTGTTATGTATGCTTGTTCGGCGAATATGGGTGATATTGGTTTACTCCTTTGAAAGGAGGTCGTGATGTTTAGTGTTGCTTGGCTTGATGTTTTGCTTGTTGTTACGTGATCGTTAAAAGTGACGTGCCTCCGGGTAAGATTGATGAATCTTCGGGATCCATACTTGCTAGTATGGGTCGGGCGTGACCGTAGGGTTATCCAATCTGGGTATGTCTTGCAGGGACTCCCAGGTTCGGGGCTTGCTAGCCCGATGCCGGGATAACTTGTGGGGTTATCCAATTTGGGTATGTCTTACGGGGACTCTGAGGTTCGTATCTTGTTAGCGCGATGCCGGGATAACTTATGGTTGTGGTTTGGAATGGTTCTGTGACTATTGTCACGAGGACATGTGATTTGGTATGGTTTCCTATTGGGTTATTCACTCAGGTATGTTCTGCGGGAGCATCTGAGGTTCGTGGCTTGTTAGTACGTGACGGGAATAATCCTTAGGAATATGTGTTTGATGATTTGGGTCATGGACCCTGTGTTTTATGATTCGGGTCGTGGACCCTGTGTTTTTCGAAATGGGTTGTGGACCCTGTGATTTGTTATCGGAACGTGTATTTTGGAAGGATGATCTTTGGGTCGTGTCCCTAAGTATTTTCGAAAGACTTGAGAATTCTTTAACACCAAATGTTTTCCAAACTCCCGAGGTCATAAAATATTTTGTAAGAAGTATATTGGGTTTATTCCCACCTTTCTTGATTTGAACAGTTTTGTTTAAATAATTCATCTCGGGAAGCGAGTTCATGATCATTATATTCTTAGAGTATGTTGTGTATGGCTTGTATTCGTATTTTATACTTGCACTAGCAAAACAGTGGAGTTTTGCTAACCCCCGAGTATTCGGGGGTGGATGTCTGTATTGCGTCCAGGTACTTGCAGGTTGCTGGGGAGCGAGTCATAGGATCGATACGAAGGGTGATGGAAGACGACGATACTAATCACATGGATACCAATTATAGAGTATTTTGGATAGTCTTGTTGGATATTTCTCCGATGTATTATTATCCCAATATAGGGGAGCGTTAATGTATTCCAGCCCCTGCGTGGGTATGAGTTCTGGGAAGGAATCTTGTAGTAATGATGTGTATGTTGTGATAAAAGACCAAATTGGTCTAATGGTCCTTTATGAAGCCATGTCGGCATGTGAAGTGATGCATTATTTTTTATTTGTAATATCCTAGAATTTCGCTACGATTTTCGCATTATTTTATCTGAGTTGCACTGTACAGAGTGGGACCGACACAGTATGGGTGGATAATTTTGGTAACTGTGACAGTCGTGCCAGTATGTCTATCGAGGTTATTTTAATTCTAGGATATTACATGCTTGATGTGTTTTTCAATGTTCGATATGCTGTATGAGTATTTGTACAATTGCCGTACTTGGTCGACAGTTGTATTTGAGGATATCGTGCATCAGATGTATCGTATGAGAATGTTATCAGAACGAGCATATGTATTCAGTATGTCGCGTGTACGTATTCAGTATATTGAGACGACGGACAGGAGCAAAAATGACTAAGTATGAAAGCCATTACGTACGTTAAGTGATGAAGCTTACGTACGTAAATAAGCAAGCTTAACGTACGTTAAGTTTGGTACATAACGTACGTTAAGAAAGGGAACCAGACAGGATCGAGTTGTGGTCGGCAGGTGGGCCCGGTGTCGGTAGCTTTCGGCGCGAGCGAGTCAACTTCGAGCATTACGTACGTTAAGAAGGTGTGTTACTGTAGCAAGTCAACGTACGTATTACGTACGTTATGTGGCAATGGTTACGTACGAAAGGAAGTACACGAAATGAGTCAGTTAACTCTGGACTGTCATTACGTACGCTACCAAGGAAAGATAGCGCACGTAATATGTTGTTACGTACGTTAACATGGACATGTTACGTACATAATGAACAAAAATTTTTTATAAGTGGACGCTCGTCATTTCATTTCTCTCCGGAAGTTCATTTCGTTTTTCACCTCCAACCCTCATAAATGGATTCTTGATTCTTCTAAGTCGATTTTAAGCTTGGGAACATGGGATTGGAGATTGAGAAGAATAGATATTGATGATTCTTCAAGTGTTTGATGGTATTATTCATCTTCAAGAGGTATGTTGGATAATCCCTCTCTTCTACTTCGAATTTTTATATTGTTGTTGATGTCTTCCTCGTATGATGATGGTTACGGTGTTGTTGTTGTTGTGATTCTTGAGGTTGTATGAATAGTATGTTAAGGAATATGATGATATATACCTTAGATTATGAACTAAATGATGGTTTAGATTATAAAACCCATCGAATCATGTCGATTTGTTGGCTACGAACATGATTATGGATTTGATTCATATCCTTGAAGAACACTTGAATTATACATGTCGTGATTTTATCGAATTGGGAAGGATTGCGGTTAATTTTGGCCTATGATTATTCATGATGATAATCGGTAAATTTATTCCAATGAATTTACAAAGATGAGCCGTGTTAATCCGTAATTAAGATTGAAGTCGGAACCAATAATGTTAAAGACATTGTTAGAATTATTGATTATCGAATCTCGGCTTGTATTCGTATTGTTAAGAGTTGATATGGTTGGTTTCGTATGATCGAAATGTCGTTGAACCGTTGAGTTTGATTAGTTGGTTATATCGGTTGTATTGATTGTTATCGAACGTATTGTTAATTGATAATTGCGCAAGGTTGTGTTAAGTGATCGCTGATGATTAACCGTTGTGCTGCGATTGGAATTGGAGGATGCACAAATCGCCTTGGATGGGGCTACGGAGCTTGTAGATGAAGACGACGGGATTGATCACAACTTCATCATATCGGTATCAAGGAAAGTTATGCTTGCTCAGTTCATAATGTTAATAAATGATTTCGTTTTCATTTCATTTATGATTCATATAGCAATGGTATCATGGAATATGAATTGTCGGGATGATGATATGTATATTATGCTTGGATTAAGATAAATCATAATGTATATGATTTAAGGGTGTCTAGTGGGAACGGAGACGTGAATTATATTGGTCTATTGTGTGAGAGATTAGATATCAAGGTTAGTTATCTTGCCGACATTGAACTCGAAGTGGTGGTTTGGTACTAGTTATGGATTGTACTTTATTTTGGACTATTCGGATAACTGTGTGTTCGTTCAGGGATGTTGGTCGTGGAAAGGTTAGCGTCTTCAGCTTGAGGTAAGTTAATATTGCTTGATTGTGATAATCATCCTGTTGCATTATTGCATGTGTGTGTTGATATTTTATGTGGTGAGTGTGCATCATTGTTTGTTACGTTTTGTGATGTGCTCTTTCTTTGAGCTGTAATCTGTGGGGCCGAAGTGTTGGGGATAAAACCTATATGGTACCCGTATGGAAATATGTTAGGGGATAAGACCTAAATGGCACCTATGTCCAGAGTATTCCTGAGTAGATGCTTCCGTGACCCTTGGCTGCTGCCTTGGGAGTTTATGTGCTATTATTATATGCATTGTTGAGCATGCTGTGAACTGTTGTCTGACGGAATATGACATTATGTTTGTGTTGGTCCTTTATGATCGAGAATGTGATCATGTGGTCAGGATACAACAAGTGATTGATCCATGAGCGCCAAAGAATACCTACGGTGACATATGGCATGTGATCATATGGTCAGGAGACAATAAGTGATTGATCCAACCATGAGATGCCGTGACAAGTGTTCACGCTGGTGTGTATATGATTTGTGAATGTGTTTTGCTCACCTCGGGAGGGTCCGACGAGGCCTCGAGGGAATCCAATGGTATAGCCCTGGATTCACGAGTTGGTATTGTATTTGTGTGACCAAGATTTGCGTATCTTGGGTGATTATGTTGTGTTGATTTTATGTCCATCGAGGACACGTGCCGTGTATTTTAGCCCTGTGAATTGTTGTTGGATTTATTTGTGAAAACAAAACCTTTGGGCTGTAACCCCTATTGATTTTGAAAAGAGAAGGATTCGATAATCTTAAATTATTTTCTATTAAAACTCCCGATGGCATATTAAACCATTTTGTAAATTGTTTCTCTTTTTGTGATCTTTCGGTTTTGGAATGTTTTACCCAAACTCTTGCTTCGGGAAGTATTTTTCGTTGTGTTTGAATCTTTGAGGATTCCTGGTCATTATTATTCTTAGAACTTGAATTGTATGACTCGTATTTGCACTTTGTACTTACACTAGCAAAATAGTGGAATTTTTCTAACCCCCGAGTAATCGGGGGGTGGATGTCTGTTTTTGCATTTAGGTTTTGGGGAGCATAACATAGTTTAAGCAACAAACTGTATCGATTTTAAATCTGAGTGTGTAGCGGAAGTCTTAGATACAATAGGTCGCTGTGGATACAGCAACTAAATGTATAGTGTATACTTAATTAATCACAGTAATTAAAACAGTAAAAACTGAAGGTAAATAACACAGTAATTAAAGTGGTTTGAGGTAAACCCCTCTACGTCCACTAGTCCTCCACACAGGAGTAAAAAGTTTATTATAATTACTACGTACACAACTACGTAATTATAACAACACATAATCAATATATCGTTCACACAGATTGATATAAAGATCTTAGCTTCAACCATTCACACAGATTGGTTTTGAGCTAATGCTTTGACTTGCTTCTTCACACACAGTTCTGAAGCTTCGTCTTCTTCAATGAAAATCCTTCACACACAGTTCCGTAGAAGCACAGATTTCTCAGTCCACACAGGGCTGATGTGGGTTTGTTCAAAGTATAGAACAGATGGTGAACAACAACTTTGACTTTAAGAGCTTTCAGCTGATGAAGTGTTGTTCAAGATGATGAGCACTGTATATCTCTTTAGATCTGAATTGCAGTAAGCTTTGGAGATATGTTTTGCTCTGATGATAACTTTGCTAGCTTGATAATTTCGATAGCTTGGGTTACTGATCTTCAGCATCTTGATGTGATATATATAGACTCTGAAATATATATTCATTGAGATGTATCCGTTTGAGTGAGATTCCGTTCCAACGGGATTATAACATGATCCGGATTTAGCGTGATTTGAAGATATGTTGTCTGAAAGTATTTAAATACTTTATCCTAAAGTATTTAAATACTTCTTTATTCAATGGGACTTGACTTCTGAAGATTCCTTCTTTGTCCTGTTGTGAGCTGTATGGAAGATAACTGTATTGGAGATTCGAGATAGTTTCCATACTTGGTCTTTATAAGACTTCTTTGCTGTACTGAAGGATTCCACTATATATGCTGATTTCGAGACAGGTCTTCGATACAGGATAATACCTCAATACTTTGATACAGTTTCCTTTACTGTATGCGAATTGGCATATATGTCAAAACCTCTTAACAGATACTATTCGATCCAGCTGTTTCGATACAGGGTTCTTGTTTTCCCAACAATTTTCCCCTTTTTGACAATTTTCCAAGACTTAAACTTTCTGACTTTCAGGTCCTCTTGATGATGCCAAAACCTTCTTTATGAAGTGATCTTCTTTGATGGCTTCTGGCAGATTTCTCGGTCTTTTGTCAAAAGGTCTGTCTTTCAGCAACTTAGTCAATCTAATGAACTGCTCGCAGGCGAGTTCGATACAGCTAAGAATTTTTACAAATTAAGCTTATGATTGGCGTGCAGGCACAATCTTACAATGTATTCTAAGTTTACAACTGAAATCATGAACTGTTCGTAGACTAGTTCGTACAGCTTTATTTTTAATCAAGTTTCTATACTTGAGATTGTTATCAAACAGTTTAAGTAATCATACATCAACACAGTAGATTACGAGTTGTAATCTTTCAAGACAAACAAACACTTTTATTGATATTCAAAGTAAATTGAGTACATGGTTTGGTGTTTCGAAGAGAAATTACAAAACAAAAATAATATACAAAGATTTCAACTCCTATCTGTAGTCCGCATGCCTCCATGGCTTTCTCCCTGGATCATTCTCGGTACCACGCCACCAGTTCTGTAGGGAATCGTTGCCTCGATCCTGGTATATAGCTCTTCCTTCATAGGATCTATCAAAGGCAAGAATCCAGTCTTCTGGATGGGTGATCCGATCTCCTCTTCTGTGCTTGCTCTTCATATCTAGCTGGAGAGGGAGTTTTCCGTCTTCTAGCATCTTCATAAATTTGTCTGCGGCTTCCGCTAATGTTTTATAACTCTTGAAGATGGCGGATTCCCTGATGAGTTTAACAAAGTATCTCATCAGTTCGTTCTTCCTCCATTGCTTCACTTCATCGGCAGTTGTATGGCAGTGGGTCGGCAGACGAATCTCAGAAGGTCTTTGGATTAGATTTTGCCACGGAACATTTGGATCATGAAATTCAGGTCGGGAGCCTGAGATCTTAAAACTTTGGGAGGGAGGGGCTAGCTTGTTTAAATCGGCAGTGATGCTGTCTTGAGCAGCTTAAAATTCCCTTTCTTGCTGTATCCTGATTCTCTTAGCAGCTTCTCTTGCCTCTTCCCCCTTTTTGGCTTCATCAAGACGTTCTATGATTTCTAATGCAGCATCCTGTTTCGTCTCGATGTTAGTCATTCTCTCTACAAGGGCGGAAAGCGTCTGCGACATGTCCTGGATACATTTGTCGTGGGCGCGCAATTGAGAGCTATTTTCAATCATAGCACATGCGGTCTTGGCTTCAGCTATTCGCGTTTTGGTTGCTTCTTCCTTCAGGAGTTGCTCCTGCTTGTCTTCCATGATTTTCAGAGCTTGTTTGAACACTTCTGGCAAAATAACGAATGCCTCGACAACACGAGATACTTCATGTTGTAGAGTGGTCATCTCCTCCACGGCAGAAGTATGCATCCAATTCAATGCTTTCTCAACAGAAGAAAGAGCATTCACTGCATATTAGATGAATACAGTTTGAAGACCAAGTGCACGCAGGCGCTCTTTCCTAGCGGCAGAAATCGGAGAATCTGGTTGAGCAAAGTCCTCAGAGCAGTTCAACCTCTTTAGGTTCACGGTTGGGCGTGAACTAAGTTGGACATCCTCAGGTTCGATACCGTCCTCGGATTCCACGGTTGAAGGGGCGGGAGCAGCTTGTTCTGGTTCGGCGGCAGGGGGTTGAGTGTCCTCCTGTTGCGAAGTTTCGTCAGTAGACATAGATACAGGTGGGACTGAATCCTCCTGTTGTCTCTCAGTGACAACTTCTTCATTTTGAGCAGCGGCAGGCTCGGGTGCCTGTTCCAAAACTTCTTCAACTTCCTGGACTTGAGGGACTGATTCCTCCTTGTCGGAAATTATCTTTTGCTGTGGCGAAGGGGGCTTTCTGGGTTGATGGCCCTTCGTCATCTTTTGGTGGAGAGGCGTCTCTATCTTGAGCCTCTTCACGACTCATCCTCAGACCAGCTTGAAAAGCATCGTCGTCGTCGTCTGAGTCATTGTCATCGTCGTCTTTTGGATTTTTGGGAGAGTCCTCTGACTTATCCTTTCCTTTCCTTCTTGCGTCAGATTTCTGCAAAAGATGGCTTTCAATAAGTTCCTTGCATAAGGGATTGTCTCATTGGATTAGGGCTTCAATTTCCATTGAGTCCGTCACTTCTGATACGAATCTTTCTTCTTGGCTCCAATCGATCCAGTTGTAAAATGTTTCATACGGAGCTAGCCTGTAGCCTTTCCATGTTAGAAATCTTTCGTAAGCATGTTCAATTTGAACAGAGAGAAGGGTCTTATGAATAATGGTGTCAGGGGAGGGACTACGTACAACGTCTGGAGACGCTGTAGCGAGGGATTCCTGTACAGGTATGGGATACTGTATGGAAGTGGGATTCCTTACAGGGGATGGTGCCCCGAAGGAAGATGGATCATGTACGGGTGTGGGATCCCGCATAGGAGAAGTAGCTTTTGGCTCCAAATGGGCAGCCGACTCGCTAGAGTCTTTCTCGTTGGCAGATGTCTCATCATCCATCCTAGCCGCCAAAGGCTCAGGATCTACTGTCGATACAGTAGTGGACACGTCTTCCACAGGGGTTGGGCCCTGGGGTTGTTCTCCAGTGGGTTGAGCCAGGGGGAAACTTCTTCGGAGGGCTTGGCAGATTTGACTTTAGAAAGCCTCCTAAGTTTCTTATTTGGCTTCTCACCAGCAATGGGTTTCTTGCTGTGAGATCTTTTTCTCTTCTTTGAAGATTCCACGTCCTGGGACTTCAAAGACTCATCTCGAGGATTTGTGGAAACTGGCATACTTCCGGTTTTTGGGTGGTTGCAGACCATAGTGGTTTGATTATACGCAGTAGGCTTGACGCCTCCTAGGTATATCCTGGAGCTATTCTACTTCGCATCAGCGGATTGCGACAGTCCGCATTTCTTCAGGATGTGGTTTAACATCAAACCAAAAGATTTCTTCTGGGTGGCAGGCTTGCACACCTCCTCTTGCAGGCGCTTCGGGATTATCTGGCACCAGTTGACCTTTTCACAGGTCAGAATAGCCACCATCATCCTGAACCTCAGATTGGTACACATTTCGAACGCACCAGTTCGATTCTCAATTATCATGTAGCAGAAATCATGCAAATATACATAAGGCAGACAGAAATTCTTTTTGTGACAGGTGGTTTGAACCATGTCAACAACTTTTGAGCCTGTGAACAGTCCATAAAATTTAGTTATTAGTTCTTAAGACCCAAATGTCTCAAGTTGATCCATTGTCAGGCCATCAGTGGGTAGCCTGTAGATATTCTGGAGCAGATCGCTATCAACACAGATCTCAACTCCTTGGATTGTAGCGGTAATGTCAGCAACGTGACCTCCGTGGGCCAGCGACAAAAAGCGTATGATGGCATTGAGGTAAAATTCCTCAACCAGATGAGCATCATACTTATCAGCAGTCTGACTTCCAAGGCGATAGAGGCCTTGTTGACGAAGACGAGTAATGATGTACTCCATGGGTTCTGCGTTGTTGGTTTCAGCGAGAATACGTTCGATGACAACAGATCTTGAAAAGATCCGTCCATCGATGATGTTAGCGGTTTTCTTGAGAGCGGGAAAAGAAGTTTGTCCAGCCATTTGATGATTTTTCAGGAAAAAGTGCAAGAAAATAATCGAAATATGCAGTAAAATGCAGAAAAGTATGTAGGCTTTTTTTGCTTGAGAACTCTTAAATTTGCAGAAAGCGTAAAGAGTCTCTAATGGCAGTATCAGTCCTTTTATAGTTGGGCGGCGAAATAGGGTTTTGCAGAGTACGAATGGTCAGATTTTAAGGGATGGGAACCGGTTTTTGAAATCAACGATTAAGATGGACTGAGTGTAACTGGTACGCTAATCCATTAAAAAGTTTAAAATATAAGTGGGTCCCACTTCTGACATTTGTGTCACCCTAAATGCCTGAAACGGCGGTTTTAAAACAATAAACAATTTAAAACATCGCGGCTTTTGAGATTCAGTTGTCCAGATGTCGTGTAAGGCATTTAATGTACATGACGTTTGACATAAAAACAGGGCACGTGGACAAAAATCATTTTAAAAAGAAATGATATAATATAATATATACTGAATCGAAATCCTATAGTATGTGTTGTTTCCGCGTCGATACAGCGTTCCCCCTTAAAAAGGTACATATAGGTTTTAAATTCCATACAGCAACTTGTGGATTAATGCTGTATTCATGGGTCCTACAGTATTCCCCCTTAATTATTGCACACGTCAGCTGTAGGATTCATATGTCTTCGCTCACTACAGTGCTGTATTGACGGTTCTGAGTGTACAAATAATTAACGTTGGATACTGTATTCTTGGGTCTTACAGCATTCCCCCTCAATTTGTTGAGTAAAAACAGTAAATTACTTACAGGGAGTCTGGCTGTAGCATTCCCAATTCTTGTCTGAGCATGTTGAATCTGGCTGTGTCGAGAGGCTTGGTGAAGATGTCGGCCAGCTGAATGTCTGTACGAACTTTTTCAAGGCGAACATCCTTGTTCTCGACGTAATTCCTTATAAAATGATGCTTCATGTTGATATGCTTAGTGCGCGAGTGCAGGACAGGATTGTGCGTTATTGCAATCGCACTCGTGCTATCACACATGATTGGAGTCTCTCTGGCATCGATTCCATAATCTGACAATTGTTGCTGCATCCAAAGAATCTCCATACAGCAGCTACCAGCAGCATAGTATTCAGATTCATCCGTGGAAAGAGAGTTAGCCAATTGCTTCTTACTGAACCAAGAAACGAGTCTACATCCAAGAAAGTGACAAGTTCCACTTGTACTCTTCCTATCTAGCTTGCAGCCTCCGATATCCGAGTCGCTGTATCCAACTAAATCGAATCCGCCTTCTTTAGGATACCATAGTCCTGCATCAACCGTTCCTTTAATGTACTTCAGGATTCGTTTAGCTGTATTGAAGTGTGATTCTTTTGGTGCTACTTGATACCTCGCACACACTCCAACAGCAAACTGGATATCGGGCCTGCTAGCCGTTAGGTGCAGGAGCGAACCAATGAGCTTCCTGTAGAGTGATTGGTCAAATGGATTTCCGGCTTCATCTGCACTAATTTGCACGGAAGTGCTCATGTGGGTTGGCAAAGATTTGGAAGTGTTCATTCCAAATTTGTTGAGAAGCTCCTTGCTGTATTTTTCTTGGTTGATGAAAATACCTGTAGGCAACTGCTTTACCTGCAAACCTAGGAAATAACTAAGTTCCCCCATCATACTCATTTCAAATTTACTTTGCATGAGATGAGACAACCTTTGACACAAAGCAAGGTTAGTTGAACCAAAAATTATGTCATCCACATAGATTTGCACCATAAGAAGGTCATCACCTTCCTGTATTTTGAACAAGGTCTTGTCCACAGCACCTTTCTCAAATCCGTTGTCGGTTAGATACTGGGACAGAGTCTCATACCAGGCTCTAGGTGCTTGTTTAAGTCCATACAGTGCTTTCCTTAGCCTGTAAACTAGATCGACACCGTCTTTGTTGGCAAACCCTGGTGGTTGTTCAACATAAACTTCTTCTGCAAGGTCTCCATTCAGGAATGCACTCTTGACGTCCATTTGGTATACAATAAAGCTCTTATGGGCGGCAAAGGCTAAAAATATCCTAATGGCTTCTAGTCTCGCTACAGGGGCGAAGGTTTCATCATAGTTTATGCCTTTTTCCTGACTATAGCCTTGTGCGACTAGTCTGGATTTATTCCTTATAATAAGTCCATTTCGATCCTTTTTGTTTCGAAATACCCATTTGGTTCCTATAATCGATTGATGTGTAGGTCTGGGTATAAGATACCATACATTGTTTCTTTCGAAACCGTTAAGCTCTTCTTCCAGATGTTATCCAGTGAGAATTATTAAGAGCGTCTATGGTTGAAACAGGTTCGGACTGGGCTAAGAATACAGCGATAGTGCACATATTGAGTCTTCTAAGCTCGGATTGAGATTTACATTGAGGAAACTGTGATATCTCAGCATCAGATTCTTCTTGTGCACAAAGTACATTTCCTTGTGTACTCTGTATTCTCCTACGAGTAGAAACACCAGCATTTATGTTTCCAATGATCAGCTCTTGTGGGTGATCTCTCAACCATCTTCGGTCGGGTTCTAATTCAGGATCCCGTACTGTATCGAGAGATTCTGTGGATACAGCTTCAGCTTGTACAATGCCGGCTTCATCCACTTCGATTCTTACAGCTACGGGGTTGATTTCTAAATCAACGACAGGTTTTATGGGAGTTGGAGGATCCAATATAGATAGATGTTGAATGTTCTGGGTAACATCTTCTACTCCTGTAGGGTCATGGTGTGGTTCGACGAACAATATATGAACTGATTCCTCGATCGTCAGTTTCCTTTTGTTAAAGATTCTGAAAGCTTTGCTGACGGAGGAGTATCCTACAAATATTCCTTCATCTGATTTCTCATCAAAGGTTCTAAGTTGGTCCTTCCCATTATTCAATACATAACACCTGCATCCAAAAATGTGGAAATACGAAACTAATGGAGTTTTGTTGTTCCATACCTCATATGCTGTTTTGTTGTGGTGCTTGTTGAAGATACAGCGGTTTTGAGTATAGCATGCTGTATTGGTTGCTTCACCCCAGAAACGCTGTGGCAACTTGCTTGCGGCAATCATTATCCTTGTTGCTTCTTTCAACGTTCTATTCTTTCGCTCAGCAACACCATTTTGTTGAGGTGTACGGGCAGCTGAGTATTCGTGCTGTATTCTATTCTCCGAACAGTATTGCTCTATAAAGCGGTTAGTAAATTCTGTACCTCTATCGGAATGAATGCACACGATACTCGATGCCTTTTCATTTTGCAACTTTCTCAGGAGCTCGGGCAGCTTTGATGTTGTTTCCTTCTTCTTGCTAAGGAAGATCGTCCAAGCATACTTGGAATAATCATCAACTACAACCATGCAGTATTTCTTACCTCCCAAACTTACTGGGTCTACAGGACCGTAGAGATCCATGTGTAGCATTTCCAACACTCTTTGGGTTGAAAGGTAGGATTTGCTCTTTAGGGTTGACTTGATTTGCTGGCCTTTCTGACATGGTCCGCAGACGCTGTCTTTCTTGAATGACACATTTGGCAAACCTCTAACCATTCCCTATCTTGAGAGCTTGTTGATCGTCTTGAAGTTGACGTGAGACATCCTCTTGTGCCATAACCAGCTAAGATCTGCAGTGCCTTTGGCAACAAAGCATGGAATTGAGGAGCTCATAGGCTTCCAGTCAGCAATATACATGTTACCTGATCTGCTTCCTGTAAGCACAACTTCCTTGGTTTGGATGTTCTTGACTCTACAGCGATCTATATAGAATTTCACCGAGAACTGTTTATCGCAGAACTGGCTAATACTAAGTAGATTATACTGTAAGCCTTCAACATATGCAACATCGGTGACTTTGAATTTTCCGACAAGTAGATTTCCTTTCCCTCTTGTTCTTCCTTTTGATTTATCACCGAAGCGAACTTTTGGACCGCGACCTTCTACAAAATCTGATAGCTTGCTCCTATCTCTGGTCATGTGCCGAGAGCATCCACTATCAAAGTACCAGGTATCCTCCTCCAGAATGTCCTGTTACAAAGAAATTAAGTAGATTTAGGTCCCCTTTGATTTTTGGGTCCATGTATGTTAGTTCCTCTAGGTACCTAAGTTTTCCTGGCAGCAATTGGTTTATTGTAGGGCATACTCGGTACAGTGTTGCGATATCTACGGGGGGCATATCCGTAGTTGTTATAACCATGATAATTATTATGCATGAAAAATTCAGGGTTATTATTATTAATCCAGTACGGGTGCCGTCTTGGAGGTGGAGCCATTTTCTTAGGCCTAACAGCTTGCCTTCTGGGTCTCCAGTTGGATTCCCAATGCTGTTGTTGATACTGAACCGGCATCTGCTATCTCGATGGATAACGGGGCTCCTGTATCCAATACCTAGGCGTGCTGTACTGATAGTACTGTCGTGCGGGTCTTTGGTAGTTGGATACAGCCTTCCTTCTAAACGGTTGTTGGCGCTGTTGATATGCTCTGGGAGCATGCTGTTGAGTGCGCCTCACAGGTTGGAACGGCTTATGATTCCGCTGTCTGGAATAGGATTGCGGGGGTGGAATAGCAGCCTTTGGTTTTCTCGGTACAGCAGGTTCCTTCACGGGACTAGGGGTATCTTCCGATTCTGGAATGTGTTCCACACTCTTGAAAAACACCGTACTAGTTTTCCCTTTGTTTGAACATGAGCTATATCCTAAGCCACTTTTATCATGAGCATTTTGCCCACTGCTCAGAATTTCTTCCATTCTTTTGGACGATTTCTTGAACAATTTCAGAGTGGTCTCAAGTTCAATTTCTCGCTTTTCGAGAGTTGTGATTTTGGCTCGAAGTAGAACCAAATCATTTTTCTTGCTCTCGTTGTGAGTTTTAACCACACTTAGTTCATGAGCAAGTTGATGATTGCTCTCCATGAGTTTTTCAAAATCGACTTTGCTGGTTTCACAGTCAAGAGACATATTTTCATAATTTATCTTCAGCAAGTCATTTTCATCTTTCAGCTCTAAATTAGTTAATTGAAGCTGTATATTCTCAGTTTTCAATGTCTCATGGGCCTTTTGAATATTTTTAAATTCATTCATCATGTTTTCATCATTGTGGACAGGTTTGGGCCTGTAGGGAGTCTTTCCAGACTGTTTGATGAACTTTTTGAATTTGTGCATGAGAAGCGCCATTTCTTCTTGAGACAGGATGTCGTCGTCACTGTCAGCATTCTTGTGACTAGGCTTAGATGAGCTGGGCATGCTATGTCAACGACTTGATACAGCGGCTAGTGCTGTGACCTTTGATGGAGATTCTTCAGCTTTCTCTCTTCTGTCAATGTCATACTCAAAAGCTTTGAGGTCAGAGAAGAGATCAAAAGTAGATATTTCATTAAGATTGCAAGATACACGCATAGCTGTGGTCTTAATGTCCCATCGGGCTGGGAGAGATCTGAAAATTTTTAAGTTCTTCTCCTTTTGGGTATAAATTTTGCCCAACGCTTCAAGTTCACCAACAATACAAGTGAATCTGAGGTCAAGTTCCTCAAGTGTCTCAGTTGGTTTCATTTCGAAAGATTCAAATCTGAGCCGCTTTGAAATCTTGTTTTCTTTTGAGAGCCTGGTTCCCTCACAAATCAACTTGAGTTTATCCTGCATTTCTTCGTCGCTTTTGCAGCTCTTTACCTTCAAGAACGTGCCTTTGTCAAGAGTGACAAATAACGCGTTCTTAGCCACATTGTCGAGGTTGGCTCGCTTTCTTTCATCTGTGGTCCATTGCTCGCGATCCTTCTCGAGCATCTCAGCATGGGGTTGTCCTTCAATCCTTGAAGCCGTGTTTACCTTCATAATCTTGATAGGGCCATCCTGTATCACAAAAATCATCTCTTCGTGCATTGCTGCAAGATGAGCCTCCATCCTAATTCTCCAATCATCAAATTCGTTAATAGAGAACATAGGCACTTTGTTGATCATAGAGGTATCCATGTGATAATACAGAAATAAAAGAGACTGTTTTTAAAAATAAGTGATTTTGGATCTGATTCGGTTAAAAATACGACTGATTCTTTTTAGAATCAACCGCTACGATACCACTTGTTGGCCACTAAGTATACTGGATACAGTTTGGGAAATAGTTTAAGCAACAAACTGTATCGATTTTAAATCTGAGTGCGTAGCGGAAGTCTTAGATACAGTAGGTCGCTGTGGATACAGCAACTAAATGTATAATGTATACTTAATTAATCACAGTAATTAAAACAGTAAAAACTGAAGGTAAATAACACAGTAATTAAAGTGGTTCGAGGTAAACCCCTCTACGTCCACTGGTCCTCCACACAGGAGTAAAAAGTTTATTATAATTACTACGTACACAACTACATAATTATAACAACACACAATCAATATATCGTTCACACAGTTGATATAAAGATCTTAGCTTCAACCGTTCACACAGATTGGTTTTGAGCTAATGCTTTGACTTGCTTCTTCACACACGCTCAAGCTTCGTCTTCTTCAATGCAAATCCTTCACACACAGCCCGAGAAGCACGATTTCTACCCACACAGTGGTCGTTTCCGGGTTTGTTCAAAGTATAGAACAGATGGTGAACAACAACTTTGACTTTAAGAGCTTTCAGCTGATGAAGTGTTGTTCAAGATGATGAGCACTGTATATCTCTTTAGATCTGAATTGCAGTAAGCTTTGGAGATATGTTTTGCTCTGATCATAACTTTGATAGCTTGATAATTTCGATAGCTTGGGTTACTGATCTTCAGCATCTTGATGTGATATATATAGACTCTGAAATATATATCCGTTGAGATGTATCCATTTGAGTGAGATTCCGTTCCAACGGGATTGTAACATGATCCGGATTTAGCGGGATTTGAAGATCTGTTGTCTGACAGTATTTAAATACTTTATCCTAAAGTATTTTAATACTTCTTTATTCAACGGGACTTGACTTCTGAAGATTCCTTCTTTGTCCTGTTGTGAGTTGTATGGAAGATAACTCTATTGGATATTCGAGACAGTTTCCATACTTGGTCTTTATAAGACTTCTTTGCTGTACTGAAGGATTCCACTATATATGCTGATTTCGAGACAGGTCTTCGATACAGGATGATGCCTCAATACTTTGATACAGTTTCCTTTACTGTATGAGAATTGGCATATATGTCAAAACCTCTTAACAGATACTATTCGATCCGGCTATTTCGATACAGGGTTCTTGTTTTCCCAACAACCCTTACCTGGATGGTAATGAATAGTATAATAATAGTCCTTCACCAATTCTAACCATCACCTTTGTCTCATGTTAAGATCCTTCTGTGTGAAAAGATACTTCATACTTTTATGGTATATGTATATCTCACACTTCCCTCCGTAGAGATATTGACGCCAAATCTTCAATGCATGTACTACAACATCCAACTCCAGATCATGCGTCGGATAGTTCAACTCATGTGGTTTAATCTGTCTCTATGCATAGGCTACTACTTTACCATGTTGCATCAGAACACAACCCAACCCCTGCTTTGAGGCATCACTATAAATAACAAAGTCTTCTGTCGGATCAGGAATCATTAATACTGGTGCCGGTGTTAGTCTCCTTTTCAACTCTTGAAAACTTTCCTCGCACTTGTCACTCTATTCAAACTTCACGCCTTTCCTTGTTAACTGGGTCATAGGAGTGGCGATTTTCAAAAATCCCTCGATAAATCTTCTGTAATAGCCATCTAGGCCCAGAAAGCTACGAACTTCGCTCGCATTCTTGAGTACTTCCCAACTACTCACTGCTACAACCTTATCGGTATCTACCTCAATTCCTTTTGAAGTCACCACATGCCTAAGGAATCTAATTCTGTTTAACCAAAACTCACATTTCTTGAACTTGGCATACAACTTCTCCTTGCAAAGTGTCTCCAATGTAACTCTCAAATGCTCTTGGTGTTGTTCCTTGTCCTTAGAATACACCAATATGTCATCTATAAAGACGATCACGGACTTATCCAAGTAAGGTTAGAACACCCTCTTCATCAAATCCATAAAGACTGTCGGTGCATTACTCAGACCAAATGGCATTACTACAAATTCAAGATGCCCATAACGGATCCTGAAAGCCGTCTTGGGAATGTCACACTCCCTAATCTTCAGTTGGTGGTACCCCGACCGCAAATCGATCTTTGAAAAAGTTCTGGCTCCCCTCAACTGATCGAATAGATCCTCGATTCTTGGTAGTGGGTACTTGTTCTTCACCGTGAGTCGATTCAGCTCTCTGTAATCTACACAAATCTGAAGTGACCCATCCTTCTTTCTTACAAACAGCACTGGTGCACCCCATGGTGACACACTAGGACGAACAAATCCAAGCTCCCACAGCTCTTGAATTTGGACTTTCAATTCTTGAAGTTCCTTCGGAGTCATTCTATATGGCGCTTTGGATGTTGGGGCCGCCCCAGGGACCAAATCAATACTAAACTCCACTTGCCGGTCAGGTGGCACTCCCGGCAAATATTCTGGAAACACATCCAAAAACTCCCATACTATAGGTACGTCTGTAGGAGACACCTCATTAGTACGAGTGTCGACCAAACTCACCAAGTAACCCTGACGTTCCTCCTTCATTAGACTTCTCAGTGCCTTCATGGTTGTGATTACTTTTGGTACTGCCCTACTCTTAGTACCATAAAAGGTGATCGAGTCGCCTTCGGAACACCTCAATGTCACCTTCTTCTCACGGCAGCTTATATCGGCATCGTGTCTATCGAGCCAGTCCATACCAAGGATCACATCAAAATCCATCGAGTTAATCAAATATAGACTAGCATCAAATTCTCTTCCTCTTATCTATATACTCTCGTCAATCATTCTGTTAGTGAGGATCGTATTTCCTGACGGTAAGCTAACCTCAAGAGACTCAATAGTTCTAGCGCTTCTATGACCAATGGCATGATAAAACTTTGCAGACATAAAAGAGTGTGTGGCACTACTGTCAAACAAAGCGACAACAGGCACATTAGAGATCATAAACATACCTGATGCTGTGTCGGGACTATCATCATACTGATTCACTGAGTAGACTCGAGCTTGACCTCCTGATGCTTATACTTTGCCCTTAAATTGTGGACAATATCGGCTTGTGTGACCTGGCTTCCCGCAATTATAGCAGACACCTTTTCCATACAAACACTCCCCGCCATGATTCTTACCACACTTTGGGCACGCAGGCCTAGTGATCGGCGCACTCGGTCCAGATTTCTCATATACCTTTTTCTGCTTATTGGAAGCCATCGACTTAGATTGATTCCCATTCCAACCTGGTTGAGGACTCAAGTTCTGACTAGGTTCAACCTCTTGATCTCTAAACACTGTCTCGGTATATGGTAGCACCCCATTACCAGCCACAATGTGCCCTCTTGCATAAACCACTCTGGAACTTAAGCGCCCTCTTGCGGTCATTATCCACCATGTGCTCCACAAACAAGCTGATTTGGTTGAATTTTCTCTCATATTCTTCAACCGATAAGCTCCCTTGCTCAAGGTTCCAGAAATCTCTCTCCGTCTTCTCTCGGTAGTGCTATGGATAGTACTGTTCCATCACTAGTGTAACACCCCGAGATATTCGGAATAATTACAGCGCCGTAAACCTTTATATAAGAATTTACAAGGCTAAATTAAAAGAAATACTAAACAATACGAAAGTACCCCCAATAGTTGAGTAAATTAATAACCAGTTTGATCATCCATACAACCCAAAACAGTCCATTATTACAAACTTCTCAAAATCATCAAAAGAACACACGTACTCGAGTACTAAATACCAGATCAGAATACCAAAACAATACAACGGGTAACATCACTGAGCCCCTTCGTCGTCATGGCAGTACTGTGGTTGCTTCCCCGCTCCTCGGCTACCTGAACATCAAAACAAATATCCACCCCCGCAGGGTTAGCAAAACGATGCTCGTACAAGTATCATAATATACAAAATGAGATATGCAACAACGATGCATAGAAAAATACAAAATGCGTACTTCCTCTACCGGAATCCAACGATGTGAATCTACATGATTCCATCAACACAACGCAGGGTAATCCAATGATCTGGCGCCCTCAGCATAGATCCCAAGATGACCCGTTGGACCAACACGAGGTGGAAAACCCGTCCAACGATCCAGCGCCCTCAATATAGATCCCAAGATGATCCCGGCGGACCAACACGAGGTGGAAAACCCGTCCAACGCCCTCAGCATAGATCAGACGATCCCTTTCGGATCAATACAACATATATAATACAACTATGCATACTCTATGCAAATCAACATGTCCATCAACATGAACAACACATGAATCAATAATCTGAACGACATTATGACATTTCAACTTGTATGATCTCATGTTCAACAACATGAATGACAATATGCATGATCAAAATCATCAACATTAAACCAATAATCAAATTACGATACTTGCCTCAGAAATGGCGACAAGGATTGATACTACGAATAACCTTCAACCCGCTCGAAGAACTCTCACTCGATCAATTCACCAAAATCTGAACCTTCATTGTATAATAACACCAATATAACTAACGGTTCCGGATAATCGTTCTAACATCATACGAACATCAAAAGGCATAATCTACCCGATCATAATAAGCGTAGTAATCTGCCCCAAACCATACCGGTTGAATCAACACTACGCTACTCATCCGAACCAAAATCTCATAGTGTTCCATTCAAGATTAAATACATCTTTCGGTCGGATTCTTCAACTATACCTCATGATAGTTCGTCTTACATGGATCCTAATCATACCTATCATAAATCCAATGCAATAAGATTTCGGAAATATCTTGAAGAACACCATAAAAACTCATTTACTAGGTTTAACATGATTATCGCCTTCTTCTTCAAGGAATAACTCTAAGTTCAATCCATTAAGTTCCCCTATACGCGTTGTTTAATCATGTTGTACGTAAGAACTTGGTAATCTCAGTAATAAACTCAACAACTTCCATAGCGTGTTCATATTTGACAAAAAGAAACACGTAATCCATATTGGTAAATCGCCACATACCTTATACAGAAGGAAAATATGAAATCACTTGATGAACTTCACGGTGAATGATCGAACACCAATCCTCAAAGCCTTGCCTTCAATGATTATGTTTAGAGGATGATATGAAGGTTTAAGATTTAGTGGGCAACTCTCTAAGTCTCGGAAATCGAGTGTGGGGCGAAGTGGAGACAGAGAAATGAAATGAGTTGCTGTCCAATTTATAGAAAATGACTATTAGCGCGCGCTACTGCTCCTTTTTAGCGTGCACTAACGGACTACCAGCCCATTTTCTCTATCCGTCCTCGTTCTTACGTACGCTAAATAGCGTTTACGTGCGCTAAATGCAACAGTTAGCATACGCTAACACCCGTCATAGTGTACGCTATCGGATTTACAAAAGCTCACTGACCTCACTGTACTAGACTTAGCGTGCGCTAGCATCTCTATCATAGCGTGCACTAAGCACCGTTGACTCGACTTTTCCAAAAGCCGTCCAAGTTTATCCCGACATATCATTATCCAAGATCTGTGATCCGATCTCACCTAACACCTGTCTCATTTATGTTGACCACGTATAGCGTGTGTTAAGACTCATCTATAGCGTGCGCTAACTCACCTATTTAGCATGCGCTATTCTTAAATGTTAGCGTGCGCTAAATGTATATGAGTACGAGAATGAATCAACATCTACGACACCATATACTCATCGATACTAGATTAAGAAATACGGAGGATTATGCTCAGATCAAAATACGACATATGCAATGTCACAAGATTCAAATATAGATAAAATACACTTCAGATATTTGGGTATTACATACTCTCCCTCTAAAAAGAAGATCCATCCCGAAACTTAAGATGAAAATAATTCCGGATATCTAGCCTTCATGCCATCCTCCATCTCCCAAGTGGCCTCTTCGACTCCGTGATGCGACCATTGAACTTTAACCAAGGATGTTGGTTTATTCCTCAATTATTTTACCCGACTCTCGAGTATCTTGATTGGTTTCTCTTCGAACATGACATCATTTGCGATCTCAATCTCGCCGAAATCGATGACATGACTGGGATCTGGTACATACTTGCGTAACTGGGATACGTGAAACACATTTTGAACATGACTCAGTGCTGGCGGCAAGGCCAACCTGTACGCCAACTCTCCAACTCTTTCAAGAATCTCGAATGGTCTGATATATCTCGGACTCAGCTTTCCTTTCCTCCTGAAACGAAAAGTCCCCCAAGTAGTAGAAACCTTTAAGAGAACATGGTCTCCAATTTGAAACTCTAACGGGCGACGACGCAGGTCTCCATAAGACTTCTATCGACTCTGTGCAGTCAATAGCCTTTCACGAATCAGAGCTACCTTCTCTTGAGTCTGTACTATCAACTCTGGTTTCGTCCCAATCAAGTCAGACGAATCGTCCCAACACAGGGGTGATCTGCATCTTCTCCCATACAATGCTTCAACCGGTGCCATCTTAATGGAATCATGCCAACTATTGTTGTAGGTGAATTCAATCTGCGGCAAATGAACCTCCCAATCAGTCGACCAATCTAAGGCACAAGCTCTTAGAATATCCTCTACTATCTGAATAGTCCTTTTGGACTGCCCGTCAGTCTGATGATGATAAGCTGTGCTAAAGTTCAGCTCAGTTCCCAAGGCTTTATGAATTGCCTTCCAAAAGTGTGACACAAAGCGACCATCCATATCCGAAATAATGGTCTTCGGCGTACCATGCAATCGGACTATCTTCGCAATAAACACTTGTGCCAACTTCTCTGGTCCCCAAGTGTCCTTAATACCCAGGAAATGAGCCTACTTGGTTAGTCGATCAACTATCACCCAAATCATTTTCATCCCCATTATGGTCCTTGGCATATTGGTGATAAAGTCCATTGATATATCCTCCCACTTCCACTCAGGAACCGGAAGTGGCTTCAACATTTCGGCAGGTCGCTGATGTTCAATCTTAACCTGTTGACAAGTTAAAGACTTCGAGATGTATTCTGCTACGTCCTTCTTCATATTTCCCCACCATAAATTCTGCTTTAGATCCGTATACATCTTACTGGTGCCCGGATGAATAGAATAGGGCGCACTATGAGCTTCCTTCATGATTGTCTGTTTCAAAGCATCGTCATCGGGGATGCAAAGTTGACTCTGGAACCTCAGAACTCCATAATCATATATTACAAATCCCGGGGCCTTCCCCTTGTTCATTTCATCACGTAACCGAATAATCAGAGAATCATCCAACTGCTTAGTTTTGATTTCTTCAACTAGCGTCGAAGTTAATTCCATCACACACAGTTGCCCTTGGACTCCTTGAGAACATACTTCAATTCCTTCGTGAATCAATTCTCATTGAATGCTGGACTGGGATGTAAGTGTTTCCAACATTCGAATAGAAACAGGTTTGCGGCTCAGTGCATCATCTACCACATTCGCTTTGTCTGGATGATAAAGGATTTCCAAGTCATAATCTTTGATCAATTCCAGTCATATCCTCTGTATCATGTTTAATTCCTTCTGACTGAAAGTATACTTGAGACACTTGTGATCTTTGAATATCTGACAGTGAGTGTCGTACAAATAATGTCGCCAAATCTTTAAGGCAAAGACAACGGCTGCTAACTCTAAATCATGAGTCGGGTAGCTAATCTCTTACGGTTTCAACTATCGAGAGGCATAGGCAATCACCTTATCCTTCTGCATCAACCCGCAACCCAGACCCTGATTTGAAGCATCGCTGTAAACCATGAACCCATTAGTTCCATCCGGTAGTGCTAATATTGGAGCCGTTGTCAGTATTCTCTTAAGTTCATCAAACCTAGTTTAACATTTCTCGTCCCATATGGATTTCTTAGCCTTATGTAATAGCTGAGTATGGGGATGGGTAATTTTAGAAAATCCTTCCACAAAACGACGATAATATCCAGCAAGTTCTAAGAAACTTCGGACTTCCTTCACGTTCTTAGGAGATTCCCACTACAAGATTGCCTCAACTTTCTTCGGGTCTACCTGAACTCCGACGGTTGATATCACGTGCCCAAGTAACATTACTTCCTTCATCCAGAACTCGCATTTGGAAAGTTTCACATAAAGTTGCTCAGCTCTCAAAGTATTCAAAACAATTCGCAAATGTTCCGCATGCTCTTCGGGATCCTTCGAATAGATCAAGATGTCGTAGATGAAAATGACCACGAATTTATCCAAGTATTCTAAGAATACCCGATTCATCAATTGCATAAATACAGCCGAAGCATTAGTAAAACCGAATGACATCACCACAAACTCATAGTGCCTGTAACGGGATCTGAAAGTGGATTTCGGTATACCAGATTCCTTAATCTTTAACTGGTGGTATCCTGATCTTTGAGAATATCGTCGCCCCCTGCTATTGATCAAATAAATCATCGATCCGAGGCAATGGGTATTTATTCTTGATTGTCATCTTGCTTAGCTCCCTATAATCAATACACAATCGGAGGGATCCATCTTTCTTTCGAACATAAAGGACGGGCGCACCCCAAGGAGAAACGATAGGTTGAATGTAACCCTTCTGCAACAATTCCTCAAGTTGTTTCTTTAATTCATACATCTCGATTGGCGCCATATGGTATGGTGCTCTGGAAATAGGTGCGGCTCCTAGTTCCAATTTGATATTAAACTCTACAGCACTACATGGAGATAATCCAGGTAGTTTGTCAGGGAATACATCTGAGAATTCGTTCACCACTGGAATAGATGAGAGCTCTATCCCTTCTTCCTTCTTCATGGCATAACACCAAAGTTTGGTACAACCCTGTTTCAACAATTTAATCGCTTTCATGGCTTTGATCACTTTCCCTGAGCTTCCTGGTCTCCATCATTCGAATAAATGTTCAGATCCGTCATCAGCAATTATCGAGATAACTCTCTTCCGATAATTCAAAATAGCCCCATAACGATTGAGCCAATCATCCCCTAGAATTAAATCATCACCATGGATTTTGATCACGATAAGATTTGATGGCCAATTCCTCCCCCTATCGACATCGAAAAATTTCTAGCTTCTAGATTTCCCACAATTCTCTCCCCTCTCGGCAGACTCACAACATAAGGTTCACAATTATGTAAACACGAGATTTTCAAATGATTAACATAGTTCAATGATATGAAAGAATGCGTAGCTCCTGAATCGAATAAGACACTAACTGGTTGCAAAAGAATTTGAATCGTACCTGATGCAACAGTAGTGTTCTGATCATCTGACCTCTTCATCACATAGAGGCGTGGAGGAACGGACCCAGCACTGGATGTTTCTCTCTTTCCGAAATTCTGCTATTGAAGACCACTCTGCTTTGTCAGGTTCACACTCACCTCTTACGGAACTTGTGCTGAAGTGCTAGCTCCAAACGATCTAGTCACATTTCCGCAAAAAGTCGCTCGATGCCCCTCTTACATTCAAAACAGGTCACATAAGGAGCGGAGCAATCATGCCGAACATGCCCTGGTCGTCTATAGTTATAACACTTCTTCGCTGCATCGGTAACCGTTGATGCCGTTCTGAACTTCTTTCCACCTCGAGAAGGATGCATAGGCCTCTTGGATGAATGGAATGAGGACTGGCCCTTGCAGGGCCCACTACTGTTACTCTCAGTGAAGTTGCCAGACACCTTCTGCTTCTTTGCTTCCGCAAATTTTTCCACCGCTGTCTCTTTCATATCGTAAGCCAGGGCTTTGTCCTGATACTGTCGAAGAGTAGTACATTCAAATCCCAACATATATTGTTGGATCTACGGCTTCATCCGCATGTCGAAGTGAAAAATCTTTTCTGCCTTGGTTCTGACCAGATGTCGCACACAGGTCAGCTGGTGATTAAAAGTCTTCATCATATCTTTCACAGATGCCTCCATATTTTGCGGTGAGAAAAGCTCTCGGACTCTAGCCTCTCTAACTGGACGGGGACAATATTGTGCTTCCATCATTAATTTGAATTATGTCCAGTCAGCATTATGATCCTCAGGTCGAATGGCTTCCCACCAGTCGAAAGCTTCCCCAGTCAGAAAATACTGAGCTATCGGAACTTTTCGGTCATTAGGACAATTAATTCCCGCAAATATATTCTCCAGCTCTTTTAGCTAGTGGTCCCATGTAGGCATCTCTAAAGAACCGTCAAATTTCACTAGGTGTAACTTGACCATTTTCGAAAGCCACTTGTCGCCCCGATTGTCTTCGTTACGCTGTTGACCCATCGTCGCTTGCATGCGGTCAACTACCTGAGCAAATTGGGTCACCTGAGTGACCACTTGTTGAAGCACTCCCGGCATGTTAGGATTTTCATATTCCTCCATAGTTCGTGCTCGGTTATTGTATACCGATTCCTGTTGTCCGCCAGAATGGGAATCAGCTCAATTAGTCGACAAATCCGGGGTAGACGACGAATCTTCCTGTCTCGCATTACCACATCCGCATCCACGACCGCGTCCGCATCCACGACTTCCTCTCAACATACTGTAAACACAAATACTCAATATCGAGAGCAAAACCTTCTAAAATTCATCAATATCCATAAAACATGAAATAATTAAAATAGTAGTATATGAGATTAGAAAACTTACAACCACGGTCCATATGATGATGCTGACTGTACAGTGATGTTATACGCGACTGATAAATCAAACGACATAAACAGACCCAACTAAACCCAACTGCCAAGATATCCTTGAATTTTAGCTCTGATACCATATTCTGTAACACCCCGAGATATTCAGAATAATTACAGCGCCGTAAACCATTTATATATGTATTTATAAGACTAAATCAAAAGAAATGCTGAACAATATGAAAGTACCCCCAATAGTTGAGTAAATTAATAACCAGTTTAATCATCCATATAACCCAAAACAGTCCATTATTACAAACTTCTCAAAATCATCAAAAGAACACGCGTACTCGAGTACTAAATAGCAAATCAGAATACCAAAACAATACAACAGGTAACATCACTGAGCCCCTTCGTCGTCATGCCGGTATTGTGGTTGTTTCCCCGCTCCTCGGCTACCTGAACATCAAAACAAATGTCTACCCCCGCAGGGGTTAGCAAAATGATGCTAGTACAAGTATCATAATATACAAAATCAGATATGCAACAACGATGCATAGCAAAATACAAAATGCGGACTTCCTCTACCAGAATCCAACGATGTGAATCCATATGATTCCATCAACACAACGCAGAGTAATCCAATGATCCAGCACCCTCAGCATAGATCCCAAGATGATCCCGTCGGACCAACACGAGGTGGAAAACCCATCCAACGATCAGCGCGCTCAGCATAGATCCCAAGATGATCCCGTCGGACCAACACGAGGTGGACAACCGATCCAGCGCCCTCGGCATAGATCACACGATCCCTTTCGGATCAATACAACATATACAATACAACTATGCATACACTACGCCATAAGTGCTCATATGCAACACATATCTCCAGTGTTGCAAGGAAAAGTATTGCAATAGCCCTCTGATCTTTGGTCTTTTGCAATACTACCAAACTAGTGTTGCATTAGACCTGAATGCACTGCTGCAAAAGACGTTAATGCAACACCAACATAAAGTGTTGGATTATACGTGAACTTAAAGCGTTGCCATAGACTAAATTATCTTAATAATTACGAAAAATATTTTAAATTTTTTTAAAAAAATATCGTCAAATTTAATTTTTTTTACACTAAAACAAAATAAATTATTTAAATTTGTTTAATCATTTTATAACGGACTTTTTATAAGAGCACATATAGTTTTTTACTTAAAAAAATTTCGGATTAAAATTAATAAATTTGAAAATATTAAAAAAGAAAATAATTCCTTAAAATTATAATAAATAAAATATATTATATGAATACATATTTTCTTTTGAAAATTATAATCTAAAATTAAAATAAAAAATTGAATTTATACATTGAACTATTTAAAATATAATAAGAAATACTCCCTCCGTCCCAGTCTAAGTCGCTCATCTTTCAATTTTAGGTGTCCCACTCTAAGTTGCCTGTTCCATTTTGATGAATATTGAAAAATAAAATATAATTGTGTGATTTGATTGTGTAAAAATAATAAATTATACTCCCTCCCTTATATGTGTGGTCACGTCTTTTAAGTACGAATTTTAGGTAATAGTATTTTAATATATACTGAAATATCGTATCATCGAAAGTTTTTTTCTATTTTTTATGGGCTCTATTTTGTAATCTATCCTTTGCGCACCCACAACCCATGAGCCATCAGCCATGAGTGGATCGGTCCAATATAGGAAATGAAAAAAGATAGGGTTTCACACACTTTCTCACCACTCTCCCATCGGCCATCATATGATTCATCATCAGAGTCCAGACTTTTCCGGTTCTCCCATTTCATTTCCGACTTCTCACATTTCTCACTCATCACAGTTCTGATTTCTCTGTCCGTTCTCCCACTATAGTTTTCTCTTTTCAGGCGGGAACTATTTTGGTAGCCAGGCGACTCGGACTTCTCTTTTCCGATCATTCCATATCCCATCGCCTCCGCCTTTCCAGATCCGACCGCCTATCCGCCGACTCCGCCTTTCCATATCTGACCGCCTCTTGCCTCCGCCTTTGCAGATATTTACTTCACTCCTTTAGGTATGTAGATGCAATTTATCTCTTCATTTTTTCTTATAGAAAATAAAAGGGAGACTTAATTTTGTTTGAACCCAAAAAATGAAGCGAAGGTGAAGGTTTTGGAGCGATGGAGGTTTGAGTCAAACCCAGTATGTAAATAAGTTTGATGTTTGATTTAATCTGTTGAGGTTTACCTTGTTGGAGAAAAATTTAGGTGTTGGATGAAACCAAGATTATTCTTGTGAATGATTATCTGAGGTGCATTCGATGATTTGTTTTCTTTTATACTTCAAGTTGGTAAACTTTTATTTGGCTACTGAAAAAATAGACCCGATGGATTTTACTTAGCCCTTTGAGTTTAGCATATTCCTGTTTATGGTCGGAGATATACTTCTCGAGAGAAAAATTTGATAATAGTATATTTATTTTCCGGAAGTTTAACATCTTTGTAGTCACTTGGTCTTGGTCCACTTAAAGATACAATTCTTAATGAGAAACTTTTATGTTTCGTGTTTTTGGTGAAAGATGAGCGTGCCAGCGATTTATCTTATATTGCACTTGCTGGTGAACTTTTCTAGGCTTGGACTTGAGTGCTCTCCTTTTTTTGTTTTTAAACGAGCAAAACTAATTATGCTTATGCCTTCATGTAGTGTTGTATATGACTTGTGTAATGGCATACACTTATGTTTCATTGTTTTTGAAGTCTGTATGTGTTGATATTGTATATATTGATTTTATATAGGCCTTACTTAATGCATGGTGTGATGGTATCATTCAGGCATTCTTATCCTTGTTGAGATTTTGGAGCAGCTAACTTCGAAGCCCTTAAATAGTACTTCAATTCGTAGCCTCATAGCATTCTTCACAGAATGACTGGTGAGTAAATAAGGATATAGAAAGCCTTGATCAGATTTGCTTAATTTTACTGAATTTACTTCATTCTTGCTTTTCTCTAGCAACATTTTCTTTTGATTGTCTTTAATTGGTGCACTGGAGCTCCAAGTATATTGTTATAAAGACAGATTATATATTTTATTCATATATTATGCAGATTGGAAAGCAGTACGTGGTGCAATTGTTGGTTGCTTGGCATTACTGAGATGAAAAAATGATGTTGGGATAGTAACTGATGATGAAGCGAAGACTGTTGCTCAGTCTTATCTCCAAGTTCTGCAGGTGCAGTCCTTGGGGTAACATGATAGGAAGGTAAATACTTGGTATGTCGTTTTTTATTCTTCCAGTTTATAGGGATGCCTTTTTTTGTAGTTTAGTTTATTTTCCCTTTTTTTTTTTCATGAGACACTTCAATAATTCTTGTTACTCATACTAACCATATTTGATATTTCTATTTTCAATCTTAAAAAATGTTGCAGCGAAGCTTTCAACTCATGGAAGTTTTACTGGATCACTATTCTGGTGCGATTAGAGATATGGTAAACTAATATGACTTCCCTCCATCTATTATTATGGTGTTTTTTTAACATATCCCCTTTGTGTATGGAATTTGTGTAGCTATTGATGGAGAAAAAGATCCCCAATGCTTATGGAGCGTATTTTGTATAGTGGAAAGTCTTGCACGATTATATCCTGGTCCATCTGGTCCTTTAGAAAATTTTGCTCAGGAACTATTTGTACTATTAGGATCTTACTTCCCCATTCATTTTACACATGTGAGATCTCTTACACTGCCCTTCTTCTCTTTGGCATTAGTTTTCATATTATTTGCCTCTGTGGTAATTACTCTCATGGCAATAAGCCGGGCACTTCACATCTTAGATAAATAAATTTTCGATAAATAAATTAAGTGTGGTTTGCTAGATCTTTTGACATTTGTTTTTGGCAGATTACCACCAGTTAAGAAATTGATTGGAGAGGTCCTGGTGTACGGCCAAGCTAGAAATAACTCTATATTTTGGCATTATGTATTTGACAGGAATTTGAATTTTTGTGGTTCAACAAGTAACTGCATATATCATAGTTGGAAAAAGGAATTTGTTTATATAAAATATATGCAACTGAACCAGAATAAAATATGTAGTGGGTGATATGCTTGGAGTTGGAACAGAACTTTCTGCATTGCATTCTTGTTTGATTCATGATTTAATGGAGTTTATGCTGATTGTTTGAATGTTTCTGTACGACTTACACTGTGCTTGTGCACTAGGAAGGAGGTCTGACCCCCCCCCCCCCCCCCAAACAAAAAAATGATACAGTATTTGCTCCCCTCACTAATTTGTTTTTTCAATGTCATTTGGCTAGCCGAAAGGTGAGGATGATGATGCAAAAAGAGAGGAGCTCTCAAGATTATTCTTGTGAGTTTTCTATTTAAACTTGATAGCTCCTCTAGCATGGATTCTTCTGTGGTGATGAGAGAATATGCTGTACTTTGGGGTTTTCTTTTTTTATTTTAATTGTTCATATCTCTTGTATTTCTTGTAGTATGTAATCTTATAATGAAAACATGTAAGAAATGGAGGAAGGAACTCGATACTCATTTACTCCAATATATAGCCTTTTTAAGCTTCAAATCAGGACTTTGGTTGTTATAATGGTGATATTTCATTTCATGTGATTCTTGTTTTTCTTGATTTAAGAAAGTGATGGTCAAATCAGAAATATGAACGGTGAAAAGTTTATTGTTGATAATTTGCCAAGGGGGAGGCAGATACTGAGGTACGGTCTTGCTAGCTTATGGAAATGCAATATCAAAATGATCTGTATGCAATAATGACATTTTTTAGCATATGATTGCCAATGTTAGTGAGAATTATTGGACCATAAAGAAAGTAACTCATGTTCTAAACATCTGATGCGACTGAGGATCTCTTCGACTTGTTATCGCCTTGGACGCTCAGAATTAAATACCCTTAACATGATGAGGCAATGTTTTTCTTGAATAACCTCATAAATAGTTGCTACAATATTCTATATATATTATGTATACAGTGTTTCTTTCTGATTCCTGGATTCTTCTAAATTAATTTATGTGCACTGTTTGTATGATGATCCAAGTATTTTTTAAGTTGAAGTTTTTTTAAATGCTTCCTTTATTCGTATAAATTGTCTTGATTCACAAACTTTGAGGTTCTTCAGCTAAGATAGGCATAATTTCCTGACATAAATATAATATAGCTCTTCACCTTCATATTTTTCAGGTGCCTGACATCAACTATATAGACGCATATATGAAAAGTTTTTGGCTGTTTCCAGTATTAAGGGCAAGAAAAGCGAGCATGAGAAGTTTGATGGTGGACTCTATAAAGCTATTGTCGAGAAAAAATATATTTTTTTAAAAAAAGTACTTTTTGCATCTGTTTTACATAAAAATAGAATATAATTTGCTTACTGTTTGGCTTTATGCATACGAATTTTATGGATTGCACTAATCCGAAACTTAAATTTTGTTTTGTAGAGAGCCAAAGATGCTAAGAGAAAGAAGTTTACACAGGGACCGAGAAACCATTTGCGAGCGAATGCAGCTGCAGCTGGGAAGGAACTAAGGAACGCCGGAACTGAAAATGAGAATGAAGTGACACGTTCATACCGTGTAGCAGCTTTAAAACCAACATGCAACAAAAAGTGTTTCAACATGCAACCAATGGACCAACTCCTGGTTCCGTAAATGCTTACTTAGCGCTGAGGCTATTGCATGTCGAATTGTTAGTATAAGATTTGTTGGATAGTAGCTGGAGTTGGTATTTTGCGTTGACTGTTTGTTAGGATGTTTGTATTTGGTACTAAATGGCAGGGTGTGAATATTGGATATGGTATTTTATTTTATGGAATGATGTACGTACGAAATAGTTGTTGCGAAATTTTTATTTAATGTGTTGCATTTATCTTTCAGTTATTGTTGCATATTCTCCAATTAGTGTTGCATATAACAACCATATTACTGTTGGATATAAGAATAGTGTTGCATTATGTCTGGTGGGACCCACTGCTAATGTGGCTGAACTGGGATCCATTTTTGACGTGGTAAAAGGCCTACTGCTGACGTGGCAAAAGGGCCCACCATTGACATGGATGAAGTGTGACCCACTGCTGATGTGGCCAAAGGGGCCACTGCTGATGTGTCATTAGTTTGGACCTCACTTTTCTGAACTGTATTCTCCTCCAAACCAACATTATTTTCTGTTGCATGTATTTTGTTTTGTGTTGCACTATGTACATAATGCAATACTTTTCCTCTGTTGCATTAGAAAGGATAAGTGTTGGATTAGAGGTCAAATGCCACTCGATCAGATGCAATACCCACAAAGTGTTGGATATATCAATTTCTGGCCTAAGGCAACAGAAAATGGGGCATAATGCAACAATAAGAAGCATTGCATATGAACACTTATGGCATAGTGATACTCATATGCAAATCAACATGTTCATCAACATGAACAACACATGAATCAATAATCTGAACGACATTATGACATTTCAACTTGTATGATCTCATGTTCAACAACATGAATGACAATATGCATGATTAAAATCATCAACATTAAACCAATAATAAAATTACGATGCTTGCCTCAGAAATGGCGACAAGGATTGATACTACGAATAACCTTCAACCCGCTCTAAGAACTCTCACTCGATCAATTCACCAAAATCCGAACCTTTATTGTACAATAACACCAATATAACTAACGGTTCCAGATAATCGTTCTAACATCATACGAACATCAAAAGGCATAATCTACCCGATTATAATAAGCATACTAATCTGCCCCAAACCATACCAGTTGAATCAACACTACGCTACTCATACGAACAAAAATCTCATAGTATTCCATTCAAGATTAAATACATCTTTCGGTCGGATTCTTCAACTATACCTCATGATAGTTCGTCTTACAAGGATCCTAATCATACCTATCATAAATCCAATGCAATAAGATTTCGGAAATATCTTGAAGAACACCATAAAAACTCATTTACTAGGTTCAACATGATTATATTCTTCTTCTTCTTCTTCTTCAAGGAATAACCCTAAGTTAAATCCATTAAGTTCCCCTATACGCGTTGTTCGATCATGTTGTACGTAAGAACTTGGTAATCTCAGTAATAAACTCAACAACTTCCATAGAATGTTCATATTTGACAACAAGAAACACGTAATCCAGATTGGTAAATCGCCACAGACCTTATACAGAAGGAAAATATGAAATCACTTGATGAACTTCACATCGAACGCTTGAAAACCAATCCTCAAATCTTCTAGCCTTCAATGATTATGTTTAGAGGCTGATATGAAGGTTTAAGATTGAGAGGATAACTCTCTAAGTCTCGAAAATCGAGTGTGGGGTGAAGTGGAGACAGAGAAATGAAATGAGGTGCTGTCCAATTTATAGAAAATGACTATTAGCGCGCGCTATTGCTCCTTTTTAGCGTGCGCTAACGGGCTCCCAGCCCACTGTCTCTATCCGTCCTCAATCTTACGTACGCTAAATAGCCTTTACGTGTGCTAAATGTAATAGTTAGCGTACGCTAACACCCATCATAGCGTGCGCTATCGACTTTACGAAATCTCACTGACCTCACTGTACTAGACTTAGCGTGTGCTAGTGTCTCTATCATAGCATGCGCTAAGCACCGTTGACTCGACTTTTCCAAAAGCCGTCCAGGTTCACCCTGACATATCATTATCCAAGATCCATGATCCGATCTCACATACCACCTGTCTCAGTCATGCTGACCACATATAGCATGCGTTAAGACTCATCTATAGCATACGCCCCTCACCTATTTAGCGCGCGCTATACTTAAATGTTAGCGTGTGCTAAATGTATATAAGTACGAGAATGAATCAACATCTACGACATCATATACTTGTCGATACTGGGTTAAGAAATACGGAGGATTATACTCAGATCAAAATACGACATATGCAATGTCACAAGATTCAAATATAGATAAAATACACATCAGATGTTCAGTATTACACACTCTACCTCTAAAACGAAGTTTTGTCCCGAAACTTAAGATGAAAATAATTCCAGATATCTAGCCTTCATGCCATCCTCCATCTCCCAAGTGCCCTCTTCGACTCCGTGTCGCGACCATTGAACTTTAACCAAGGATGTTGGTTTATTCCTCAATTGTTTGACCTGACTCTCGAGTATCTTGATTGGTTTCTCTTCGAATGTGCCATCATTAGCTATCTCAATCTCGCCGGAATCAATGACATGTCTGGGATCGGGTACGTACTTCTGTAACTGGGATACGTGAAACACATTATGAATATGACTCAGTGCTGGCGGCAAGTCCAACCTATGCGCCAACTCTCCAACTCTTTCAAGAATCTCTAATGGTCCGATATATCTCGGACTTAGCTTTCCTTTCCTCCCGAAACGAAAAGCCCCCCGAGTAGGAGAAACCTTTAAGAGCACGTGGCCCCCAATTTCAAACTCTAACACGCGACGACGCACGTCTGCATAAGACTTCTGTCGACTCTGGGCAGTCAACAGCCTTTCACGAATCAGAGCTAACCTTCTCTTGAGTCTGTACTATCAACTCTGGTTCCGTCCCGATCAAGTCAGACGAATGGTCCCAACACAGGAATGATCTGCATCTTATCCCATACAATGCTTCTAATGGTGCCATCTTAATGGAAGCATGCCAACTATTGTTGTTGATGAATTCAATCTGCGGCAAATGAACCTCCCAATCAGTCGACCAATCTAAGGCACAAGTTCTTAACATATCTTCTACTGTCTGAATAGTCCTTTCGGACTGTCCGTCAGTCTGAGGATGATAAGTTGTGCTAAAGTTCAGCTCGGTTCTCAAGTCTTTATGAACTTCCTTCCAAAAGTGTGACACAAAGCGACCACCCCGATCCGAAATAATGGTCTTCGGCGTACCATGCAATCGGACTATCTCCGCAATAAACACTCGTGCCAACTTCTCCAGTCCCCAAGTGTCCTTAATACCCAGGAAATGAGCCGACTTGGTTAGTCGATCAACTATCACCCAAATCATATTCATACCTGTTCTGGTCCTTGGCATATTGGTGATAAAGTCCATCGATATATCCTCCCACTTCCACTCAGGAATCGGAAGTGGCTTCAACATTCCGGCAGGTCGTTGATGTTCAATCTTAACCTGTTAACAAGTTAAACACTTTGAGACGTATTCTGCTACGTCATTCTTCATATTTCCCCACCATAAATTCTGCTTTAGATCCTTATACATCTTATTGGTGCCCGGACGAATAGAATAGGGTGCACTGTGAGCTTCCTCCAGGATTGTCTATTTCAAAGCATCGTCATCGGGGATGCAAAGTTGACTCTGGAACCTCAGAACTCCATCATCATATATTACAAATCCCGAGGCTTTCCCCTTGTTCACTTCATCAAGTAACCGAATAATCATAGAATCATCCAACTGCTTAGTTTTGATTTCTTCAACTAACGACGAAGTTAATTCCATCACACACAGTTGCCCTTGGACTCCATGAGACCATACTTCAATTGCTTCGCGAATCAATTCTCGTTGAATGCTGGACTGGGACGTAAGCATTTCCAACATTCGAATAGAAACAGGTTTCGAATAGAAACAGGTTTGAGGCTTAGTGCATCATCTACCACGTTCGCTTTGCCTGGATGATAAAGGATTTCCTGGTCATAATCTTTGATCAATTCCGGCCATCTCCTTTGTCTCATGTTTAATTCCTTTTAACTGAAAATATTGTAACACCCCCAAATCTCATTGGGTCATTACAGTGCCGTGGACCCCACACCAGGAGATCCACCAGGCGAACATGACCAAAATACAACAAACTGACCAAAAGGAAAAATCACAGCCCCTACTATGATACCCAACATAATATTCCGATATGGAATTTCAACGACAAAAGTGGGCCTACATGGCCAAAATAAAAATATAACAACATCCACGAGGCTTGCTCGGATAATACAAAATGACAACGACTGAACAACACTGGAGTACTCCAAACTGTATGACCAACATGAACACCAAAACAACTCAGACTAGTATCGCTCGAATGCCTCTTCGCCATCGCCATGCCCCTGTGTCTCAACTCTCTCCTCGCAAGCACCTAAAACATGCAAACATGTTCCCCCCCCCCACAGGATCAGTCATCCAGATAATGAATATAAAATACATGTATAACATGATATGCATCCAAAGGTAGAATAAAATGGTACAACAATGGTAATACGAGATGCTCACAAACCAAGGTAAGAATCGAGCATTCGTGAAACACTATGACCATGGCATACGATCGGTACTTGCTCAACAGGTTAGAACGCAAGTTCCCAATGGTGAATCATCAATATAGAATACAATGCCAGAGCTGAAATAAATACAAATCACAATGCCCGAAGGCTCTAACGGAAATACCAAAATATCACAATGGCCTGAAAGCCCTCAGCCGAAGCTGCCAAAATATCACGATGGCCTGAAAGCCACTCAGTCGAAGCTGCCAATCATCACAATAGACCGCAGCAAAACAGCCCGAAGTTGTATCACATGAGGGACGAAACCACGGCACGAAGTCATATCACAATGATATCATCCAATGACCGTGACCTCGTGAATCATAGGTGGTGGGAAACCAACCGCGAAGGTTCAAGCCCCAGACTTACCCATAATGAGATCACCCAGTGACCGTGACCTACTGAACCGTAGGTGTTGGGAAACCAACCGCGAAGGTTCAAGCCCCAAGCCTACCCATAATGAGATCATCAACATGAGCTACTGAACTGTAGGTGTTGGGAAACCAACCGCAAAGGTTCAAGCCCCAAGCTTACCCATAATGAGATCACCCAGTGACCGTGACCTAATGAACTGTAGGTGTTGGGAAACCAACCGCGAAGGTTCAAGCCCCAAGCTTACCCATCGAGCACTAGCCGAGACTAGCCTCCAAAACACAACTAATCAAAAACGGCAACGATCCTAAGATTACCGAATTCACAAGAATAATAGGGTGCTGCCTCGAGTCGGCCAACACGACAATAATAACTCACGGATGGGCACCATCCTCGGCAGTCCCAATTCAAATACCTCGACTGTCTTGGAATGGCCAATCGATCACAACGACTTAACGGATGGGAACTATCCTCGACAGTCCCAATTCAATACCTCGATTGTCTTAGAATGACCAATCGATAAAAACGATACCACTGATGGGAAATATATTCGACAGTCCCAATTCAATGCATCAATTACCTTAAAACGGCCAATCAATAACAACGATACAACGGATTGGAAATGTCTTCGACAGTCCCAATTCAATATATCGATTACCTTAGAACGGTCAATCGATAACAACGATACAATGGATGGGAAATGTCTTCTACAGTCCCAATTCAATACATCGATTACCTTAGAACGGTCAATCGATAAACAACGATACAATTAGAACAGATGTCCCAGTGCCTTTAATCGACCACCAGAAATAAAGATGATAATCAGATACGTCAATGCCTTCAATCGGCTAATATAATATCAACAGAAAAACACCGATATCAATAACAATGATCACAACGATATCTCAATGGAACATAAGTCAACAATAACATAATCCAACAAGTATCTCAATGCCTTGAACCAGCCGTTAACGAACAACAATAACAACAAGACGATCAATCAACAACGTTGGTATAATTACCGAAGGGTTTTGTATCAAACAATTCCCTGACATCAACAGATCATGAAGAGACTACGTCTCGAAATGATACAACACATTCATACACATATATGATAACATTTATCTCATTGACTAATACAAGTATAAAACTTGCCTCAAACTAAAGGCGATGAAATCCTCCAGCGAAGGATGAACGGCGTCCTCTGACGATCACAAACACTCGAACAACCTTGAATGAAATACAATTCATTCAATAACACAAAATCAATAGAAAACAATACCAAATACAATCCCGATTCAATCACGAATCGGTTAAAATCCACAAACAAATATCATAGTTCTCAACTATGAATTCTAACGTCCTCCAACACCTCAATGCTCAATATGATCAAATGTTCTTAACACTTGTGAAAACAATTCAACAAGAATCACTTAAGAACAACACTATACTAATCATCCCAAAATGATAATCTCACCAATATAACACTAACACCTCAAGAACATCATCGACACCACAAACATGATGTCCAACCGATAATCCTCCACCAATTCATCATGAATTCGGATTAATCAACAAGATTAAATCAACCATTTCAAGATTATGACAATCATTACATAATTCATCATAATTCTATACCAAAATGGTTATAATCCCCCAAGAACACCACCAACCACAAGAATCATCTCAAGTCTATGTTAATCATCTAAAAATCTTAACATAACTCTTCCTAGACATGATTATAACCTCCAAGTATTCTTAAACATCAAGAACACAATCAAACTCAAGCTATATCAACATGTTCTTCATCATAAGTTCATCAAAACTATGAAGAACCATACTATCCTTCAACATATCATCATAACACGAACTACGCAACAACAACATCAACATAATCTCGAGTTAAACACAAGATTAACCAACATACCTCTAGAAAAATGAAGAACAACCTCAAACCATCAAGACACACTCCAAACTCCAAGTTCCTAAGCTCCAATCCAAGTTATGAAGCTCCAAATCAAGTTGGAAGAGGCTAAGTATCAAGAACAAGTCCAGAGGGATGATTCTAAGGAGAGAAAAATGGTTTTGGTTCGTGAAGAAATGAAATACGAAACCAAGATATATAATCTGACAAGCTCATTACGGCCGCAATACACCAAGCATAACGTACATAAGGACCATTACGTACGCTACATCTATAACTTAACGTACGTAATGCTAGTCCAGAACCGACTGACCAAAAATATGAAGACCCCAACGTACGTAAACAACAACCATTTATGTACGTTAACAAGCTGCATGAATAACGTACGTAAGGATCACATCCTAACGTATGTAATGAACTCGTTGACTGCAATAGTCGATCGGATCAAAGATACCCAGGACCCACTGTCCGAAAGTAGACTCCGAGGAAGGTTCCCTCTACCTACCTCTCATTACGTATGTAGCATAAACATAATAACGTACGTAATGCCGAAGGCCTAACGTACGTAAATTGCACAAGATAACGTACGTTAGCTCAACAAAGTGGACAACCAAGTTGTTCCATCAAATCTCAACCCGAATGATCAAAACACAATCCAACGCACATCAACAAACACGAATGATATAATACAACAACATTTGTATAATTCCAAATGAATACGTACAACACAACAGTGAAATGAAAAAAAAAATTACCCCAGATATTACATACCCCCCCTTAAAAAGAGTTTCATCCCCGAAACTAAGGGTACAGAACATGGGATAAGAACTATCTGTCGGGATCTGAAAACAACATCTCCAGGAATACTTCTCAACGCGAACCACTTCGCCTGAGCAACTGGTCCAACCCCATGGGTCCCTGCGTATTCTCTGCCTGAACAAGGCGAAAAAAATCAAGTGATAAAACACTCAGCCAAGTGTGAGATCAGTCGAATCATGTCTCCTCCGCTAGCGATCGGCCAGACAGCCGTACCACCCGCATGACTTGTAACACCGACGTACACATCCCGAGGGAGCCACTCACTGTACATGCCTACAACCATCGATGTACACTTCCCGGTTCTTATCAGCATCGGTCGCCCATGCAATCACTGACTCATGTCACAAAAGAAAACAATAACGCATAAATATAGTCCTCGGGACCATATCAATCGCACGCCCAAGTCCTCATGACTTGACCTCGTAAATCACAATGAAAAATTACTCGGATTATCAGAAAATCTAGGGTACAACACCAAAAAGGAAAAGAAACAACGCATCAACGACCTCAAATCTCAATATTCTCAAATACTATCATTATAAGATAGATCAACAACAAATAGTTTACAACCACAATACTACAATACAGATTAAGTTCAACATTAATCTGAAAAACAATAAAAGGAAGAATACAAATTAAGGCTACATCTCAAATGTATCCGCATCGATATCCTCCAGACCATCTATCTCCTCGATCTCATCGACTCGAGGAAGACCCAAATCTGAACTCGCTGCTCCTCCTCGGCTGTCCTTACCTCTGGCTCCCAAAGCCTGATAGGGCCCCTTGGATGAGGTACGGACTGGAGTAACAAATCTCTCGAGGCCCGTGAGCTCCCTTGAGATTTACTAACACCAGAACTCCTGCAGTATTTCTGAAGGTGTCCCCGCCTCCCACACAGAAAACAAACACTAGCCTGCATCGAGCACCGAGTACTGTGATGTCTTATTGTATCACAGTTAAAGCAAATAATGGTCAAACTCGTTGCTTGAGAAGAAGATGCTTTCCCATCATGAAGACGACTAGAAAACAACCTCTTGGACGTCGGAGCCCGTTGTCCCTCTAAACGAACCGACATCCTAGTCCTCCCACCAGAAGAAGCTGAAGGGTGCTTCCGAGCAAGCTCCTTGATCAAAAGCTCTGCTCCAAGAGCTTTCTCGATGAATTTGCTAAGTGAGTTACAATTATGATTGAACAACTGTATCCTCAAATGCGGGTTCAGCCTCTTGCTAAAATACTTGATCTTATCCGCTTCAGTATGGATAACAGACTAAGCAAACTGAAAAAGTCCTTGAAACTTTTCAGCAATGACAATAACACCCTCGTCCTTGATGGATTCGGGGTTCAAAACTTCTGATAGATTGGCTTCATGAAGTAGAGCCGGATAATACCTCTCTAACATGATGTTGTGCGGCGAATAATATGCCTGGACGGCGATCGGTATAAGGCCGAGCGACCGAGTTCACGATCAAATAATCCATGGCAGACCGACCAAGCAATCGACGACTAGGGCGATCGCCTTTTGGCACCTAGCGATTGACTCTGGTGCCCGACCAAGGACGATCGTCCTATGCCACGTATAAGGCCATCGTCCATCAAGTCTACAAAGACTGGATCACGAAGCAAGGACCCATGTGCAGATCTGCGAATGGCGCCGCAGAACATGGATCGTTGACTCCAGCCCATCAGTAGCTGTCAGTGACAAAGACGGCCTCACCTACCGTCAGACCCGCCGAAAGGTCCTAGGTGGGGCCTCCCAAGACAGCGACAAAGACGCGTGTTGGTCTCTCATTGGTTCGCACATCCGGCTGCTAGCAGCTGCTGCGGACTTTAAGGAGACCAACCCATGTGCTAAAGACGATCGCCCGCTTATTATAATACAGCAGAGGCGATCACCCAGCGACTCCGAGTCCTATGAATAGAGATCCTCCAGCAACTGTAGAAAGGTTCAGAAATTCAGACTCTCGGCTTTCTCTTGAATCTATCCAGGATTTCTCTCTCAGAATCTCTTAACCAAAAGACGGTCGGCAGAAACGGGAACTCCCTATAGTTCAGAGAACTCTAGATTTAAAGGTTCACAAGTACAGAAACTACTTCATACGAGAGTTCAGCTAATTCTCTCAGTGAGAGACCGTCGATTTCTCATAGTCAACACAGCACTCCATCGTTGTTACAAGAACTCATAGAGCATCAACTCTGTTTCTTCCAGCAATCTTCAGCACTCAAGAGCTAAGATAACTAGGGTATTTACACTCATTGTAATTGTACTCTAACATTAATATTTGTACTCTCAAGTATTCGTATTAATAATATCTCGCAAGAACATTCAAGCCCGGGACTAACAACCCCAACAAATCTTGTGTTATTTACTTCACCACAGACGTCTTCTCGCATTTTGTTTGTTACTCGTCCATTCCAGCATATCATCTCCGAATAATATTTTGGGTAACAACAATTAGCATTAGAGGAAGGGCATCTTAACCTTCATTTTCATTCCGACCGTCTCGAAGAACACTCACTGTTCTCCAGGGCATATACTTGAAGAAACACTCACTGTTCTTCAAAGAAAAACCTTCAGAATCATGACGTCTGCCACCACATCGAAGAGAGCCACTCTCCAATCCGCCGGACTCCTTATTCCGACTCTATCCGAGCCCCGACCTACGGCAGAGGGTAGCCGCGGCGACACGAGACTCTCGATCCCGCCCCTGAGGGACGGCCCCAGCCTCTTGCTCGACCAGTTCCAAACCGTGGAACAGATCGAGGAGGCTATGGCCATCCTAAGGGAGCGACGGAGAGCATGCGCAGCGCCCGCTATAACCCCCTCGGCCATCCGCCGTGCGGGCAAACGGAAGCTCAAGGGATTACTGGTCAAGCGATCATCGGAAAGACCCGATTCACAAGAAAAGGCTCTTGCAAGGTGGGACGGTTCCGTTTTCAGCCATTTAGGAAGCGACCCATCATGGCGACCGGGGCATTCTGGCCCCAATCACGAGATGACGGAATCTGAGTCCGTCACCAGGAGTTCGGCATACCCAACTCCCAACTAAATACAGGTCAGCCGTTTGGCCCCCATCCGCCGTAGAGTCGAGCCAGGCGGCAAGGACATCATCGACAGCGGATCCAGGGGATCAGTACTTGATCGCCTCGGCTCCCGCTCCGAGCGCCTAGCCGCGAGCAGCCAGGCCGTGGCGATGGCCGCTATGCAACTCCAGCTCGACGAGATGAAAGCGCTCATGGTAACTGGGGCAAACGCCAGTAGAAAGATCATCGGACCGACTGAGCCACTCGCGGTCCACATCGAGCTTTCCCACGTGCAACCAAAGATCGCTCCTCCCAAAACACCTTTGTATGAAGGGAGATCGGACCCCGAGACTCACCTAAGCAAGTTCCGGATTTACATGACCGGGTGTGGGGCATCAGACGCGACCAAGTGCCGAGTATTCCCGTTAACGTTGGGCGATCTGGCCCATAGGTGGTACGTCTCGCTACCACCGCGATCAATCATTTCCTTTAAGAAACTGGCGAGTGACTTCACGTCACACTTCGCCGCCAAGGTCGCCAGACCAGAAGGCCCCCACCGCATGATGAAAATCAGGCAGGGGGAAGACGAATCCGATGCAGATTACATCGACCGGGTGGATAAAATAGTCCTCAAGGGCGAGCCCATCAGCGACGAGCTTGCTCTCTACTCGGTCCTGGGGGGATTTTATGGTCATTCACCCATGTTTAGACACCTCACAAAGGACATCCCCCGACCTACGTGATCTTCCGAGCTAAGGCTGTCGATTTTCTGGCCAGGCAGAGGCTGCTCACCCTCTGCGTAGGCGAGGGGACACCACCTCCCGTCCGAAATACGGCAATCGTCATAACTAATAAGGCGGTCGCCAAGCCACTCGGTGATTTCAAGGCCTTCGAGGATATGGAAGCCGATCTCCTCCACAAGTTCAACCGAACTCCAGCCCACATTTTTTACGCCATCAAGGGGCACGAACTGCTAAACAAGCCAAAGGCGATAAGGGACAATGGTCATCTGGACCGCAATAAATATTGTGCTTACCACAAGAGTCCCGGTCACAGCACCAATCAATGCCGCGACCTCTCAGACAACTCTGGAGATTGTTTGAGGAAGGCAAGCTGGACACTTTATTGGCTTAGCCGGAGCCCCATCGATCTCCCGATACGGTCGCCATAGTCGAATGCGAACATGCCGGAAAGCTCATACGAGTCGACCCCTCGATCAACCTCAGCGGCCGGATCTATATGTTTCAATCAAAGAGGTGGGAACTTCGGAAGTCTTTCCCCGATCCCCACCAGGTCAAACCAAAGACTACTGCCTGAGCAACGCTTCGAAAAAGAGGACGACTCGCTCGCCCTCTAAAGTTCGTCATTTAACATAATGGACCTAGACAACGATCGCCTCCCTTAGCACAACGTATACCGTTGAGGATCGCCATCTAACATGATGATCCGAGGTAGAAGAGTGTCGACATGGCTGTGGAGGATGATGGAACCGTTCTCTGTGCCCGTGCAAGGTCCCTTTGGGCAGCGATCGCTCGCCCTTTGTTTAAATACGAGGCAGGCGTAGTCAAAGGGCCCTCCAAAACAGATCTGTGGACACATTGGCTCGCCCTCAAAGGTCCATCACCTAACATGGTGGATCAGGACAATGTGACGCGTCCCTCCCCCCGCCACAATGTATACCGTCGAGGATCGCCATCTAAAATGACGGTCCGAGGTAGAAAAGTGCTAACAAGCCGCGGTCGTAGAGTCGATTAATTTGACGACGCCACGTGCAAGGACTCCTCCAGACCAAGACCGCACACCCTTCATTTAAATACGAGGCGGGCGCAGCCTACGGAGGACCCTCACAATTAAGTGAGTCGCGAGAAGTTGGCCATCAGACGGAATGTCGCTCGCGCACAAGACATGGTCGTGGAGGTCGGTCCCATCGAACTCCACGATCGTGCATGGTTCCTCTAGGCCGGAATGGTCGGCCTTCCTCGAGGAATCTGCAAAATTGAAGACCGCACACTCAACGATTTATTTTCGTCCCCTTACTTTCACTAAGTAAACAAAAACAAGGGGGAAGGGCGGAGCTATGTATACCACGATCGTCCCTACCCAATTACTTGTACGGCGATCGACATTGTTCAGATGTATGTGTAGCGATCGACTTTGTTGTAAAAGTTGTCAATATGAGTTTATCAATTCACTTGGAGTTGTATACGCAACAATCTTTCCTCACACACTTGTATAAAGTCATGCAAAGACTCAGAAAGACAATCATTCAAGCAATAAATCAGAGAAGCAAATATTCATTTCATTACTTGGAATGCAAGAGTACAAACACGGTCGCCCGAAGGTAGAAGTACAATGAAAGCTACAAAATTACAAGTAAAAAAAGCAGAAAAACTCAAGGATCGGTGCCCGTTCCATCACCAGCTGCAGGCTCTGGACCCCCATCCTCCGAGGCACCTAGATGAACAAGGTTGTACGGCAGTGGGTACTAGCTCAAGTTGATCCCGAGATCCACGGAAAGGTCGAGGATCGGCACTGTGAAGTCAGGCTGCAAAGGATGCTCCAGCGCATAGGCTTTGAAATTTCCAGCCAAAGGGCTGACCTCAAGCCCTCCCTTCTTAGCGGTGCGGATGGCGTCAGCATAAGCCATGTAATAGGCAAATTCATTGACGTACTCCACGTTAACGAAGGGATCGGCCTCAATTGCCTTCAACTTTACCTTCAAATCCGCGACCGTTTGGATAGCACCCTCAAGCTCGGCAGTTTTAGCGGCGTCCCCTTCCCCCGAGGATGCAAGCTCGCTGGTCAGACGGGCAATGGTCACCTTCAGCTGGTCGGCCTCCTGCTGTGCGGCTGCGTGCAACCTACAGGCTTCTATAATTTGGTCCCGCATCCGGTCTGTCGCCGCCCGCGTCCGGTCAACATCCTGCTTCGCCTGCTTTTTCACCTCCGCGGAGCTCTTCTCCATGGCCGCAAGTCGATCGCCATATTCAATGACTTGTCTCTGTGCGGCTTCGAGGTCTGCATGGAGACGGGGAGTGGACGGACGCCCCTCATAGTCCCGCACGGCCTGGGCAGCCACCGTCGCCGTCTGGAGGGCCAGCGCAAAGGTAGCCTGCATCGCATCAGCAGACCGCCGGCGCGCGATTGCATCCAGGTCGGTCGTACAGGCCTTCGGGAGGGAAGCAGTGGCCCGAGCAACATAAGATGGGATATCGCTGACCTCGTGAGGAGCTTTGCTCGGCAGAAATTCCAGCACCATCGGCGAGCAACTCGGGTCGGAATGGCGAATCCTGCACGAAATGACAAAAGAGTTAAGTGTGTTTTCCTACACAAGTTTCATAACTTGGCAAAGTGACCAGACTTACCTCTCGACCTTCTCTGGGTCACGACCGAAGAACGGCTTGCCACGCGAAGTCTCGGCCTCAGCAGTCTCCATGGACTGAAGAAAAGCCAAGGATGGCGTGGACCCCTCCACCAGAGGAATCGCGAAAATCGGTGGCATAGAGATCGGCGGCTCATCTGCATTTAAAGGGGCCGAGGCCTCCACGGTCCTCCGTTTCTTACGGATAATCCTATGTTGCTCCTCCTCCCGAGGCTCCCGCCCTTCGGTGACAGGCTCCTGGAGAGGTCGTGCCTCCGGGGTCGGTCGCGGTGGAACGGAAGGAGCTCGGCTCACCTTTTTTCCTTGGCAAAGGCGGTTCATAACCCCCGGATTAGACATAGCAATCGCAGCAGGACGCTCTAGGAAGCAAGGGAAACGAACTTCTGCAAAAGAAAACAAAAGATGAAGTTAGTAATCGTCCTCAGTCGAGTCGATCGGCATATCAAAGAAGATCGCTTAAGTTCGTACCTGGAACCTTTAGATGTCGAGGGTAGTGAAACAGCCAAGCTGCCAACCATCAAGCTTCGTTGTTAATTTGGCGGGCGTCTAAACGGTCGTCAGGAAGACTCCGTATCTTCTCCCAGACGATCGCAAAGTCGAAAGCAAGGTCGCCCGCTACCGGAACAATGACACCTGCAGAAAGAAGACAAAATCAGAGCAGTTCAGAATATATCCTAACAAAGGGAGAGTCTAAATCCTTACTCGCACTCCTCTCCCGAAAGCCAGCGGGAATATCCAACTCGTCGGTCGGATTTTCGCTCGTCGCCAATTTCCAAGCACCACCGACCCAGAACCACTTTGACGGGTCACCCCTCAATTTATTCGGGACTCCAAGAATCACCAGGCTCGAGCGACCTTGGATATGATAGCCACCAACCGTGCCTTTTTGATCTGTTAACTTAAACAGGTGGTTCATCTCCAACGATGAAGGGAGACGATATAACCGGTGGCCGCGAAACAGAGTGAAGGTGTAAATGATTTTCATCCAGGCGTTCGGCGTCAACTGAAGCAGCGCCATGGTCTAGGCAGTCAACAGATAGGAGATAGCGAACGGTAGCGGAAATCGCAGTCCAGCCTCCATTATCGCCTCGTTGACGGTGACCATACCCTCGGGAGGTTGATCGGCTCGCTCGTTCTCGGTAGGCACGTGGAGGCTGACACCAGAAGGAACATGGAACCTCGCCCTCCAATGGTCCAGATCTTTCCAAGTCGCCGAGCTCCCGATCTGTCCTAGGGTCCACAGAGAGCGGTTGGCAACTCGGAACGACGTCCTCCTTACAGATTCATAAGGATGGGGGATCGAATAATCATTAAAGTTGAATTTGAGAAGAGGGCCGGCCAATCTCTCCATGAATTCGGCGAAATCTTCTAAGGCTTTGCCGATCGCGCCATCACGTTTCAATGAACGAATTCGATCGGCCTCCACCATCTTGGCCGCGTCGGCCTTATTAAAAAGTTCCTCGATCTCTGCGGGCTCAATCCCGGCACGGATGGCTTCAACGGCGGTGTCATCATTGTAATACCCGAGATTTCTGCTATGTATTTGGAACTTGTGATATTGTAATTATTGCATTTTGATCTGAGTATTATTCTCCGTATTTCATAATCCGGTATTGTTGAGCGCATGATTTCATGAATGTGATTTAAATTGTGATTCTGCGCATGTAGCGCACGCTATCGACTAAGTGTAGCGTACGCTAACTTGGATCCATAGCGCACGATGTGAAGGAACCTTAGCACACACTATACGTGGTCAATATGATTGAGACGTGTTGGTAGGTGAGATCAGGCCGGGGATCTTGGTCGGATTGTGTCGGGATGAACCTGGACGTCTTTCGGGAAAAAGCCAAGTCAACGCGTTAGCGCTAGCTACTCATATGAGGATAGCGCACGCTAAAGGCTGAGTACAGTGAAATCAGTAACGTTTCAAATAGCCGTTAGCGCACGCTATGAATATGTACTAGCGCGCGCTAATAACCATTTTCTATATATAGGACAACATCCTTTTTCATATTTTCAGACTTTTCACTCCCCCATCCGAATTCTTGAACTTAGAAAGTCACTCTCTTCATCCTAAACACTTCTTGCCGGCATCCTAGCTCATGTTGAAGATTGTAGATCATTGGGGATTGGTGCTCAAGCCTTCAGCGTTGGATTGCTTCGAATTTCCTCCTTGTTTCTTCACTACTTTGAGGTAGGTGATTCTTCACCAATATTAGTAGTATTCTGAAGGACGTTTTTTATCATGTTTTGGGATTTACCTAGTCAGTTAGATTCATAAGTAGTCGAACATCATGTGTTAGAAGGATATTTTCGATGTTTCGGTACTTATTCATCGTATAAACCATTAAACCTCTTAGTGTTTGAACTCCTAGCATATTCGGAAGCTTCAAACCGATTTGTAACCAGTATATGGAGATTTTCAAAGTTCTTATGCCTTTACATAAAGGAATCATACGTTTTGGGCCATGAGGAAAGAGGAAGGAGTAGAGCTCTCGTCTATTTCAGTTGTGAATGAGTTCTCATATGTATATCCTGACGAACTACCTGGGTTACCTCCGCAGAGAGAAGTGGAGTTCACTATCGAATTAGAGCCTGGAGCAGCTCCTATTTCCAGAGCACCATACCGCATGGCGCCAACTGAGATGTATGAACTCAAGAAGCAACTGGAGGAATTGTTACAGAATGGTTATATTCAACCTAGCGTTTCTCCTTGGGGAGCGCCCGTTCTCTTTGTCCGGAAGAAAGACGGATCCCTCCGACTGTGTATTGATTACAGGGAGCTCAACAAGATGACGATCAAGAATAAGTATCCTATACCTCGGATCGATGACTTGTTTGATCAACTGTAAGGGGCAAGGGTATTCTCGAAGATTGACTTGCGATTAGGATACCATTAGTTGAGAATTAAGGAATCGGATATACCGAAATCTGCTTTCAGATCTCGGTACGGGCATTATGAATTTGTAGTGATGCCATTTGGACTTACCAATGCTCCTGCGGTATTTATGAAATTGATGAATCGGGTATTCTCAGAATACTTGGATAAATTCGTGGTCGTCTTCATCGATGACATCTTGATCTATTCGAAAGACACGGAGGAGCATGCCGAGCATTTGCGTGTAGTTTTGAGCACCTTGAGGAAGGAGCAGATGTATGCAAAGCTTTCGAAATGTGAGTTCTGGCTTAAGGCAGTAACCTTCCTTGGTCATGTGATATCAGCGGACGGAGTTCAGGTGGACCCGAAGAAAGTCGAAGCAATCTTGGAATGGGAAGCTCCTAATAACGTGAAAGAAGTCCGGAGTTTCCTAGGACTTGCTGGATATTATCATCGTTTTGTAGAAGGATTTTCCAAAATTGCTCGTCCGCTCACTCAGTTGTTACAGAAAACTCAAAAGTTCACGTGGGATGAGAAATGCCAGGCTGGTTTTGATGAACTTAAGAAGAGACTAACGACAGCACCTATATTAGCATTACCAGATGGAACTGATGGATTCATGGTATACAGCGATGCTTCAAATCAGGGTCTGGGATGTGTGTTGATGCAAAAAGATAAGGTGATTGCCTATGCTTCTCGGCAGTTGAAACCGTACGAGGTTAATTACCCGACTCATGATCTGGAGCTAGCAGTTGTAGTCTTTGCATTAAAATTTGGAGACATTATTTGTACGGCACTCATTGTCAGATCTTTACAGATTATAAGAGCCTCAAGTATATTTTCAGTCAGAAAGAATTAAACATGAGGCAGAGAAGGTGGCTGGAATTGATCAAGGATTACGACTTGGAGATTCTCTATCATCCGGGTAAAGCAAACATAGTAGCCGATGCATTGAGCCGTAAACCTGTTTCTCTTCGAGTGTTGGAAGCACTTACATCCCAAACCAGCATTCAACGGGAACTGATTCGCGAAGAGATTGAAGTATGGGCACCAGGAATCCAAGGGCAACTATATGTGATGGAACTGACTTCATCACTAGTCGAGGAGATCAAATCTAAGCAGTTGAACAATTCTCTGATCCTTCGGTTAAGTGACGAAGTAAAGAAAGGAAAAGCCCCAGGATTCGTGATACAAGATGATGGAGTTCTGAGATTTCAGAGTCGACTTTGCATTCCCTATAATGAGGAATTGAGACGGACAATTCTGAAGGAAGCTCACAGCGCGCCCTATTCTATTCACCCGGGCAGCAGTAAAATGTATAAGGATCTTAAACAAAACTTCTGGTGGGGGAATATGAAGAAGGACGTAGCAGAGTACGTTTCGAAGTATTTGACTTGTCAGCGGGTTAAGATTAAACATCAGCGACCTGTCGGAATGTTAAAGCCGCTTTCGATCCCTGAATGGAAGTGGGAGGATATCTCGATGGATTTCATCACCAATATGCCAAGAACCAAGACGGGACTGAACATGATTTGGGTTGTAGTTGATCGACTAACCAATTCGGCTCATTTCCTAGGAATTAAAGATACTTGGGGACCCGAGAAATTGGCGCGAGTATTTATTGCAGAGATAGTCAGATTGCATGGGACGCCGAAGACCATTATTTCAGATCGAGATGGTCGCTTCGTGTCGCACTCGAAAGCGTTCATAGGGCTTTGGGACCGAGCTCAACTTTAGCACGACTTATCATCCCCAACGGACGTCACCCAAAAGGACTATTCAAACAGTAGAAGACATGCTTAGAGCTTGTGCGTTGGATTGGTCAACTGATTGGGAAGTTCACTTGCCATTGATTGAATTCACCTATAACAATAGTTGGCATGCTTCTATTAAGATGGCACCATTTGAAGCTTTATACGGGAGAAGATTCCGATCACCCTTGTGTTGGGATGATTCCTCGGACTTGATCGGGACGGAACCAGAATTGATAGTTCAAACTCAAGAGAAGATAGCTTTGATTCGAGAAAGACTGTTGACTGCCCAGAGTCGATAGAAGTCTTATGCAGACATACGTCGTCGCCCTCTAAAGTTCGACATTGGGGACCACGTACTATTGAAGGTGTCTCCTACACGAGGAATTTTCAGTTTTGGGAGGAAAGGCAAGCTAAGTCCAAGATATATCGGACCATTCGAGATCCTGGAGAGAGTTGGAGATTAAGCATACAGGTTGGCCTTACCGCCATCGCTGAGTCACGTTCACAATGTGTTTCACGTATCCCAATTGCGGAAGTATGTACCAGATCCCAGTCATATCATTGAGTTTAATGAGATCGAGATAGCTAATGATGGCACCTTCGAAGAGAGACCAATCAAGATACTTGAGAGTCGGATCAAATAATTGAGAAATAAACCAATACCCTTGGTTAAAGTACAATGGTCACAGCACGGAGTTGAAGAGGCCACTTGGGAAATGGAGGACAGTATGAAGACTAGATATCCAAAGTTGTTTTCATCTTAAGTTTTGGGACGAAAATTCTTTTTAGGGAGGAAGGATGTAATACCCGAGATTTCTGCTATGTATTTGGAACTTGTGATATTGTAATTATTGCATTTTGATTTGAGTATTATTCTCCGTATTTCATAATCCGGTATTGTTGAGCGCATGATTTCATGAATGTGATTTAAATTGTGATTCTGCGCATGTAGCGCACGCTATCGACTAAGTGTAGCGTACGCTAACTTGGATCCATAGTGCACACTGTGAAGGAACCTTAGCGCACGCTATATGTGTTCAATATGATTGAGATGTGTTGGTAGGTGAGATCAGGTCAGGGATCTTGGTCGGATTGTGTCGGGATGAACTTGGACGGCTTTCGGGAAAAATCCAAGTCAACGCGTTAGCGCACGCTACACATATGAGGATAACGCACGCTAAAGGCTGAGTACAGTGAAATCAGTAACGTTTCAAATAGCCGTTAGTGCACGCTATGAATATGGACTAGCACGCGCTAATAACCATTTTCTATATATAGGACAGCATCCTTTTTCATATTTTCAGACTTTTCACTCCCCCATCCGAATTCTTGAACTTAGAAAGTCACTCTCTTCATCCTAAACACTTCTTGCTGGCATCCTAGCTCGTGTTGAAGATTGTAGATCATTGGGGATTGGTGTTCAAGCCTTCGGCGTTGGATTACTTCGAATTTCCTCCTTGTTTCTTCACTACTTTGAGGTAGGTGATTCTTCGCCAATATTAGTAGTATTCTGAAGGACGTTTTTGATCATGTTTTGGGATTTAACTAGTCAGTTAGATTCATAAGTAGTCGAACATCATGTGTTAGAAGGATATTTACGATGTTTCGGTACTTATTCATCGTATAAACCATTGAACCTCTTAGTGTTTGAACTCCTAGCATATTCGGAAGCTTCAAACCGATTTGTAACCAGTATATGGAGATTTTCAAAGTTCTTATGCCTTTACATAAAGGAATCATACGTTTTGGGACATATAACGGATTGAACTTAGGATATTCCTTGAAGATCAAAGATGAATTATGGTGTTGTGATGATTATACGTAACCTTGTATCTCGTAGTCGTTTAATCCGTATAGAACTTTCACAAACATTATGATCATGATATGCACGGGGATGACATGTATTATCACCATAGAATTCATGAGTTCATCACCATTAGATCAAGTTTTCTGCCAGTAGTAATCTGCCATGCACGGTTAGCGCATGCTAACATACGTAAGTTAATGTGCGCTATCGGGAATAAGTTAACGCACGCTACGTTTGGTACGTAACGTACGTTATGTTATCAGTCGAGTCAGTCGGCTGATCAGAGAGAACTGTCAGTCCATGGCTAGCGTGCGCTAGACTTAGACGATAGCGTACGCTAACAGGCAGGCTTAGCGCACGTTACGTAGAGTACGTAGCGTAAGCTAAGTGGTTCAGGCAGATTGCATATTTAGAGCTTTTGTCCGTAGACCGGATTGATAGGCAATCGTTCGACTTGAGATGAATTCTATATCATTTCTTTTGTTAAGGTTCGAGCTTGCTACGATTGATCGAAGGAGGCGGCCTTCGAGTGTGTTGAGATCATTGAAGTGTTTTGTTCTTGCCATCTTCGAGGCAAGTATCGTAATGTGTTAATATTGGTATTTTTGAGCATGCGTGTGGTTTATTCATGTTGATGAAAATGAGATTTATTTCGTTGAATTGTCATGATATTCGTTATCTAGTGTTTGTACATTCATATTGATGGACATAGCGATTTGGCATATATGTATGCATGGGTTGTGTTTGTGTATGTTGTGCGATCTATGCTGAGGGCGCTGGATCGGATGTACACCTCGTGTTGGTCCGACGGGATCATCTTGGGATCTAGGTTGAGGGCGCTGGATCATTGGACGGGTTATTTCCACCTCGTGTTGGTCCGACGGGATCATCTTGGGATCTATGCTGAGGGCGCTGGATCATTGGAATACCCTTGCTGTATTAATGGAATCTTGTGTATTCGCATTATCGGATTCCGGTAGCGGAAGTCCATGTGGTGTATCTTGTTATGTATTGTTGATGCATATTTGATTCGTTTAAATGATACTTGTACTAGCATCGTTTTGCTAACCCCTTCGGGGGTGGACATTTGTTTTGATGTTCAGGTAGCCGAGGAGCAGGGAAACAGCCACAGTACCGATGTGACGACGAAGGGGTTCAATGATGTTTGTTGTTGTTGGTGATTTGTCTTTCTTGGTTTGATTTCAGTACTCGAGTACGCGTGTCTTATTAATATCATTTCGATATGGTTGTATTAATTACTCGTTGAACCAGTTGGACCGGTTTTGTAAACTTGAATTTCCGTGGTATTGATGTCTTATATTTACATTTCTTTTATTTAGCCTTGTAAATCCTTACTTAAAGGGTTTACGGCGCTGTAATTATTCCGAATATCTCGGGGTGTTACAATCATGAAATTCCGTAGAAGGTTTATCCCGGGCGGTCAAAGCCCCGACAGCCGAAGTACTACCCTACTCGTCTGATCTTCCTCCGAACATATTTAAAGAAAGGGGGGAGAAGGAAATTTTTGCTCTTACCTAAGGTCTGGGTCGAACGACGATCGTCACACAGTGCTCCAAGGGAAATTGGCTATGTCTTCTCCTCAGACAGAAATGCGTAAGGTTTTTAACTTTGTGACCCCGGTCCTTTTTATAGGAGAAGGCGGGGGCTTCCGTGCAATTAAGGAGAATCTCGAGGGTCGAAGCGCAACCGTCAGATAGGCGGCGTTTAATGCTGTCCTCGAAAACCGCGATTCGCGTCATTTCGAAGGCATGCCAAAGGACAGCCCTACAAAACCGTCGGACTCCCCAACAGGAACCCGACACGTGCCCCAATAACGTTTCGAGCCTGCTGTCATTTCCCGCTCATTTCAGCGATCGACCAGGTCATCCAAATTCAAACTCAGTCCGTTCAAAGACGATCATCTAAACTCATAAAAAGTCGCTCGTCTAAGTCTAAGCGATTGCCAGTAGAGCGAAGCTGGAGGGCAATTGTTGTGCGACGAATAATACGCCTGGACGGCGATCGGCATAAGGTCGAGCGACCGAGTTCACGATCAAATAATCCATGGCAGACTTGCCAAAGTGAAGAGTCCAGACCGAAATCAGGTACCGAGCGATCGACGACCGGGGCGATCGCCTTTTGGCACCTAGCGATCGACTCTGGTGCCCGACCAAGAACGACTGTCCTATGCCACGTATAAGGCCATCGTCCATCAAGTCTACAAAGATTGGATCACGAAGCAAGGACCCATGTGCAGATCCGCGAATGGCGCCGCAGAACATGGATCGTTGACTCCAGCCCATCACCAGCTGTCAGTGACAAAGACGACCTCACCTACCGACAGACCCGTCGAAAGGTCCTAGGTGGGGCCTCCCAAGACAGCGACATAGACGCATGTTGGCCTCTCATTGGTTCGCACATCCGGCTGCCAGCAGCTGCTGCGGACTTTAAGGAGACCAACCCATGTGCTAAATACGATCGCCCGCTTATTATAATACAGTAGAAGCGATCACCCAGCGACTCCGAGTCCTATAAATAGAGAACCTCCAGCAACTGGAGAAAGGCTCAGAAATTCAGACTCTCGGCTTTCTCTTGAATCTATCCAGGATTTCTCTCTCAGAACCACTTAACCAAAAGACGGTCGGCAGAAATGGGAACTCCCTACAGTTCAGAGAACTCCAGATTTAAAGGTTCACAAGTACAAAAACTACTTCATACGAGAGTTCAGCTAATTGTCTCAGTGAGAGACCATTGATTTCTCATAGTCAACACAGCACTCCATCGTTGTTACAAGAACTCACAGAGCATCAACTCTGATTCTTCCGGCAATCTTCAGCACTCAAGAGCTAAGAAACTAGGGTATTTACACTCATTGTAATTGTACTCTAACATTAATATTTGTACTCTCAAGTATTCGTATTAATAATATCTCGCGAGAGCATTCAAGCCCTGGACTAACAACCCCGGCAAATCTTGTGTTATTTACTTCCCCACGGACGTGTTCTCGTATTTTGTTTGTTACTCATCCATTCCAGCATATCATCTCCGGATAATATTTTGGGTAACAACACATGAGAGTCTTGAACTCGCTCCAAACACAATCACGATCGGTGGGTCTCATAGAAAGCTACCAAGAATAAGCGCCCTTACTCAAGTAGTAAACTGCTACTGCCACCTTACTCTCTTCCGAACACTGAACCATGTAGAAGAGTTTATCAAAATGTTCAAGCCAATGAACAATATCAGATGGTTCCGACGAACCCTCAAAAGTAGGTGGCCTCTGACGAGAGATATCGCCAACAATCTGATTCACTCCCCCAGTCTGCCCATGAGACGGCACCTAGAATCCTTGCTGCGGTGTACCACGAATACGTCATCTGAGTCATATGGGCCTTCATGCCCCTCATAAGCAAGAAAGGGTCGACATGTCCACTCTCAGTCTGATCGACTTCTCGAGTATGACGTCCTGAAGGAGAATCGGTCACGTAGGTAACACCACCGGCTGAACTCTGATCCATCTCGGCATCCGCTCACGCATAAACATGAGGTTCTGGGTCCTGGCTCATCTTGCAACCCTTACTCCCTCTGTCACGTCCTCGGATTCCTCTTTCCATACTGAAAGAATAACGCTTGATCATGATCACAACTCAAATATGCCTCGACAGCCAATCCAGAATGCTAAGTCAATAACCAAACACGTGCATACATACTCAAAACAATCACATTAATCATGCTAATCATAGACAACATAGAGCCCACACGCTCCAAAACAAATAATCATGAATCAATCGTAACACAAATGTTACATACAGGTTTTAACAAAACATGCATAATCAATGACATAATGAATGTATGAACATAAAAGAGAATCGAGTCCTTACACAGGTCATACGAAGCTTCGAGATATCGCGATCCTAGTCTTCACTGACAATGACTCGATGAAAGAATGACTCATACAGTCGCCCAACTATCATGACTCACAAACCCCGACTGTCCAGATTGTCATAACCTGACAGCCCCACTACTACCACGTCGGTAGAGCCACATAACTCACATCTCAGGGTATCTCACAACCAATTTCTCTGACACCATCTTCTGTAATACCCCCAAATCCCATTGGGTCATTACAGTGCCATGGACCCCACACCAGGAGATCCACCTGGCGAACACGACCAAAATACAACAAACTGACCAAAAGGAAGAATCACAGTCCCTACTATGATATCCAACATAATATTCCGATATGGAATTTCAACGACAAAAGTGGGCCTACATGGCCAAAATAAAAATACAACAACATACACGAGCCTTGCTCGGAGAATACAAAACGACAACAACTGAACACTGGAGTACTCCAAACTGTCTGACCGACATGAACACCAAAACAACTCGGACTAGTATCGCTCGAATGCCTCGTCGCCATCGTCATGCCCCTGTGTCTCAATTCTCTCCTCGCAAGCACCTAAAACACACAAACATGTTCCGCCCCCACGGGGTCAATCATCCAGATAATGAATATCAAATACATGTACATGATATGCATCCAAAGGCAGAATAAAATGGTACAACAATGGTAATACGAGATGCCCACAAACCAAGGTAAGAATCGAGCATTCGTGAAACACAATGCCCACGGCATACGATCGGTACCTGCTCAACGGGTTAGAACGCAAGTTCCCAACGGCGAATCATCAATATAGAACACAATAATGAACTACCCGAAGGTAAACCAAACCAGAGCTAAAATAAATATAAATCACAATGCCTGAAGGCTCTAACGGAAATACCAAAACATCACAATGGCCTGAAATCCCTCAGTCGAAGCTGCCAAAATATCACGATGGCCTGAAAGCCACTCAGCCGAAGCTGCCAATAATCACAATGACCCAAAGCCAAACAACCCGAAGTTGTATCAAATGAGGGCCGAAGCCACGGCACGAAGTCGTATCAAAATGAGATCATCCAATGACCATGACATGCTGAATTGTAGGTGCTGGGAAACCAACCGCTAAGGTTCAAGCCCCAAACTTACCCATAATGAGATCACCCAGTGACTGTGACCTACTGAACCGTAGGTGTTGGGAAACCAACTGCGAACGTTCAAGCCCCAAGCTTACCCATAATGAGATCATCAACATGACCGTGACCTACTGAACTGTAGGTGTTGGGAAACCAACCGCGAGGGTTCAAGCCCCAAGCTTACCCATAATGAGACCACCCACTGACCGTGACCTACTGAACTGTAGGTGTTGGGAAACCAACCGTGAAGGTTCAAGCCCCAAGCTTACCCATCGAGCACTAGCCGAGACTAGCCTCCAAAACACAATTAATCACAAACGGCAACGATCCCAAGATTACCGAATTCACAAGAATAATAGGGTGATGTCTCGAGTCGGCCAACATGACAACAATAACTCACGGATGGGCACCGTCCTCGGCGGTCCCAATTCAAGTACCTCGACTGCCTTGGAATGGCCAATAGATCACAACGACTCAACGGATGGGAACTTGTTGGAATATTTATTCCACATATTCATAAATAATGTTTTGACGATTAAGTTGCTAAACAAAACAAAACAACTTCGAGGCGAAGCAAACATCGAAGCAGATGAAGACGCAAAAAGCTGGACAAAATACAAAGCTAGCGCAAGCTAGGTATATAAGTTAGCGCACGCTAACGGGTCCCGACTGCAGATCAGACGAGTTCGAAGTAACCTGAAGTGAAGTCACCTGATGAGGATAGCGCACGCTACACGTGATTATTAATGCACGCTATCGAGCCAACATTACCATTGTGAAGAGATTCAAACACAGAATGACGTAAGGACTGAAGTAAGCTTAATGCACGCAAGAGATGATATTTAGCGCACGCTAAATATCAGTTTGAATCAAGTCAATCAATCCGTTGGGGAGAATCTGCTACAAGTCAAAAAGTATTAACGGATATATGACGCATGCAATGATGCATGATTAGCGCATGCTACAATGGAAGTATTAGCGCACGCTAATAGCCAGAGACAGAAGCCACTGGACTGAAACTGGAAAGACGCTAACGTGCATAATAGTACATAACGTACGCTAAGGCAAAAACAAGCGATTGTAACACCCCAAATTAGGCGGATATTACAGTGTCGTGGATCCCCGACTGGGACCCACCAGGCGAATGAAAACTGATGAATTAAATAATATAATTGTAGTACCGAACCACATTATATTACCAAATACTCCGATGAGGAGTTTAAGTACAACACACCAGGACAATACCGAATACTAGTATATTTTATATGAAGATAAAATACACAATACTGAATGAAACGGAGTATCCAAATTAAAATTTGCAGCGGAATATAAATGACAACAACATGAATGACTGAAAATATCGGGGGCCCCTACTAGTATCATTGGGACTCCTCGCCGTCAACATGCTCTTCCCGTGCCTTTGCCTTGCCGTGACCTGAAAACAAAATCCCCCAACGGGGTCAGTTACACAGAACAACAATCCTCAAGGGTTGAAAATACACAATCATGAGTTATCTTTAGTTATGAAATATCCATAGTTATGAATTGAGTTGAAAAGGAGTATCATAGTACACCCGTAATGTTCTGTGCAAGTGTACAAGACGAATGACCGGACACACCTGTCCTTGTACCTAATTAGTCTCACGGAGGTAATCGTTACCGTTTGCACAGTCCAATGTATCGATCCCAATACATGACCATAGCGTGCTCGACTAAAAATTCCACACATTCGCACCCGGCCACGCAATATGAACCCAGAAGTTCATATGAACGAGAATGACCATAATGAATACCAATGAATAATAATCCGACAAAGTCAAGAATGACTCACCGAGATGAAAATAATGGTGAAGTGAATGATAGTTCAATGAAATGATTGGAACCGCCGTTCCTCGTTAATGAAGTGATTATTCGACAATTACAAGTCTCAATACGGTTAATACAATGATGAATGAGTTATGATTATGAATTAACAACAACAAAAGGAATGAATATCCTTTTAACCGAGTAAGAATTAACTTACACAACACCGCTGAACAAAGTTCTTCCACGAACAAACGTCATAAATGAAATGTCGGTCGCTCGTACAACCTTGAATAACACAATACCAACAATCCGCTCAATATACAAATCAAACACGATTATAACAAACTCAAAACGTCAATACGACTAAACCAAGTTCATTGGGGCATTATATCGAATACGATGCGGCCAATCTTCGATTGTTAACAACCTGTTGCGATATTTCGTTAAACGCAAGTGCACGTTATCATAGACAAGTAATAAAGTGATGAGTGAGTATCGTTCCCACGAGGACTGAATCACTAAGTACCGATTTATATGTATCCTAATTTTATTTGAACAGTTGAAATTTGGGATGCAATTAATGACTAAAGAAAATCAATAATAAACAGAAAAACGATCGCTCGAAGAAAGAAAATCAACTGGTGAATGAGTCTAGGATTGTGAATCCACCTCGGTTTATCCGAATTTACTCTCGATTATCTGAAGTTAATGATTTCCCCAATTCATTGAAGGCAAACATTGCTAAAATACTCTACCGCCTCTCCCGAGGTCAATAGATTTTTCTAAAGGCGAATAACGCACTCTATCCCTAGGTGAATTAATTCGACAATAGGCAAAAAGCACAAAATCCTCAAAAGGCCATGTAGTTCCTATGAGTATATTCCTATCTCAGAAGATAAAACGGTTCTCACCAATAGTTCCTCACCAACTCTCCTCTCCCGATTCGAGTTGCGTAATTAAAAGAATCCAATTATTGGCCAGACAATTGAAAGCATTAAAATTGATTGGGAAAACTCAACAGAAAAAGGGAATTATATAAATAATCAAAAGCAAATCCGTCAAAACTTTGGTTTCATCAAAATCCTAGAACAGGGTTTTAGCCTGACATGCTAAAAGATAAAAATACAGAATTAATGAATGAAAGCATTGAAATCAAACGCAGGTGAAGAGCTCGGATTCCTCCGTTCTTCTGGCTTTCGCCCTCTGCTCTTGGTGTTTTCTTCTTCTTCTGATCGATTCCTCTCTTCCGCGATAATGCGATTCCAAGATCCTAAACCCTTATTTATAACTCCCAGCAGCCTCCAAAACGCGTCCGTGTGATTAGGTCAAGAACTGGCTTCAAAACGGCACAAACCCGCGCGGAGCACACCAAAACTGCCCCGTGGGCCGTATCTCACTTAATCTGTGCCGCGGCTCACGGTGCTCAGCGCCTATGCCTAGGCGCGACATTTTCCTTCTGGGCTGCGGCTCACTTAGGCTGTGCCGTGGTTCAGAGTACAGTTTGCTCGGGACTTTCAGGCCATCTTCATGTGTCGCGGCTCACTTGGTTTGTGCCGCGGCTCATGACCAAAAACTGCTGTTTTCACCTGTTTTTCATCTTTTCGGCTTTCGGACTCCGATTTCCTGCAAAACATATAAGAATAGTGCATTAAAAGCTCATTTATGCTGATTTAGGCTCAAGATGGATATAAAATAATGATAAATAAGCGCATAAAAATACGCCTAACACAACCAAACCTCAATTATACCAATATCAAAACCCCAAGAAGTGTTTCAAACCAACAAAACATCTTCAATATGATCAATAATCCAAAATGAATATCCAAATTCGTGATTACAACAACAATTAATCGAACACCCCCAAATCCAACTCAATATTCAAAGTGTTCTTGAATAATCCTTCAATAGTCCAATGAATCTTTATACAAACTCATAATCATATGCATATCCCTTCATATAACATGATTATAACGTCCAAAACATCATATCTCAATACAAAATCGAAATCCAAGATGTTGAAGAAATAACCTCTTGAAGATCCAACCACTTCGATCCGATGAACACGAGTTAAATCGAGTATCCAAGCTTCCCAAACGAATGAAGATGATGAAAATCTAACACTTAAGTGATTGATGATGGAAAACCCCTCCCTCAAGTTCTCTCTCTCTCGGAACAAGGTGAAAGAAATGGTGAAAATGATGAAAATGTCCCGGCCAACTCCTTATAAACTGCCGGAAGTTACGGCCGTAACTCGGCCTTCTTACGGTCATAACATCCCAGGTCAACGGCCTTACGGCCGTAACCAGCCAACTCGTACAGCCGTAACTCGGCTTCCTCCAAACACCTGCCGACAGCCTTACGGCCGTATCCGCACCTGACTTACGGGCGTAACTCGCCCTCATCTAAAACACCTGCCGACATCCATACGGCCGTACCCGCACACCTTACGGGCGTAACTCGACCGATACAGCCATAACCGGCCAAACTTACGGGCGTAAGTCCCCTTCGTCGAAAATGACCAGGCACCCTGCCTGTAACGTACGGCCGTATCCGGCCAAGCCTTACGGCCGTACCTTCCTCGTCTTACGGCTGTATGCATCAACCCTTACGGCCGTAAGTCCCTCTCGTCCGGCACAACCTGAAAAACACGAACACACCTTACGGCCATATCCTGCCCATCTTACGGTCGTGACTCGCCTTCTGCCAAAAACGCCTGGGCATCCTGCTCGACACGTACGGCCGTATCCGACCAAGCCTTACAACAGTACCTGCTCAACTTACGGCCGTAAGCCGCAACCTTACGGTCGTAAGTATCGTTCGTCAAAAATGGCCTGAAATCACGAACGCCTGTTACGGCAGTATCCGACAATCCTTACGGTCGTAACTCGTTGATGGATAAGGTGAAAATCCGATGACTCCGATTCCTCGCTACGATTGATGAATGATCCGACATACCATATGTATGTGAAAGTGAACAAGTCCAACACATGCCAAAGATGATACTTCCAGTACAAGACTACCAATCACGATGAAAATGATAATACTCCCATCTCGATCTATAAACGGAGATGAAATGACGATCGATAACTGATATACGGTTATAACATGCCAACAGTGAACGCAAATGAATGAATCACAAATGATGAGTGATTAATAATGAGTGAAAATTACTGAGTGATAATTACTGACTGATTAATACTGAATAAAAATGAATGAATTACAACTGGGTATTACAGCGATAGCGCACGCTAAGGAAAGAAGCCTAGCGCACGCTAATAAACAACTGGCAGTAGCGGCTAGTTTGTGGAAGAAGGCTATAAATACCAAATGAGTTGGTATCATTCCAGACAACAATGGTGAGCAATTAATATGCACTTGAGATATCATTGTAAACATTATAGTTGGTGTTCTTAAGCTTAAATTAGAGTGATTGAGTGTTATACACAAAATCATACATGAGTGAGAAAAAGAAAAGATATGATTAGATTCGGTGTTATTAGGATCAAGGATCTGGCATTGTTAGAATCACAATCGCTATCTTAGTGAGGTTTATCTAGTACCAATATAAAGCTAGAGTGGTTGATTCCTTATCCAATAGAAAAGGAAAAATGGTTTTACTCGGACCGATAGAAGACGAGCTTGTAACGGTTATCCCTAGACCGATAGAAGAGAGGTGCAGAGGTTTTGATCTTTAGCCTATTGAAAAAGATACATCGAGAAAGGACGTAGGCACATTTGGCCGAACCTCTATAAATCCGCGTGTCATTTAATTTCCGCATTTAATTTACGTTTCTGCACAAACGGCGCAGATACCGATATTACACCAACAATTGGTATCAGAGCGGTACTCCTATAAGTGGCTTTACATCCAAGGAGAAAAGATCCAATGGCATTTCAACTTGCTCCCGTCAAAGGCCTTGCTCTTAACCGACCACCATTTTTTGACAAACTTCATGACGTGGAAGAAGAAGATGTCAATATTCATCCGAGCATATGACATCGAGCTTTGGAAAGTGATTTGTCTTGGTCTGAAAATTCCGACGAATTCCAACAGTACGCTTAAAACTTTCGAAGAATAGGACAATTCCGATTGGAAAAATGACCACTATAATTGTAAGGCAACTCAACTTCTTTATTGTGTCTTAACTCCGGAAGAACACAACCGGATATCATCGTGTGATAGTGCCAAAGAAATTTGGAAAATGCTTGAGGTAATACACGAAGGTACGTCTCAAGTCAATGAGACGAAAATTAACATGCTCCTTCACGAATACGAATTATTCCAAATGAAGGACGATGAATCCATCACGATAATACTTGACCGTTTTTCGGTTATCACTAATGGATTAACATGTTTCGGGAAACCACTTTCGAGTAGTGAAAAAGTAAAAAAAATTCTCCGATCACTACGTTGATAATGGGACGGTACGGTTATGGCCATAATAGAATCAAAGGATTTAAATAATCTTGATTTTAGTGCTCTCGTTGGTTCTCTTATCAACTACGAGATTGTTCTAAAATCTCGGAATGCCAAACCGAAACCGAAGGAGAGGTCGATAGCCATGAAGGCTAAAATGTCGAGAAAGAAAGAAGAAATCCCGGTGGACGAAAGCGACGAAGAATCGGCATATTATGCCAAGAATATTAATAAGTTCCAACACTTATTAAACCGGAGGAAGAAGGACATTCAAGCGGGCGAATCAAAGAAATTCGACAACACCTGTCGATTGTGTGGTAAACCAGGCCACTTTGCTAAGAATTGTCGGGTAAAACAAAAAGAGGTCTTAATTGCAACATGGAGCGACGAAGATCCTGATGAAGATTTCATGAATCAAAATAATCTCGCGCTCGTGGCCTGGAGTTCATTCGACGATAGCGACATCTAAAGCCAAGTAACTCTTACGACGAACTTTTTGAAGCATTCGAATTATTACATACCAATTATCAAAATGCTTTAAAAGAAATTAAATCCCTTCAATTTAAAAATAAATCATTGGAAAATGAGAATACCAAAATTCTAGAAAAGGGAAAATTTGTTGAGATCGATCATTCAAAATGTGTTGAAAACGAGAATATTTTAAAGAATGATCTTGTTAAAGTTCAAACCGAGCTCAAAAATTTAACGAAGAAATTTTTTCTCGGAAACGAGAAATTTGAAAACATGCTCTCCGTTCAAAAATATACGTTAAATAAAGAGGGGTTAAGATTCAAACCACGTTCTAAAAACGAATCCGTAAATTTCAAAATACCCCAGTGTGAAAAGTGTTTAAAAATTGGGCATCATATTTCAAACTGCAAAAGCCCAAGACGGGCGATTAAAGTTAAGAAAATTTCGGTTCCTAAAAGAACAATTGTTTAAAATATTGTTTACGTCTCGAAACAAAAACCGACTTTCGGCTGGATCCCCAAAAACTAATTTTTAACAAGTGGTATTATACTCAGGAGGAGTATTATTTTTAAACGGGTATAACTCCATCCCATTATTGCATATTTTTATTCATGCATATTTTCTTTATATATTCAAATTGGTATCCTTTATATTTTTTTCACTTTTTGCTGAATACAAAAAGTGAGAGAAGAAGTTGAGCCGGATAAAAGCGTCATGAAAGATATGACGAGAAAAATAATAAAAGTCGGAGAAGTCGAAAAGAAGAAGAAAGCATACAAAAAGGGGGAGAAACGAAGGAGTTGAAAACTGAAAAACGAAGAAGTCGAAAATGGGTGAAACTAACGAAACGATCAAAGTCGAAAACTTTGAATATATATATATATATATATATATATATATATATTCTTATTTTGTTACAGGTTTTATCCAATTCAAAGAGTCGTTTTGTAATCATCAAAAAGGGGGAGATTGTTGGAATATTTATTCCACATATTCATAAATAATGTTTTGATGATTAAGGTGCTAAACAAAACAAAACAACTTCGAGGCGAAGCAAACATCGAAGCAGACGAAGACGCAAAAACTGGACAAAATACAAAGCTAGCGCATGCTACGTATATAAGTTAGCGCACGCTAACGGGTCCTGGCTGCAGATCAGATGAGTTCGAAGTAACCTGAAGTGAAGTCACCTGATGAGGATAGCACACGCTACACGTGATGATTAACGCACGCTATCGAGCCAACATTACCGTTGTGAAGAGATTCAAACACAGAATGACGTATGCACTGAAGTAAGCTTAACGCACGCAAGAGATGATATCTAGCGCATGCTAAATATCAGTTTGAATCAAGTCAATCAATCCGTTGGGGAGAATCTGCTACAAGTCAAAAAGTATTAACGGATATATGACGCATGCAATGATGCATGATTAGCGCACGCTATAATGGAAGTATTAGCGCATGCTAATAGCCAGAGACAGAAGCTACTGGACTGAAACTGGAAAGACGCTAACGTACATAACAGTACATAACGTATGCTAAGGCAAAAACATGCGATAGCACACGCTAAGGAAAGAAGTCTAGCGCACGCTAATAAACAACTGGCAGTAACGGCTAGTTTGTGGAAGAAGACTATAAATACCAAATGAGTTGGTATCATTCCACACAACAACATTGAGCAGTTCATATGCACTTGAGATATCATTGTAAACATTATAGTTGTTGTTCTTGAGCTTAAATTAGAGTGATTGAGTGTTATACACAAAATCATACACGAGTGAGAAAAAGAAAAGATACGATTTGATTCGGTGTTATTAGGATCAAGGATCCGGTATTGTTAGAATCACAATTGCTATCTTAGTGAGGTTTATCTAGTACCAATAGAAAGCTAGAGTGGTTGATTCCTTATCCAATAGAAAAGGAAAAACGGTTTTACTCAGACCGATAGAAGACGAGTTTGTAACGGTTATCCCTCGACCGATAGAAGAGAGGTGCAGAGGTTTTGATCTTTGGCCTATTGAAAAAGATACATAGAGAGAGGACGTAGGCACGTTTGGCCGAACCTCTATAAATTCGCATGTCATTTAATTTCCACATTTAATTTACGCTTCCGCACAAACGGTGCAAATACCGATATTACACCAACAGAACTATCCTCGACAGTCCCAATTCAATACCTCGATTGTCTTAGAACGACCAATCGATAACAATGATACCACTGATGGGAAATGTCTTCGACAGTCCCAATTCAATACATCGATTACCTTAAAATGGCCAACCGATAACAACGATATAACGGATGGTAAATGTCTTCGACAGTCCCAATTCAATACATCGATTACCTTAGAACAGTCAATCAATAACAACGATATAATAGATGGGAAATGTCTTCGACAGTCCCAATTCAATACATCGATTACCTCAGAACGGTCAGTCGGTAAACAACGATACAATTAGAACAGATGTCCCGGTGCCTTTAATCGACCACCAAAAATAGAGATGATAATAAGAGACGTCAATGCCTTCAATCGGCCAATACAATATAAACAGAAAAACACTGATATCAATAACAATGATCACAACTTTATCTCAATGGAACATCAGTCAACAATAACCATTGATACATCAATACCGCAAACCGGCTATCGACAACAACATAATCCAACAAGTATATCAATGCCTTGAACCAACCGTTAAAGAACAACAATAACAACAAGACGATCAATCAACAACGTTGGCATAATTACCGAAGGGTTTTGTATCAAACAATTCCCTGACATCAACAGATCATGAAGAGACTACGTCTCGAAATGATACAACACATTCATACACATATATGATAATATTTATCTCATTGACTAGTACAAGTATAAAACTTGCCTCAAACCGAAGGCGATGAAATCCTCCATCGAATGACGAACAGCATCCTCCGACGATCACAAGCACTCGAACAACCTTGAATGAAATACAATTCATTCAATAACACAAAATCAATAGAAAACAATACCAAAGACAATCCCAATTCAATCACGAATCGGTTAAACTCCACAAACGAATATCATAGTTCTGAACTATGAATTCTAACGTCCTCCAACACCTCATTGCTCAATATGATCAAATGTTCTTAACACTTGTGAAAACAATTCAACAAGAATCACTTAAGAACAACACTATACTAATCATCCCAAAATGATAATCTCACCAATATAACACTAACACCTCAAGAACATCATTGACACCACAAACATGATGTCCAACCGATAATCCTCCACCAATTCATCATGAATTCGGATTAATCAACAAGATTAAATCAACCATTTCAAGATTATGACAATCATTACATAATTCATCATGATTCTATACCAAAATGGTTATAATCCCCCAATAACACCACCAACCACAATAATCATCTCAAGGCTATGTTAATCATCTAAAAATCTTAACATATTTCTTCTTAGACATGATTATAACCTCCAAGTATTCTTAAACATCAAGAACACAATCAAACTCAAGCTATATAAACATATTCTTCATCATAAGTTCATCAAAACTATGAAGAACCATACTATCCTCCAATAAATCATCATAACACGAACTACACAACAACAACATCAACATAATCTGGAGTTAAACACAAGGTTAACCAACATACCTCTAGAAAAATGAAGAACAACCTCAAACCATCAATAAACACTCGAAACTCCAAGTTTCTAAGATCCAATCCAAGTTACGAAGCTCCAAATCAAGTTGGAAAAGGCTAAGTATCAAGAACAAGTCCAGAGGGATGATTTTAGGGAGAGAAAAATGGTTTTGGTTTGTGAAGAAATGAAATACGAAACCAAGATATATAATCTGACAAGCTCATTACGGCCGCAATACACCAAGCATAACGTAGGTAAGGACCATTACGTACGTTACATCTATAACTTAACGTACGTAACGCTAGTCCAGAACCGACTGACCAAAAATATGAAGACCCCAACGTATGTAAAGAACAACCATTTATGTACGATAACAAGCTGCATGAATAACGTACGTAAGGATCAAATCCTAACGTACGTAATGAACTCATTGACTGCAATAGTCGATCGGATCAAAGATACCCAGGACCCACCGTCCGAAAGTAGACTCCGAGAAAGGTTCCCTCTACCTACCTCTCATTACGTACGTAGCATAAACAGAATAACGTACGTAATGTCGAAGGCCTAACGTACGGTAATTGCACAAGCTAATGTACGTTAGCTCAACAAAGTGGACAACCAAGTTGTTCCATCAAATCTTAACTCGAATGATCAAAACACAATCCACCACACCTCAACAAACACGAATGATAGAATACAACAACATTTGTACAATTCCAAACGAATACGTACAACACAACAGTGAAACGAAAAAAATAAATTACCCCCGGATATTACATACCCCTCCCCCTTTAAAAAGAGTTTCGTCCCCGAAACTAAGGGTACACAACATGGGATAAGAACTATCCATCGGGATCTGAAAACAACATCTCGATGAATACTTCTCAATGTGAACCACTTCGCCTGAGCAACTTGGCCAACCCCACGGGTCCCCGCGTCTCCTCTGCCTGAACAAGGCGAAAAAAATCAAGTGATAAAACACTCAGCCAAGTGTGAGATCAGTCGAATCATGTCTCCTCTGCTAGAGATCAGCCACACAGCCGTACCACCCACATGACTTGTAACACCAGCGTACACATCCCGAGGGAGCCGCTCACTGCACATGCCTACAACCATCGGTGTACACTTCCCCATTCTCATCAGCATCGGACGCCCATGCAATCACTGACTCACGTCACAAAAGAAAACAACAATGCACAAATATAGTCCTCGGGACCATATCAATCGCACGCCCAAATCCTCACGACTTGACGTCGCAAATCACAATGAAGAATTACCCGGATTATCACAAAATCTCGGGTACAACACCAAAAAGGAAAATAAAAAATGCAGCAACGACCTCAAATCTCAATATTCTCAAATACTATCGTTATAAGATAGATCAACAACAAATGGTTCACAACCACAATACTACAATACAGATTAAGTTCAACATTAATCTGAACAACAATAAAAGGAAGAATACAAATTAAGGCTACATATCAAATATATCCCGCATCGATATCCTCCAGATCATCTATCTCCTCGATCCCGTCGACTTCAGGAAGACCCAAATCTGAACTCGCTGCTCCTCCTCGGCTGTCCTTACCTCTGGCTCCCAAAGCCTGATATGGCCTCTTGGATGAAGTGTAGACTGGAGTAACAAAATCTCTCTAGGCCCGTGAGCTCCCTTGAGATTTACTGACACCAGAACTCCTGCAGTATTTCTGAAGGTGTCCCCGCCTCCCACACAGAAAAAAAATAATAGCCTGCATCGAGCACCGAGTACTGCCATGTCCTATTGTATCACAGTTAAAGCAAACAACGATCAAACTCGTTGCCTGAGAAGAAGATGCTTTCCCAGCACGAAGACAACTAGAAAACAACCTCTTGGACATCGGAGCCCGTTGTCCCTCTGAACGAACTGGCATCCTAGTCCTCCCACCAGAAGAAGCTGAAGGGTGCTTCCGAGCAAGCTCCTTGATCAAAATATTTGCTCCAAGAGCCTTCTCGATGAATTCGCTAAGTGAGTTACAATTATGATTGAACAACTGCATCCTCAATTGCGGTTTCAGCCTCTTGCTAAAATAGATCTTATCCGCTTCAGTATGGATAACAGACGAAGCAAACTGAAGAAGTCCTTGTAACTTTTCAGCAATGACAATAACACCCTCGTCCTCAACGGATTCGGGGTTCCAAACTTCTGATAGCTTGGCTTTGCGAAGTGGAACCGGATAATACCTCTCTAACATGAGAGTCTTGAACTCGCTCCAAACACAATCACGATCGGTGGGTCTCACAGAAAGCCACCAAGAATAAGCGCCTTACTCAAGTAGTAAACCGCTACTGCCACCTTACTCTCTTCCGGACACTGAACCATGTCGAAGAGTTTATCAAAATGTTCAAGCCAATGAATAATATCAGATGGTTCCGACGAACCCTCAAAAGTAGGTGGCCTCTGACGAGAGATATCGCCAACAATCTGATTCACTCCCCCAGTCTGCCCATGAGACGGCACCTGGAATCCTTGCTGCGGTGTACCACAAATGCGTCATCTGAGTCATTTGGGCCATCATGCCCCTTATAAGCAATAAAGGGTCGACGTGTCCACTCTCAGTCTGATCGACTTCTCGAGTATGACGTCCCGAAGGAGAATCGGTCGCGTAGGTAATACCACCGGCCGAACTCTGATCCATCTCTGCATCCGCTCGCGCATAAACGCGAGGTTCTGGGTCCTGGCTCATCTTGCAACCCTTACTCCCTCTGTCACGTCCTCGGATTCCTCTTTCCATACTGAAAGAATAATGCTCGATCATGATCACAACTCAAATATGCCTCGATAGTCAATCCAGAATGCTAAGTCAATAGCCAAACACGAGTATACATACTCAAAACAACCACATAAATCATGCTAGTCATAGCCAATACAGAGCCCACACGCTCCAAAACAAATAATCATGAATCAATCGTAACACAAATGTTACATACAGGTTTTAACAAAACATGCATAATCAATGACATAATGAATATATGAACATAAAAGAGAATCGAGTCCTTACACAGGCCATACGAAGCTTTGAGGTCTCGCGATACTAGTCTTCACTGACAACGACTCGATGAAAGAATGACTCATACAGCCGCCCAACTATCACGACTCACAAACCCCGACTGTCCAGATTGTCATAACCTGACAGCCCTACTACTACCGCGTCGGTAGAGCCACATAACTCACATATCAGGGTATCTCACAACCCATTTCTCTGATACCATCTTCTGTAACACCCCCAAATCCCATTGTGTTATTACAGTGCCGTGGACTCCACACCAGGAGATCCACCAGGCGAACACGACCAAAATACAACAAACTGACCAAAAGGAAGAATCACAACCCCTACTATGGTATCCAACATAATATTCCGATATGGAATTTCAACGACAAAAGTAGGCCTACATGGCCAAAATAAAAATACAACAACATCCACGAGTCTTGCTCGGATAATACAAAATGACAACGACTGAACAACACTGGAGTACTCCAAACTGTCTGACCGACATGAACACCAAAACAACTCGGACTAGTATTGCTTGAATGCCTCGTCGCCATCATCATGCCCCTGAGCCTAAACTCTCTCCTCGCAAGAACCTATAACATGCAAACATATTTCGCTCCCACGAGGTCAGTCATCCAGATAATGAATATCAAATACATGTATAACATATGATATGCATCCAAAGGCAGAATAAAATGGTACAACAATGGTAATACGCGATGCTCACAAACCAAGGTAAGAATCGAGCATTCATGAAACACTATGCCCACGGCATACGATTGGTACCTGCTCAACGGGTTAGAACGCAAGTTCCCAACGGCGAATCATCAATATAAAACACCGATATCAATAACAATGATCAAAACGATATCTCAATGAAACATCAGTCAACATTAACCATTGATATATCGATACCGCAAACTGGCTATCGACAACAACATGATCCAACAAGTATCTCAATTCCTTGAACCGGCCATTAACGAACAACAATAACAACGAGACGATCAATCAACAACGTTGGCATAATTACCAAAGGGTTTTGTATCAAATAATTCCCTGACATCAACAGATCATGAAGAGACTACGTTCTCGAAATGATACAACACATTCATACACATATATGATAAAATTTATCTCATTAACTAGTACAAGTATAAAACTTTCCTCAAACCAAAGGCGATGAAATCCTCCAGCGAACAACGAACGGCGTCCTCCGACGATCACAAGCACTCGAACAATCTTGAATGAAATACAATTCATTCAATAACACAAAATCAATAGAAAACAATACCAAAGACAATCCCGATTCAATCACGAATCAGTTAAACTCCACAAACGAATATCATAGTTCTCAACTATGAATTCTAACATCCTCCAACACCTCAATGCTCAATATGATCAAATGTTCTTAACACTTGTGAAAACAATTCAACAAGAATCACTTAAGAACAACACTATACTAATCATCCCAAAATGATAATCTCACCAATATAACACTAACACCTCAAGAACATCATCGACACCATAAACATGATGTCCAACCGATAATCCTCCACAAATTCATCATGAATTCGGATTAATCAACAAGATTAAATCAACCATTTCAAGATTATGACAATAATTACATAATTCATCATAATTCTATACCAAAATGGTTATAATCCCCCAAGAACACTACCAACCACAATAATCATCTCAAGGCTATGTTAATCATCTAAAAATCTCAACATAACTCTTCTTAGACATGATTATAACCTCCAAGCATTCTTAAACATCAAGAACACAATCAAACTCAAGTTATATCAACATGTTCTTCACATTAAGTTCATCAAAACTATGAAGAACCATACTATCCTCCAACAAATCATCATAACACGAACTACACAACAACAACATCAACATAATCTCGAGTTAAACACAAGATTAACCAACATACCTCTAGAAAAATGAAGAACAACCTCAAACCATCAAGAAACACTCCAAACTCCCAGTTCCTAAGCTCCAATCCAAGTTATGAAGCTCCAAATCAAGTTGGAAGAGGCTAAGTATCAAGAACAAGTCCAGAGGGATGATTCTAGGGAGAGAAAATGGTTTTCGTTCGTGAAGAAATGAATACGAAACCAGATATATAATCTGACAAGCTCATTACGGCCGATATACATCAAGCATAACGTACATAAGGACCATGACGTACGCTACATCAATAACTTAACGTACGTAATGCTAGTCCAGAACCGATTGACCAAGAATATGAAGACCCCAACGTATGTAAACAACAACCATTTACGTACGTTAACAAGCTGCATGAATAACGTACGTAGAGATCACATCCTAACGTACGTAATGAACTCGTTGACTGCAATAGTCGATCGGATCAAAGATACCCAGGACCTACCGTACGAAAGTAGACTCCGAGGAAGGTTCCCTCTACCTACCTCTCATTACGTACGTAGCATAAACAGAATAACGTACGTAATGTCGAAGGTCTAACGTACGTTAAACGCACAAGCTAACGTATGTTAGCTCAACAAAGTGGACAACCAAGTTGTTCCATCAAATCACAACCCGAATGATCGAAACACAATCCAACGCACCTCAACAAACACGAATGATATAATACAACAACATTTGTACAATTCCAAATGAATACGTACAACATAACAATGAAACGGAAAAAAAATTACCCCCGGATTTACAAATATACTTGAGACTCTTGTGATCTGTGATGATCTGACAGTGAGTGTCGTACAAATAATGTCGCCAAATCTTCAGGGCAAAGACAGCGGCTGCTAACTCTAAATCATGAGTCGGGTAGTTAATCTCATACGGTTTCAACTGTCGAGAGGAATAGGCAATCACCCTATCCTTCTGCATCAACCCGCAACCCAGACCCTGATTTGAAGCATCCCTGTAAACCATGAACCCATCAGTTCCATCTGATAGTGCTAATATTGGCACTGTTGTCAGTATTTTCTTAAGTTCATCAAAACTAATCTGATATTTCTCATCCCACACGAATTTCTGAGCCTTCTGTAACAGCTGAGTAAGCGGACGAGCAATTTTGGAAAATTCTTCCACAAAACGATGATAATATCTAGCAAGTCCTAAGAAACTTCGGACTACCTTCACGTTCTTAGGATATTCCCACTCCAAGATTGCCTCAACTTTCTTCGGGTCTACCTGCACTATGTCGGTTGATATCACATGCCCAAGGAACATTACTTCCTTCGCATTTGGAAAGTTTCGCATAAAGTTGCTCAGCTCTCAAAGTATTCAAAACAATTAGCAAATGTTCCGCATGCTCTTCTGGATCCTTCGAATAGATCAAGATGTCGTCGATGAAAACGACCACGAATTTATCCAAGTATTCTAAGAATACCCAATTCATCAATTGCATAAATATAGCCATAGCATTAGTAAGACCAAATGGAATCACCACAAACTCATAGTGCCCGTAACGGGATCTGAAAGCGGATTACTGTATATCAAATTCCTTAATCCTTAACTGATAGTATCCTGATCTCAAGTCGATCTTCAAGTATATCGTCGCCCCCTACTGTTGATCAAATAAATCATAGATCCTATGCAATGTGTATTTATTCTTGATTGTCATCTTGTTTATCTCCCTGTAATCAATACACAATCGGAGGGATCCGTATTTCTTTCGAACAAAAAGGACGGGCGCACCTAAAGGAGAAACACTAGATTGAATGTAACCCTTCTGCAACAATTCTTCAAGTTGTTTCTTTAACTCATACATCTCGGTTGGCGCCATATGGTATGGTGCTCTGGAAATAGTTGTGGCTCCTGGTTCCAATTCGATATTAAACTCTACAGCTCTACATGGAGGTAATCCAGGTAGTTCGTCAGGGAATACATCTGAGAATTCATTCACTACTGGAATAGATAAGAGCTCTATCCCTTCTTTCTTCTTCATGGCATAATACAAAAGTCCGGTACAACCCTGTTTCACAATCATGTAAACACGAGATTTTCAAACGACTAACACAGTTCAATGATATGAAAGAATGCGTAGCTCCTGAATCGAATAAGACACTAACTGGTTGCAAAAGAATCTGAATTGTACCTGATGCAACAGCAGTGTTCTGATCATCTGACCTCTTCATCTCATAAAGGCTCAGAGGAATGGACCCAGCACTGGATGCTTATCTCTTTCCAAAATTCTGCTGTTGAAAACCACTCTGCTTTGTCAGGTTAACACTCGTCTCTTTCAGAACTTGTGCTGAAGTGCGAGCTCTAAATGATCTAGTCACATTTCACAAAAAGTCGCTTGATGCCCCTCTTGCCCACATTCAAAACAGGTCATAGAAGGAGCAGAGCAATCACGCCGAACATGCCATGGTCGTCCACAGTTATAACACTTTTTCGCTGCATCGGTAACCATTGATGTCGTTCTAAACTTCTTTCTGCCTAGAGAAGGATACGGAGGCCTCTTGGATGAATGGAATGAGGACTGGCCCTTGCGGGGCCCACTACTCTTACTCTCAGTGAAGTTGCCAGACACTTTCTGCTTTTTTGCTTCTACAAATTTTTCCACCGCTGTCTCTTTCATCTCGTAAGCCAGGGCTTTGTCCTGATACTGTCGAAGAGTAGTACTTTCAAATCCCGACATATATTGTTAGATCTCCGGCTTCATCCGTATGTCAAAGTGAAAAATCTTTTCTGCCTCGGTTCTGACCAGATGTCGCACACAGGTCAGCTGCTGATTAAAAGTCTTAATAATATCTGTCACAGCTGCCTCCAAATTTTGCAGTGATGAAAACTCTCGGACTCTAGCCTCTCTAACTGGACGGGGACAATATTGTGCTTCCATCATTAATTTGAATTCTGTCCAGTCAGCATTATGATCCTTGGGTCGAATGTCTTCCCACCAGTCGAAATATTCCCCAGTCAGAAAATACTGAGCGATTGGAACTTTTCGGTCATCGGGACAATTAATTCTCGCAAATATTTTCTCTAGCTCTTTTAGCCAGTGGTCCCATGTAGGCATCTATGAAGAACCGTCAAATTTCAGTGGGTGACCACTTCCGAAACCCACTTGTCTCCACGATTGTCTTCGTTATGCTGTTGACCAATCGTCACTTGCATACGGTCAACCACCTGAGCAAATTAGGTCATCTGAGTGACCACTTGTTGAAGCACTCCCGGCATGTTAGGATTTACATCTTCCTCCATAGTCCGTGCTTGGTCATGGTTTACCGATTCCTGTTGTCCGTCAGACCGGGAATCAACTCGATTAGCCAACAAATCCATAGTCGATACTAAGTTTTAGAAGATTTGTTAATGTACAACTATATATTTTTGAAAGTTTTGGATTTGCTTTTTTATTTTAAATTATATCCAAATAATTTATGTAAATTTTTTTCAAATATAAGGATTAAATTATCTCATTTTTGGCCATTTAACAGTAACCGTTAAATACTTAACAATTTGGACCATTTTGGCAAAAAAAAGGACCAAAAAATGTGGAACTAAAATTTCATCAAATATATTTCAACACAATCAGATATGAATTGAAGTTTTTTCTAATACGAATTTCCAAAATTACTAAAAGTGCCCAACTATTTATGTGTTCTCTTGAATGTAAAATGTGTCAACTTTAATACTTCTATATATTAAGTTAAATATTTGAAAATAGCATATAAAAATGATATAAAGTTTCAACTGAACCAAATGTCACTTAGGTATTTTGTAATACAAGTTTCACAAATTACTAAAAATACTCTAATTATTTTTCTCTTCTTTTGAATATAAAATTTATTGAACTTAGTACTCTTAAATATAAAGCCCAATGCCTGAAAAGTACCCTATAACTTTTCCCGGCTCATCTTAATAACAAACAAAATTTTGCATTTTTTCTACTTTTAAAAAATGGGGATATTTTAATTAGGCTAGAATGTGAATGTAGTTTTCTTCGTTAACCCCGCGATTAGTATATTTACAATAAGTCATACAAGTAAGTCACTTATATATATATATATATATACTACGATAATGATGCTTCTTTTTTTTGGCAATTGGAAAGTACTTAATTTTAAGTTATAAGTCATAATCTCCTTACTTTACAATTCCAAAAACTATTTTAAAATGAATATACATATAGTTTCACTTCAACCAAATGCCAGTCGGGATTTTTTGTTACAAGTTTCAGAAATTACTAAAAGTACTTCAACTCTTTTTCTATTTTTTTATTGTAGAATGATTAGACTTTAATACTCTTGCATATGGAGCTAAATATTTGAAAAGATATCATATAAGCATAGATATATCATTTAACTTTAATCAAATCTTGAGTTTTTCTTTTGTAATTTTCTAAAATTTTTAGGTCGTATTTAGTTAGGACAAATCTCTAATGTATATTTTTTAACTTATCCAAGCTATTCTTATATTACAATCTAAATTGTTAAATTTCTTGGTAATTTTAAGGCTAGGACTTGGATATAATTCTCTAAATTAACATGTATATTATATATTATTATTATATTTTTATTGCAATTTGAGAATTGCTTAATTTTAAGTTATAAGCCAAAATCTCTTATGTATTTACAAAAGCTTTTAAATCTCAAATATTATTAAAATTACCCTTGCCACAATTATTTAGTATAATTCTACATATAAAGTTGTACCAAAGGGCAATGCATATATCGATTATTCAAGTATAAGCTCTTATTCATTTTGGCATCATTGCAAACTCATAAGACTGACCAAGAATATGAGATTAACTGTTGGACAAACAATGTCATCTCACCATCTACAAGAAATTAAGGACTTCTCCAAATGAATCCTCAAAATCGTAGATGGTGAGCTGGGTGAAGAAGTCGATAGAGAAACCTTGATTGATATTCTTGATATTTACTAATCTGGAATGCCGAAGATCATATTGCAGTCATTGTTGAAAGCACTATCATTCACTTATAAGTAACTTTCCATAAGGTAATTTTTTTTAAGAAAGAGCAATTTATGCGCAACAAACGACGTTGTGGAGATAGTAAACGATTACATGATGTCTATAATTTCAAAAGACAAGCGGATATATCTCAGTTCTGATAGTATATGTAAAATTTCTACGACCTCTAAAAGTCAAAATCAAGTATATCCAATTTTTTTTTTTGAAAGCATCGAGTGTTCTAGAATTCCAAATCACATCTTAAGATCGATCGTAAGTTAGAGTTTCAGTTATGCTAATTCAAAATATGGATCAATCATCAGGATTATGCAATGTCACATCATTAATAATTATCCAAATTCGTAACCATATCATTGAATAAAAAATTTCGGAGAATAATTTTGAGAGTAAAGCATTTATTCAACGATTGATATTAAGCCCGTCAGATATCAGATTATCATTTAAATTTCAATACGTTCCACTTATTATGAGCTTTGCCATGACTATATTTAAGAATCAAGGTCAAACGCTCTCTCATATTGGTATGTATCCTTCAAGACCCGTATTCGGTCATGGTTAGCTTTATGTAGTCATATCAAGAGTGAAGATCATGAAAGACTATAAATTTTGTTGCGATAGAATGGTGTAATCATAAACAGAACAAATAGTGTAGTTTATAAAGAAGTATTATGAAATTTATAGTGAACGATTTTCATATTATATATTTATATAAGAGTGTTTTTTTGTTCCCGTGTAATTACACGGGTGTTATACTAGTTTATACTATATACAAAAATTAGGTTTAGGGTAGCAGTAGATTTTTGATTTGTGTAGAGTTCTTGTTGGATGTGAATAGATCAAACTATAATATTAGTGATATATTAATTATATAATTATTTTAAATCTTTAATTAATCACCTCACTAATTTAAGATTAAATTAATTAGATTGCTTTAATTAATCTTTATTAATAACTTATTAATTTATGATATTAATAATAATGAAAAAATAAATTGTTAGATTAATAATAATAATAGGTTCTTAATATTACATTTAGAATAATCAAGTAAAATCGATCTGGGCTATTTATTAACTTGGACTATTTATAAGAGTAAATATTACTGGGCTATAATAATACGAGAACTTGGACTCGAGCCTGGAGCGTAAACTACAATCATGATATGCAAATAAGAAAAAATTTGGACCTTATTTAATAAATGAAATAAAATTCGTAAATAAATTGTTGGGCATTTAATTCATGCGGTTTCTATAGATTATAAAATAAATACATGCTCGAAAATTGGGGCCTTACAAGATGGGTGTTGCAGATATGTCCTTGGGGGCCATCCTGATGGGTTGGAGTGAGAAGGAAGATGGCAGTGTCAGGTTTGTGGGTTTGTCGGAATCGTTGGAGGTGGAAGCGGTAGTGCCGCTAGCAGTGGCCTCCAGAGCGACGGGTGTGGGAGGCGACATGTCGCTCCCGAGGGATTCTAGACCCAGCTGCAACCGCTCCCTTTTGTGGTGGTGGCATGGGATCGACCTTGATCCACAACATCGTCACGGACGAGCAGTTCGCAACATGGCGGTAGAGGGTCAAGATTCCAGCGGCGGCACAGATGTTCGTCCTGTATCCCGATGAGAGGCAACATCAACTGTTGATTGGTTGCATGGACGTGTATACCATTCATTTCTGGCAGGGCTAAGGTTCCCGCTCCCTCTTGTCCTGTCTCGCTTTCTGAGGCGGTGGTGCCTCCTGATCCCCTAGGTTCACCCTAATGCCTGGGCTCGGCTCGTGGGCTTTTTCATCCTATTTAACCTGAAGGGGTGGTTCCATCCAACCTTTGAGGAGTTCAATAGCCTCTATCTGTGGAGTTCGATCGATGGGTAAATTCGATTCGGATTTGTTTTATTTGACTGCGCGGCACACGATGCATAAGAAGGTGGTTGACGTGTTGGAGACAAGGAGGGTGAGCCCGGTGTTATGGACAAGTGGATGAGGGCCCCGGAGCATTTTATTTCCAAAATCCGTAAGTATTTATCTTTTGTTGTTCTGTTCGATTTTGTGGCGAACACTCATCATTTGTTCCTTGTGCAGATCATATACCCGCGGTTGAGACCTCTTTTGAGTTCGACGATCGTGTTGACAAGCTATTGGAACTTCCGCTCAAGCAAAAGAAGTCATCTCTTGGCAACTGAGGAGGATGTTTGGGCAGCCGGTCTTCGTTTAACCGATTCGTGTACCATGTCTGAATTTGTCCCAGGTAAGTGTTTTCTCCATTGCCCTTTTTTTCTTTCGTGCTCGGCCCCTTTCTAACTCTTCAATAGTTTTCTATCCATATTTTGGGGCTTGGGCCGCCTCCGGAGGGAGGGAGACCCCTGATTAGCGTGTCAAGAGGCTAACCGCTGAGAGGAGGACGCGCGGCTTGTGTAGCGAGCACTTTTTAAAATGACATTTTGACATAATTTCAAGGGAGATTAAATATCAAAAAATAATTGAATGATTGCAGCGGAAATAGAAATAAAGTCATCAATTTTGCAAGTAAATGTAAAATAAATTCCCAACATTTCAAAACATCTATAATATCCAAGCATGACATTGAAACCAAAGTTTAAAATTTCAAATGAACGAAATAAATAAAAAGTTGATAAATATCATTATCACGCCACGCCTTTGCCCGCCACGCCAGACTCCTCAACCTGAAAGGTTTAAATAATGGGGTGAGCTTTTAACTCGCTCAGTGAGGAGGGAACGCTTTGTTAAATTCAAATACATACATGTTGCCAAGTAGATATGACATGCCTGAACCTGGTGATTGTCCGAGGGCCATTAATATGCAAACTTTGTGCATACTGCCTACTACTCATTGGAGGCTACAACGTAATTAACATGCAAACTTTGAGCACATTATGCCTACTACTCATTGGAGGCTACAACATAAATAATATGCATACTTTGAGCATATAAATATTTGGCAAGAAATAAGCATATATACAAGTAACATCATGTATTAAATAAAACAAGTGTAAAATCTCCACCTCGAAATACGATGATGATCCTTGAAAATTGGGATGCGAATGCAGTTCAAATCCTAGGCTCCAAGTCCTCGTCTCCTAAAATAACATTTAAATTCTAATATTAATTTAGCGTCCAAAATAAATTATAAAAACTTTTGAAATTATAATTTAAAGCTTTAAGATTGTTAATTTACTTTTTCAAGTAAATTACTAAAACTGGATAGGGTCAAAATAATTAAGGCTTGGATTCAAAAAGAAGAAGGCCTGACTTGAGACATTTGAAAACTGGGTAGGATTAAATTGAAGAATTTATAATTTGAGAGTGTGGAATTGAAATCTGACTAAAGTATGAATGTAAAAGGGCTATGCTAATCCCCCCTCTTTTGCTAATCCCCTCCTCTCTTGACAAAAAAAAAGGCCAAAATGTCTTTTTTGTCCCTCCCACTTTTTTAAAACACACACACACACACACACACACACATATATATATATATATATATATATATATATATAGGGGTGGGTTATGAAGTGAAATGATATAAGTGTAAGAAATAGGAATGATTGTGAGCCATTAATCCTTGGAGATTAATGACCCAGATTTCGTTCTGGTGTGCTAACACGGGAAACTAAGAGTGCTAACGAATTTAATTATTGAGGGTACCAATGTAATTTGATTAATTTATCTTATGGGAAGTTACTAAAATCATGGGAAGTTCCTATATTCATGGGATTTCATATTTTAGGTTAATATCTATTTTTTTATGGGATTTCATATTTTTTAGTCGTTCAAATATTTTATATTTTTGGTGTATTTATTTTTATTTTTTAAAAACTAACATTATCTTTTTTTTCTATTTGATTTTTATTTTTAAAAATCGAATCAAGTGCTAACCATTTGTTTTGTGTGCTACAAATTGGAAAACAGTGCGATTCTGTTATATTCCAATTATGTGATTTTTTTGTTATACTTTATTGTGTACAATACAGTCAATTTTGATACAATGTGTTGTGCTTTATTTTTTTGGAAGATAAATAATCATACTCGTTTTCAAGTATAGGTACACAATGATTTTCGCGTCATTTACTAAAAAAATACAATAAATACAATAAGACTCCATTTGTAAATCCCATAAACTCCTATGCAAGCATTACATACCATATATGCTAGTATTACCTATTAAATGTGCTAATACAAATAACATTTTAATGCTAAACTCTACTATTAAAACATTAACAGAAATAAAAATGTATTAACAATGCAAAATTTTACAGATTTAAGTGCTAACTATCACATAAATGACATCACAATAATTATCAAAATAATATTATCAAATGTGCTAAAATTTGGGAAGAGATAAGAAGTGGGATATGAAATCCCATGATTGTAGGAAATATCAAACATAAAATCTATATAATTACAAAAATATCCCCTCAAAAATATCCCGCGTAGCACACTTAGGCTAACTCTTTAGCACAACGTGCACAAATCGCAGTCATTAATCACCAAAGATCAAGGGCCCAGAATCATTCTTATCTCTTACGGAAAAAAGCTTTCCTACCTGAACCTATATATATATATATATATATATAATACTTTATAAGTTTTTGTCCCTCCCACTTTTTAAAACACACACACACACACTGATATTTTTTCGATAATTGTTTTACTGATTTATAAATTTATTTCTATACAATATATTTATATTTAAAAAAATATTTAGAAAATATGTTCGAACAGATCTAGATTCAACCGATCTAAGAATTTCAACAAAATTTAGACAAAACTTCAATTGATTGAACGTCTGAAATAATGGCCTTACACGCATATATATATATATATATATATATATATATATATATATATATATATATATATATATATATATATACCCTATGGAAGCTAAAAACCACACAAACTTTTAGAAAATTACAATTAAGTCCCTAAAAATAGAAAAAAGCAAAATCGAAGGCCTAAACGTCGTTTTTTGGCCAAAAAGCGACGGACCTCACTTTAGTGAGTCTTATTCAGTGGGTCGATTCCGATAAAAAACTGGCCGAGTTTATCCCAAAATTCACCAACAAATATTTTCCATATATTTCAAAAACAACCCTTTTCCAAATAACAAATTGCAATATCCCCCACTACATCAATAGTCATCTATACAAATAATATATATTATTATTCAGATTATATATTATTATTTTGATATATATTATTATTATTATTAGCTACCAATTGAGTTATCATTTTAAACTCTTTCAACAAAATAGTTTCCTAACCTATATCTACCTATTGAATTGTCATTTCAAAGTCTTTCACCAAAATAGTTCCCTAATCTATACTACCTATTGAATTGTCATGTCAATTAT